>CM035840.1:199707928-199722191 GCA_020510985.1 Pholidichthys leucotaenia
AGGAAACCGATTAAAAATGCATGGTCGGGACTTAGCGTCTTTGGGAAAACCTTGTCCTGGTGGCAACATAGGAAGGTAGACGAAGAAGTCGATGGTCGGGACTTAGCGTCTGTGGTAAAACCTTGTCATGGTGGCAAAATAGGAAGGTAGACCAAGAAGTCGATGGTCGGGACTTAGCGTCTGTGGTAAAACCTTGTCATGGTGGCGAAATAGGCAGGTAGACGAAGAAGTCGATGGTCGGGAAAACTAGCTAGGTCGGGAACTTTGAGAGGGTTGAGAAAAATTGGAAGCCGATTGAAAATGCATGGTCGGGACTTAGCGTCTGTGGGAAAACCTTGTCCTGGTGGCGAAATAGGAAGGTAGACGAAGAAGTCGATGGTCGGGACTTAGCGTCTGTGGTAAAACCTTGTCCTGGTGGCGAAATAGGAAGGTAGACGAAGAAGTCGATGGTCGGGACTTAGCGTCTGTGGTAAAACCTTGTCATGGTGGCGAAATAGGAAGGTAGACGAAGAAGTCGATGGTCGGGAAAACTTGCTAGGTCGGGAACTTTGAGAGGGTTGAGAAAAATTGGAAGCCGATTAAAAATGCATGGTCGGGACTTAGCGTCTTTGGGAAAACCTTGTCCTGGTGGCGAAATAGGAAGGTAGACGAAGAAGTCGATGGTCGGGACTTAGCGTCTGTGGTAAAACCTTGTCATGGTGGCGAAATAGGAAGGTAAACGAAGAAGTCGATGGTCGGGAAAACTAGCCAGGTCTGGAACTTTGAGAGGGTTTGAGAAAAATTGGAAGCCGATTGAAAATGCATGGTCGGGACTTAGCGACTGTGGGAAAACCTTGTCCTGGTTGCGAAATAGGAAGGTAGACGAAGAAGTCGATGGTCGGGACTTAGCGTCTGTGGTAAAACCTTGTCCTGGTGGCGAAATAGGAAGATAGACGAAGAAGTCGATGGTCCGGACTTAGCGTCTGTGGTAAAACCTTGTCATGGTGGGGAAATAGGAAGTAGACGAAGAAGTCGATGATCGGGACTTAGCGTCTGTGGTAAAACCTTGTCCTGGTGGCGAAATAGGAAGATAGACGAAGAAGTCGATGGTCGGGACTTAGCGTCTGTGGTAAAACCTTGTCATGGTGGCGAAATAGGAAGGTAGACGAAGAAGTCGATGGTCGGGAAAACTTGCTATGTCGGGAACTTTGAGAGGGTTGAGAAATATTGGAAACCGATTAAAAATGCATGGTCGGGACTTAGCGTCTTTGGGAAAACCTTGTCCTGGTGGCAACATAGGAAGGTAGACGAAGAAGTCGATGGTCGGGACTTAGCGTCTGTGGTAAAACCTTGTCATGGTGGCAAAATAGGAAGGTGGACCAAGAAGTCGATGGTCGGGACTTAGCGTCTGTGGTAAAACCTTGTCATGGTGGCGAAATAGGCAGGTAGACGAAGAAGTCGATGGTCGGGAAAACTAGCTAGGTCGGGAACTTTGAGAGGGTTGAGAAAAATTTTAAGCCGATTGAAAATGCATGGTCGGGACTTAGCGTCTGTGGGAAAACCTTATCCTGGTGGCGATATAGGAAGGTAGACGTAGAATTCGATGGTCGGGACTTAGCGTCTGTGGTAAAACCTTGTCCTGGTCGCGAAATAGGAAGGTAGACCAAGAAGTCGATGGTCGGGACTTTGCGTCTGTGGTAAAACCTTGTCATGGTGGCGAAATAGGAAGGTAGACGAAGAAGTCGATGGTCGGGAAAACTTGCTATGTCGGGAACTTTGAGAGGGTTGATTAAAATTGGAAGCCGATTAAAAATGCATGGTCGGGACTTAGCGTCTGTGGGAAAACCTTGTCTTGTTGGCGAAATAGGAAGGTAGACGAAGAAGTCGATGGTCTGGACTTAGTGTCTGTGGTAAAACCTTTTCCTGGTTGCGAAATAGGAAGGTAGACGAAGAAGTCGATGGTCGGGACTTAGCGTCTGTGGTAAAACCTTGTCATGGTGGCGAAATAGGAAGGTAGACGAAGAAATCGATGGTCGGGAAAACTTGCTAGGTTAGGAACTTTGAGAGGGTTGAGAAAAATTGGAAGCCGATTAAAAATGCATGGTCGGGACTTAGTGTCTGTGGGAAAACCTTGTCCTGGTGGCGAAATAGGAAGGTAGACGAAGAAGTCGATGGTCGGGACTTAGCGTCTGTGGTAAAACCTTGTCATGGTGGCGAAATAGCAAGGTAGACGAAGAAGTCGATGGTCGGGAAAACTTGCTAGGTCGGGAACTTTGAGAGGGTTGAGAAAAATTGGAAACCGATTAAAAATGCATGGTCGGGACTTAGCGTCTTTGGGAAAACCTTGTCCTGGTGGCGAAATAGGAAGGTAGACGAAGAAGTCGATGGTCGGGACTTAGCGTCTGTGGTAAAACATTGTCATGGTGGCAAAATTGGAAGGTAGACGAAGAAGTCGATGGTCGGGACTTAGCGTCTGTTGGAAAACCTCGTCATGGTGGCGAAATAGGAAGGTAGACGAAGAAGTCGATGGTCGGGAAAACTTGCTAGGTCGGGAACTTTGAGAAGGTTGAGAAAAATTGGAAGCCGATTAAAAATGCATGGTCGGGACTTAGTGTCTGTGGGAAAACCTTGTCCTGGTGGCGAAATAGGAAGGTAGACGAAGAAGTCGATGGTTGGGACTTAGCGTCTGTGGTAAAACCTTGTCATGGTGGCGAAATAGGAAGGTAGACGAAGAAGTCGATGGTCGGGACTTAGCGTCTGTGGTAAAACCTTGTCCTGGTGGCAAAATAGGAAGGTAGACGAAGAAGTCGATGGTCGGGACTTAGCGTCTGTGGTAAAACCTTGTCATGGTGGTGAAATAGCAAGGTAGACGAAGAAGTCGATGGTCAGGAAAACTTGCTAGGTCGGGAACTTTGAGAGGGTTGAGAAAAATTGGAAACTGATTAAAAATGCATGGTCGGGACTTAGCGTCTTTTGGAAAACCTTGTCCTGGTGGCGAAATAGGAAGGTAGACGAAGAAGTCGATGGTCGGGACTTAGCGTCTGTGGTAAAACCTTGTCATGGTGGCGAAATAGGAAGGTAGACGAAGAAGTCGATGGTCGGGAAAACTAGCTAGGTCGGGAACTGTGAGAGGGTTGAGAAAAATTGGATGCCAATTGAAAATGCATGGTCGGGACTTAGCGTCTGTGGGAAAACCTTTTCCTGGTGGCGAAATTGGAAGGTAGACGACGAAGTCGATGGTCAGGACTTAGCGTCTTTGGTAAAACCTTGTCATGGTGGTGAAATAGGAAGGTAGACCAAGAAGTCGCTGGTCTGGACTTAGTGTCTGTGGGAAAACCTCGTCATGGTGGCGAAATAGGAAGGTAGACGAAGAAGTCGATGGTCGGGAAAACTTGCTAGGTCGGGAACTTTGAGAGGGTTGAGAAAAATTGGAAACCGATTAAAAATGCATTGTCGGGACTTAGCGTCTGTGGTAAAACCTTGTCATGGTGGCGAAATAGGAAAGTAGACCAAGAAGTCGATGGTCGGGACTTAGCGTCTCTGCGAAAACCTCGTCATGGTGGCGAAATAGGAAGGTAGACGAAGAAGTCGATGGTCGGGAAAACTTACTAGGGCGGGAACTTTGAGAGGGTTGAGAAAAATTGGAAACCGATTTAAAATGCATGGTCGGGACTTAGCGTCTGTGGGAAAACCTTGTCCTTGTGGCGAAATAGGAAGGTAGACGAAGAAGTCGATGGTCGGGACTTAGCGTCTGTGGTAAAACCTTGTCATGGTGGCGAAATAGGAAGGTAGACCAAGAAGTCGATGGTCGGGACTTAGCTTCTGTGGTAAAACCTCGTCATGGTGGCGAAATAGGAAGGTAGACCAAGAAGTCGATGGTCGGGACTTAGCGTCTGTGGGAAAACCTCGTCATGTTGGCGAAATAGGAAGGTAGACCAAGAAGTCGATGGTCGGGACTTAGCGTCTGTGGGAAAACCTCGTCATGGTGGCGAAATAGGAAGGTAGACGAAGAAGTCGATGGTCGGGAAAACTTGCTAGGTCGGGAACTTTGAGAGGGTTGAGAAAAATTGGAAGCCGATTAAAAATGCATGGTCGGGACTTAGTGTCTGTGGGAAAACCTTGTCCTGGTGGCGAAATAGGAAGGTAGACGAAGAAGTCGATGGTTGGGACTTAGCGTCTGTGTTAAAACCTTGTCATGGTGGCGAAATAGGAAGGTAGACGAAGAAGTCGATGGTCGGGACTTAGCGTCTGTGGTAAAACCTTGTCCTGGTGGCGAAATAGGAAGGTAGACGAAGAAGTCGATGGTCGGGACTTAGCGTCTGTGGTAAAACCTTGTCATGGTGGCGAAATAGCAAGGTAGACGAAGAAGTCGATGGTCAGGAAAACTTGCTAGGTCGGGAACTTTGAGAGGGTTGAGAAAAATTGGAAACCGATTAAAAATGCATGGTCGGGACTTAGCGTCTTTGGGAAAACCTTGTCCTTGTGGCGAAATAGGAAGGTAGACGAAGAAGTCGATGGTCGGGACTTAGCGTCTGTGGTAAAACCTTGTCATGGTGGCGAAATAGGAAGGTAGACGAAGAAGTCGATGGTCGGGAAAACTAGCTAGGTCGGGAACTTTGAGAGGGTTGAGAAAAATTGGATGCCGATTTAAAATGCATGGTCGGGTCTTAGCGTCTGTGGGAAAACCTTTTCCTGGTGGCGAAATTGGAAGGTAGACGACGAAGTCGATGGTCGGGACTTAGCGTCTTTGGTAAAACCTTGTCATGGTGGCGAAATAGGAAGGTAGACCAAGAAGTCGCTGGTCGGGACTTAGCGTCTGTGGGAAAACCTCGTCATGGTAGCGAAATAGGAAGGTAGACGAAGAAGTCGATGGTCGGGAAAACTTGCTAGGTCGGGAACTTTGAGAGGGTTGAGAAAAATTGGAAACCGATTAAAAATGCATGGTCGGGACTTAGCGTCTGTGGTAAAACCTTGTCATGGTGTCGAAATAGGAAGGTAGACCAAGAAGTCCATGGTCGGGACTTAGCGTTTGTGGTAAAACCTTGTCATGGTGGCGAAATAGGAAAGTAGACCAAGAAGTCGATGGTCGGGACTTAGCGTCTCTGCGAAAACCTCGTCATGGTGGCGAAATAGGAAGGTAGACGAAGAAGTCGATGGTCGGGAAAACTTACTAGGTCGGGAACTTTGAGAGGGTTGAGAAAAATTGGAAACCGATTGAAAATGCATGGTCGGGACTTAGCGTCTGTGGGAAAACCTTGTCCTTGTGGCGAAATAGGAAGGTAGACGAAGAAGTCGATGGTCGGGACTTAGCGTCTGTGGTAAAACCTTGTCATGGTGGCGAAATAGGAAGGTAGACCAAGAAGTCGATGGTCGGGACTTAGCTTCTGTGGTAAAACCTCGTCATGGTGGCGAAATAGGAAGGTAGACCAAGAAGTCGATGGTCGGGACTTAGCATCTGTGGGAAAACCTCGTCATGTTGGCGAAATAGGAAGGTAGACCAAGAAGTCGATGGTCGGGACTTAGCGTCTGTGGGAAAACCTTGTCATGGTTGCGAAATAGGAAGGTAGACGAAGAAGTCGATGGTCGAGACTTAGCGTCTGAGGGAAAACCTTGTTATGTTGGCAAAATAGGAAGTTAGACGAAGAAGTCGATGGTCGGGACGTAGCGTCAGAGTGGAAACCTTGTCAGGGTGACGAAATAGGAAGGTAGGCGAAGAAGTCTCTTGTCGGGAAATCGGCAGGTCCGGAGATTTGTATATGGTCGGCACAGTCTGTTTCTGTTTTAATGAAGCGACTGTTGACTTTCAAGGGGTATCTCACGATGTGAAAAGGTATTTTCTGAACTTGACACCTTAACTTTCCCCTGTTTTGTTTTTATTTAGGTTGGGCCTTGAGTATTAAAGGAGGGGCTTAAGTCATTATATATCCACCGAAGGACATCTGTTGTCCCTATCCCACCTGAAGTGTGAAGTTAAGACAACTATCGGTCAGTGCAGACAACAACAACAACAACAACAACCTATGGACAATCATGGATCCTTTTTACTCATACTGGTATCACCCAATGAACTACCCGGATCAACAAATGGACCAGCTACCCTTACCCCCCGCACTGCAAAATATACAACAGCGAAGGCATTACGAAAGGGGTGGTCATCATCAAAGACCTCATCAAAGTCCTCGGCCTTTCCCATCAGCTATGCACAATAACTCAAGGGATAATGTGACTTTCAATAAAAAACGTACATTTATTCAAAGCAATTATGTGGCAAACAAGAGGCCTCGTAGCAGAAGTCCCATATCCACAAATCAACAAGCCAAGACTACGAATGGTTCCAGGAGACAGAGCTACACCGAAAGGAGCCCACCTCGCAAGCGCCGTGAAATAGCTCAACTCAATCCTAGAGCGATCAATCGAAATCAATTTAACCCCAAGCACGGTGACATCAGCAAAGAGGAACAAGAGTGTTCAAAAAATCCCATTCAGAAGAAACAGAATCAGCAGCAGCAGCAGCCTCAAGATCGAACAAAAGATGGCAAAAGCGCAGCGGCAGAGAGTGAACGCGACAGTGCAAACGATAATGACCAAAGACAATCGAGTAACATCCGGGGGTCCCATAAAGATAAAAGCGGTAAGCGTTCAAGTTCTTGTCAAGACAAAACGATGCAAAAAGCGGCTCCTGGGTCTACTACCAAGAAGAATCGTCCGGTCAAGTGCATCAAAACCAAGACCTCATCGACCAGCGGTCGTCAACAATCTCGAAAAGTAAAAGACAAAAAAACAAAGAGCGATCACGATGAAGAGACCGTCACTGTCCAAACGGGTAAGAGACGTTGGAAGAATGACAGAGATCACGTAAGAAGCGATCATAAAAAAGGACGAGTACAGGTCAGGCGGGCTGAGGAAGTCGACGGCCACTCTAGTGATGAAGATGAAAGCAATTCAGATGATTCAAATAAGGTGAACTCTGGAAAATCAAGCTCTGACAGTTCCAGCTCTGACAGTTCCAGCTCTGAAAGCTCAAGCTCTGACAGTTCCAGCTCTGACAGCTCGAGATCTCCAAGTCCGAGCAGAGACGTGGCTAAGGATTCAGATTTTACTGAGCTACGTCATAAACTAAACATATACGCAAGCAAACTTACCAGTAATTATACACGCACCAAGACAAACCGTAAAAATAACCATAAAAGACAAAAGACGGTCCACACACTGCCAGTCGAACCAGCGGACAAAGATGAAGTGCACTGTGACCGTGGCACTTTGCTCAACTCGACAAATCCTGAGGGAGAAAATGTTTTCGACTTCAGACAAGAAGAGGATACGTTTCCTCAACTTGGGGAACCTGAAGAAGTGACTGGATGTAAAGAGGTAGCTACCTCCGAATTAGAAGCTTTGACACAAGGCGAAATGATAACCGAGCCCTCGCTCGAGAGCAAAGAGGAGCCCGATCGTGACGATACACAGGGAGAAGCTATTCCCGATGTGACTGTAGCACGTAGAGAAGAGACAGAACCCAAAGAGATGCACCCCGAGGTCAAGGTCACCGATAACCCCGTAGTTGTCCTAGGCGAAGCGACGACATCATCCCTGTTCGAGAGCAGACAGACCGTGAGTCTCCCCAAGTCCACGGAGAATGGTCAAGGTGAGACTTTGAGCAAGTGTAATGACAAGACCGAAAACTTTCAGCAAACGCAGATGGGAGACGACACGTGCACGCGCTCAGAAAAGGGCAAACTGACAGATGTGACTGCACCCCAGTGTACCACCGAGACCGAAGATGCCCGCTCGTCACAACTAAGATCGGCCAAAGAGACAACTTTGTCAGAGTCAACACAGTCCCACATGACAGCATCTTCATCTATGGACGAGACGGCTGTAGCTACTCTAAATCTGTAGGTATCAAGCGTAGTGTGTACCATGTATCCTGTTTGGTCGATAGACTTTATAACATTGTAATTTGTCTTTCATAGGTGTGCGGAAATTGACATGATCAACAAGGACACCGATTTTATAAACAGTTTTCAAGACCACCACGATTATCACGAAGACTTGTACGCACTCCCCACAAATCGTATCCATCCTGTGAGAAACGACATAGCCGATTCCTTTTTGTACCCAGATATGGAAAGTGCCTACAATCACATGTATCCAGAAGACAAGTGTGCTGCGCCTCAACAAGGTCATCAGCAGCATTCCCACCCAGAACGCGCCCCAACACCACATCAGACGCACGAAGAGCGCAAAGTGTCCTTACCAGAAACGGGGCAGATGGCACTTCAACACGATGGATGCCAGCTTCCCTACAAGCCATCTTCCTGCAAATCTGCCACATCGCCACCACAGGTGCAACGATCGTCTCACACCGTGAGCGAACCGACAGTGACGCAAGACCCTCAGGTCGCCTTACCGAAGACCCCCCTGACATCATATCGACAAGAGTGCCCACCGCTCCACTCCCGCGAACACAATGTGAACGGAGTAACCTTTACGCTACCTCAAGTACCCAAAAGGGTGTTGTCAGAAGGGAGTTTTCCAACGGCCGTCCGCGAACCGCAGCCCCCGTGTAAACAAACCCCGGCGCCTCATCGCCAATCCGAAGTGGCCTTACCAGAAGCTACATTTCTACTAACGCCACTCCAGTCCCAAGGAGCCAAGCCCAATGACACGAACTACGATTCATCTCAATGCGACGTGAACCAATTGCTGACTGTGTTGGAAGAGTACATTATCTGCTCGGCGTGCAAGCGTACCTTCAACTGTAATGTATTTTGTGGCAACTACTTGATCAAGTTAAACCGACCGGTTCAATGTATCTGCGGATGTGTGATCTGTACACTGTGTTACAAGAAGAACAAAGGTTGCCTGAAACACAAAATATATTCCAGCAAGGGCGCCGTGAACACCACGGCCAACAACCTAGCCAGTTGTGCTTATCTCCAAAGAGACAACTGGGACTTGCGGCTGGACTGGAATGGCAGTGTCAAACCCAAAGAAGAAGTCGATGATTATGTACAAGAAATCATGCTCGAAGAGGACGGTCCTGATCCTCAGCAACTGGCAAATGGTGAGTTACTTATAACCCAAGATGTCCCAGATCGGCACATGATGATAATGATACTTTGGATGAAGGTTTACTATTTTTCCTTTTTTTTTTTTCACAGCTTTCAGTCGACTGATCAATAAGGGCGACGCCATGTCCTTCAAGTACTGGGACAACTCGCCACTGAAGGAAGCCATAGCCCATAGATACGTCTGCATTCCTCATTTGCCAGGTTTTTGGGATCACATTGTTATGGGAAACCATATGCCCGATACAGAGAAGATGATTGCTGAAGATGTGTACCTGCCTAAATTGTTCAATGTGACAATGAAGTCCTTGAAATTTCACTGGTGTTGCTTTGTCTTTACAGACCAGGTTATTTTAGCCACGTGGTGCACATCTGCGGATGACGCGAGTCCCATCGTACTGCCTCTTACTGATAATAAACTCAAAACCTTGACTGGTTCCGTAGAGTTTAGGTGCATGTTATATTATCTTCACATGTGGCTTACAGTTCAATACGGAGACCGCGAACCCGGTCAAGAAGTTAAGATTGTATTAGATTCTATGCCTTCCGAAAGCTCGACGTTTGTTCACATTATAACTCTGGTGGCAGCTAAAAGTGGCATGAATGTAGTACATCCTGAGATTGCCCAACAACGAACGACGTGCGACTTAAACTACCCATTCGATTACAAATACGCTAAAGAGCTATTCGGTTTCCCTGACATGGCCGGTGAAGGCGGTCCGGATGTTGACATCGTACAGGAATTCAGGGGGTATCACGACGCATTCACTGGGATGTCTCGTATTTATACTTCCGCAGAGCACTTCAGATTGCTCTGAAGTGTTTCTATGCAAATGCGATACGGTTTTAGAACCTGTGTTACTATTGAGACTGGACCATTGCGTGTCTAGTTGAAAAGAATGACTGAGCCGCGCTTTCAGAATTGCTGCAATGTGTGAATGTTATAGCTAGTCACTCCATACATACACTGTACACGTGTCAAGTCTGTGCATTTCTTGTTAAAATACAGTATCTCTCGCAGTGCGTATATCACGATAAGAGAGGGTATCTACCATTTCTGCACAGATAACGTGTCTGGGAATTGTTAAAACGCAATATGTCTATCACTCTTTCTATATCGTGATGAGAAAGTCTAGTTCTATCGCTTGTATTGCACTCAATACATCCCCATACCTTGAATAAGTTACGAGGATGTTGAGAGGATCAGGTGCTCTTGTGATTTTATGGTATAAGCTACTTTTATACATGAAGGGGATGCTGTGTTATTTTGTACTGATTGATGTTATAACCAGGTTTTTATACATGAAGGGGATGTTGCGTTATTTTGTACTGATTGAACTCATGTTTGTATACATTTGTATCACATCCCAGGTTTGTACCTCAAGAGATTGATCTCATGTTTGTATACCTCCAGTTTTCTACCTCAAGAGATTGATCTCACGTTTGTATACCTCCAGTTTTGGTACCTCAAGAGATTGAACTCACGTACGTATACCTCAAGTTTTGCACCTCAAGAGACTGAAATCGCATTTGTGTACATTTGTGTCATACTCAAGTTTCTGTACCTCGAGAGAGATTGTTATTTTGTACCGGTTGATGTCGTACTCCATTTTTTACATGTAGCATCATTATTATCCGCAATGATATTGTTGTCACCTTTAATGGAATCTTGATCAAGTTTTTCACTGTAACCTCTTGCACATTTCAAAAGTTTCAAATAAAGCATTTTCACAACATCACTGTTTGTGGTTCCTGGTTTGTATGAGTATTTAAGACCCATAAGATAAATTCCGCCCCACTGGTTGCGTGTCAACAGAGGCGGTCCTTTGTGGGGACATCCGCATAGCTGGGTTTTGTACTATATACAGTATCCGGAAATCCTTAGATTCCAGACTTGCTGCGTACCAACAGCGGCTAGCTGGTTCTGTAGTATATACAGTCTCCGTCGATCGTTAGATTCCGGCCATTGGTTGCGTACCAACAGCGACAGTCAGTCCTTTGTGGGGAACATCCTCATCGCTGGTTTTTGTACTATATACAGTATCAACAAATCTTTGGTTTCCTGACGATTGGTTACACACCAACAGCGACTAGTCGGCTTTTGTGCTATATCTCTCCGTGGATTACAGTAAACGTTAACCGAAATGATGCTTAGTAGGCATTATCGAGTGGCCAATTATCTCACGGCACACAAGGATGACTTCCGATTGGTATTGGACAAACTACCATATGCCGTATATTCACGTGGCACAAAACAAGCTATAGATCACATGTTTGCAAAGTGGGACGTTGACATGATCAAAGAATATCCTGATTTTCTGATCGATGCAATGTGTTGCAACGTAGGTGAGGATAAGGCAATATCGATTGTGAGCAAGCTGGTAAAAGGACACAAGCCCGGGACTATTCTGGACTACAACATCGACACGAGAAAACTGATGAGCCAACACGAGCTCAGTGAAGACTATCGCCCAAGCATCATCTCATGCCAGCTGACAGACGTACTGTGTCGTCTGACCTCAGATGAAATAAAGCGTTTTAAAATACTGTTGTCGTGGGAGATCATGGTGGGCCGAGGTAACATTCCTCGTGGGACCGTGGAGAAGATGCCCTTGGTGCAAATTGCTGATAAAATTTTACAAAACTACGGGAGGTTATCTAAAGTTGTGACGATTCTAATCTTAGTACTGATAGAACGCAGTGACCTGATTGGACTGTTCGATTGAACACTTGGATTGAAGAGTTGACCTGGACGTATGATTTCTCTGCCATGGATTGGCTTTATGTCTCTTAAATGAAAGCAAATGTACTAATGGTGTGACAATAAACACAATGTGATTACGCGTGATCTGTGACTTCTTGTCTTATATGAAAGCTTATCTACTAATGGTGTAACATAAACACAATGTGATGACTCGTGGTTTGTGAGTGTTTCGCTGTTAGAAAGAACCCTTACGAGAGTCATCGAACATGGTTGGCCATAATGATGACTACGCTTATTGGTGGCTGACCGGCAGAGACGACCGGATCAAAGTATCATTGATAGCTGCTCCCCTGATCATTGTATTTGGGTTAGTCATGATCACTTATAGGATATGCAGCAAACGTACTTCCTACATTTACAAGCCTTGCTCTCAGTCACATGATGCTGTGTATAAAAGTACCACATGTGCCATGAATGACAAGGCCTCCAGTGGATACAATAATGAATACCTTATGGGATCACAAAACTCCTCGGTCCCTGGGATATCGCAGATACGCGTAAAGGTAACACGTACAGAGATGGATAGAGATAGATAGAGAGATATATTGATTGATTAAATATATCAATGGTCCTTTTGCAGAACACAAAGGAGAGCAAAGCGTAAAGACAGCCGCCAAGAACCACGGTGTGATTACAGCGACAAAGCGATGTTATTCATCAGTGAGATCTGCTGTTCAGCCACTCCTCAGCCCCGTCCTGTGTTATATGATGTCTTGGAATTTAACTACAATGAATAATAAACATCATCTTAGACCATTTGGAAAGCTTGCTTTATTGTACGCTTATATTGTGGTGTTATGAAAACGTTTCGTTTTAACATGTCTTGTCTTTTCTGCACACGTCGCACAAAGGGAATGGATGCATGCCATATACAAACAGTATCAAGGTCACGATTATGATACTCCTCAGCCGCGTCCTGCGTTATATGATATCTTGGAACTTACTACAATGAATAATAAACAGCATCTTAGACCATTTGGAAAGCTTGCTTTATTAGACGCTTATACTGTGGTGTTATGACAACGTTTAATTTTAACACGTCTTCTCTTTTCTGCACACATCGCACAAAGGGAATGGATGCCATATGCAAACAGTATCAAGGCCACAATTATGATAAGTGTCATGCTCCATGTACACAGTTGGCTTCCATCAGGTGGCAGGGTGGTGCTGTTATATGTCTTGTTACCACCAAAGGGTATCATGATGTAATCTTCGGTGACGTTAGAGAACAGTTTCGGATCAAGGCCAGTGTTTTACCCGCGGCCTTGTTCTTAGCTTCTTTTTCTGAGGTTCCAGTGCCTAGAGTGAAAAGAGATTGTGTACGCATAAGGTTTATGCTATATAAAAGTGTACGTAGCACAAGTGGATTTATGCGATTGACCTTACTCACCGTGTAGGGTTGTGACGATGTGATCATTTCGATTGGCGGCCAGTGATATTTTGACTTTACAGTAACAAATGTACCGATGATCGCCCTTCATAAGCGTAATGATGTCGTACGTTGGCACACACCAACCGTTTTTGCGACACAGTTCCTGGAATGGAAATGTAAAATACATAAATGTGTCTATATGTTATTATTTCTGAAGTGATAATCACCACACACGTAACATACTTCCAATTCTCCGACGTGATCGTCACGATCTCCACCACTGTGTCTTTTGGATGACTCGTCACATGTTTGCGATGGTTTGCCGTGTACGCCAATGACACGGTTATCCGGTCGGCAAAGATGTGAAGAGTGTTTAGGGCGCTCTCCGTCACAGCGTCCTTGTGTTAGTGAAGGATGAGATGCCGCGTCATAGGCGTCAGTGTGTTGCACGGAGGCACTTTTGGGTGCCAAAGTGCCAATTTCACTACCGGACACAGCGACCGCCGACTCGGTGCTATCGTCGTGACGGTCTAGCGACGACAGTAACATTTTTGCAGCGCTAGCCTTTGCTTCCTTTTTTGTCTTTCCCGAACCCGTAGCCGTGAGAGAGTGGTCATGTGAAAGGTGAACTCTGACAGTGTGAGTTGGAGTATGAGATGGTCCTTGAGTCGTTGCCTCGTATAGCACTGTCGACCTGGTGCTATCGGCGTATTCTTTGAGCGCACCAATCCAATTAGTGGTCATGACAGTGACTCAAAGCTTAACCTTCTGTAATAACGTTGAGGGCGGATGTCGCGGAGAGCAGTGCGAATCCCTAGGCTAACAGGAGTGATGTTGCGTAGTCTCGGCTGTAAGAGTGTACCGACCTACCTACTGCTCAAAGTGCCGACCTTACAATAAAGTGCCGACCTACCGACTATTCAAAGTCCCGACCTGCGCGTATCCTGCGCTTACATCTAGAGTCCTCCTTACTCCTCACGCCAGACAGGAAGAACTGAGCTTACAGCAAACGGCCATTTGACGCTTCATTGTAATCACCGTTAAGGCTTAAGCGGTGTTGCGGGGGTAACTAAAATTATC
>CM035840.1:199728738-200107523 GCA_020510985.1 Pholidichthys leucotaenia
CTCTCTCTCTCTCTCTCTCTCTCTCTCTCTCTCACACACACACACACACACACACTCACACACACACACATACAGACGTGGACAAAATTGTTGGTACCCCTCTGTTAATGAAAGAAAAACCCACAATAGTCACAGAAATAACTTGAATCTGACAAAAGTGGTAATAAATAAAAATTCTATGAAAATTAACCATTGAAAATCAGACAATGCTTTTGAATTGTGGTTCAGCAGAAAAACAAAAAGAACAAATTCATGAAACAGGCCTGGATAAAAATGATGGTACCCTTAACTTAATGTTTTGTTGCACAGCCTTTTGAGGCAATCACTGCAATCAAACGATTTCTGTAACTGTCAATGAGACTTCTGCACCTCTCAGCAGGTATTTTGGCCCACTCCTCATGAGCAAACTGCTCCAGTTGTCTCAGGTTTGAAGGGTGCCTTCTCCACACGGCATGTTTCAGCTCCTTCCACAGATGTTCAATAGGATTTAGATCAGGGCTCATAGAAGGCCACTTTAGAATAGTCCAATGTTTCGCTCTTAGCCATTCGTGGGTGTTTTTAGCTGTGTGTTTTGGGTCATTATCCTGTTGCAAGACCCATGACCTGCGACTGAGGCCAAGCTGTCTGACACTGGGCATCTTGATAGTCTTGAGATTTCATTGTACCCTGCACAGATTCAGGACACCCTGTACCAGATGCAGCAAAGCAGCCCCACAACATAACAGAACCTCCTCCATGTTTCACAGTAGGGACAGTGTTCTTTTCTTGGTATGCTTCATTTTTGCATCTGTGAGCATAGAGCTGATGTGCCTTGCCAAAAACTTCCAGTTTTGTCTCGTCTGTCCATAGGACATTCTCCCAGAAGCTTTGTGGCTTGTCAACATGCAGTTTGGCAAATTCCAGTCTGGCTTTTTTATGATTTGTTTTCAGCAGTGGTATCCTCCTTGGTCGTCTCCCATGAAGTCCACTTTGGCTCAAACAACGACGGATGGTGCGATCTGACACTGATGTACCTTGACCTTGGAGTTCATCATGAATGTGTTTAGAGGTTGTTCTGGGCTCTTTTGTTACCATTCGCATTATCTGTCTCCTCCTGTGGCCACGTCCAGGGAGGTTGGCTACAGTCCTGTGGATCTTAAATTTCTGTATAATATGTGCAATGTAGTCACAAGAACATCAAGCTGCTTGGAGATGATCTTATAGCCTTTACCTTTAACATTTGTCTATAATTTTCTTTCTAATCTCCTGAGACTTTGCTTCCTCTGGTCCATGTTTAGTGTGGTACACACCATGTCACCAAACAGCACAGTGACTACTTGTCACCCTTTAAATAGGCTGACTGACTGATTACAAGTTTGTAGACACCTGTGATGTTAATTAGAGGACACATCTTGGTTGAACATGTCCCTATGGTCACATTATTTTCAATCTTTTCTCGGGGTACCATCATTTTTGTCCAGGCCTGTTTCATGAGTTTGTTTTTTAAAAATAATTCTGTTGAACCACAATTCAAAAGCATTGTCTGATTTTTATTGGTTAATTTTCATAGAATTTTTATTTATTACCACTTTTGTCAGATTCAAGTTATTTCTGTGACCATTGTGGGTTTTTCTTTCATTAACAGTGGGGTACCAACAATTTTGCCCATGTCTGTATATATACGGAGATGGGCAGAGCCAGAGGAAAAACAGATGACCTCTCGGCAGCGGAAGAGAGTGCCAAGGAGAAGCAGGAAACTGCAGCAGGAGAGGGAAGGAGATGATGATTCAGCCGGAGAAGAAAAACACATTGAGTACACTGCTGAGGGAGGCTTCTGCTTCGGTGAAAGGGAAGTTGCTGTCTGAGAGGCAGGAGTATTCCTCCGGCAGTCCGGAGCTGGACGACAGTGACATCGTAGAGCTGATGGAGCGGGAGCAGGAATGGGCAAATTGGAGGGTGAGCAGGGCTTCTGCCACAGGGCGTGCTTTGGCATTTTCCTTGGTGCTCCCCATCTCAGCCCGGGGAAGGATTACTGGAGGACGGAGAGTGTAGCCAACAAGTCCGCGAACTGGGCATGCTTCCACAACCCCAGATGCGCCTTGACAATGGCAGTCGCTGAATCCACCTTTTCCCAGATCTTCTTTGGGCTGCGGGAGGCGAGGGCTTCATCCACAAATCCCTGGATAAATTTGGCAGCCTATTCCTCCTCCACACTTGGAGATCCCGCTGCAGACCTCCCCTTGATTGTTGGAGACCAACGTGCTGGTGACATAGATAGATAGATAGATAGATAGATAGATAGATAGATAGATAGATAGATAGATAGATAGATGTACTTTATTGATCCCAAACTGGGAAATTACAGAACAGATGATAAGCTCCACAAAAAAAAAAAAGGTGAGTGAAAAAAACAAAAATCCGCAAACTCACAGCAGCTAGGTCTCTACTGGCCATTGTGTTCTGTCATGAATCGCCCTTTGGGGCAGGAAGGTGAGCCTCACATGCTGAATTGTGAGTTTGTGAAATTTATTGAAAATAACATAAAATCCACACAGTAATTTTTAACTGAAAATACAAACAAACGGGTACACTTACTGACAAGGTACCAGAGCGAGGCAGGGCTCTGGTGGAGATGAGGAGAAAGACTGTGGCGATAAAAAACAAAAACAACTGCCCTTAAAAAGGATTAGCAAACAAATTACACAAGTAGTGACAGGTGTGGGACACATGAGAGGGCAAAAGGAAACAGTGATTCATAATAGGACCAGTTGGGGGCAATGAGAGGGGAGTGACCAGCTGACAGCTTACAGGGGCTACGCCCATGCGGAGCACAAACCAGGAAAAGCTGCTGACAGCTTTCAACTACAACAATAAGGAATATAAAGTACAAACTGAGAAATAAATACCAATTAATACAGAATAAGACCATAACAAAACTAAGACATTTACAGGAAAATGACAAACAGTGACTAAAGTGACCAGTTTAGTCTGCCCTCGTTTTTGGAACACTGGTTATGGACATAACACACACCATGCAGTCTTCATTCTGATGGCCTCACACAACCAATAATAATAACCAGAATGAGCAGAGAGTTGTAATAACATCCCAGTAAGACATCAGACATGGGGGACACCAAGCCGTCTTTCTATTCCTGTCCCAGATATCCCCGGGTTCACTGACACACTTCTTTATTCATAGTGGGGCCTCACTGATGACAGAGATGACCATCTATACTTTATTCCTTTTAGTCACGTCTTAAACTTTAATCCAGGTATAGTAAGTTTACCAAATATAGGCAAGAGCCACCCAGCCAACATATCCATGTGGGAAAATAGGAAACAGGTAAAGTCCATGTGGGCAAACACAGATGGAGCCAACAGATCCAAGATGGCGCCCACAGCGGTCGACATGGTGCTTCGCTGCGCTCTTTGTTTGTTTTTGTTTGTCAATTGTGTGTCTGCTTGCACTTATACCCGTGAAGAACTTTTAAATATCAGGACTTTCACCCCCACGGACCTCCTCCCAGTTTTTCTAGCCCCTGCCGCCGATCTGGTTTATTGTTTGGCTCGGAAAGTGAGACGGCGGAAGAGAGGAAGACGAGCGGGCGCTCTCGTACGACTTCGCAGGAGAGGCTCGCGAACGGCGCTGCCTGGCATATTTCTGTCCAATACCAACTCTCTCTCTAACAAGGTGGATGAACTGAGACTGCTGATGCGTTTTAAGGACCTCGCCTCCTCAGCTGTCCTCTGCTTTACTGAGACCTGGCTCCGGGAAAATATACCGGACAGCGCGCTGCGCCTCGACGGCTTCCAGCTCTTCCGTGCTGATCGTGACACAGAGCTTTCCGGCAAGACCACAGGAGGCGGAGTCTGCTTCTACATCAACTGTAGCTGGTGCTCTGATGTAACGGTAATTTCCAAACACTGTTCTCCTGCCTTGGAATTTCTTGTTATCAATTGCAAGCCCTTCTATTCCCCGCGGGAGTTTGCTTCTTTCATAATGATCGCTGTGTACGCCCCTCCCGACGCGGACACGCGCGAAGCTCAGCGCGTGCTCGCGGATCACATTCAACACACAGAGCGGAGTTTTCCAGACTCGCTGATTATTGTGGCTGGCGACTTTAATCAGTGCAATCTGAGCCACGATCTCCCCCGCTACAAACAGTTTATTAAATGCCCCACCAGAGGATTAAACACACTGGATCACTGTTACACCACAGTGAAAGACGCATATCGCGCTGTCCCTCGAGCTGCGCTGGGATTATCTGATCACGTGATGGTTCACCTCATTCCCACATACAGACAGAGATTGAAGCTCACTAAACCTGTTGTGAGCACTACGAAGATACGGACCAGTGATGCTGAGGAGAAGCTGGAAACGTGCATGGAAATATCTGACTGGGGCATGCTTAAAGGAGCCACGCATGATCTGGATGAGTACACGGACACTGTGAACTCATATATCCACTTTTGTGAAGAGAACATTCTTCCATCACGCACCAGGGTGAGTTACTCTAATGACAAACCCTGGTTCACAGCTAAGCTCAGACAGATCAGGAAGGAGAAGGAAGCAGCGCTGAAAAGTGGAGACAGGGACTGCTACAGGGAGGTTAAATACCGGTTTAACAGAGAGCTGAAGAGGGCTAAATCTGTGTACTCAGAGAGACTCCAGCAGCAGTTCACTGCTAATGATTCGGCTTCCGTGTGGAGAGGACTGAGGCAGATCACCAACTATCGGCCTCAGGCTCCTAAAGGTCAGGATGACAAAGCCCTTTGTCAGAGACTGTCCCAACACTATGCCCGTTTTGACACCTCGTCATCTGTGTCCAACTCCCCCCCCTCCCTCCAGCTCCACAGCCTCCACATTCCCTACTTCATTTAAGGCACCCCCCCCCCCTCCTCCCCCCCTCCCCTTATCATCAGTGAGCAGGATGTGCTCAAACAGTTCTCCAGACTGAACCCGCGCAAGGCCCCCGGCCCAGACGGCGTGTCTCCCTCCACCCTGAGACTCTGTGCGAAACAGCTGGCTCCTGTATTCACAGACATTTTTAACACCTCCTTTAAGTTATGCCACGTGCCATCCTGCCTCAAATCCTCCACCATCATCCCTGTCCCCAAGAAGCCACGGATCACTGGACTTAATGACTACAGACCTGTAGCGCTCACCTCTGTAGTCATGAAGTCCTTTGAGCGCCTGGTCCTGTCCCACCTCAAGTCCATCACCACCCCTCTCCTGGACCCGCTGCAGTTTGCCTACCGAGCCAACAGGTCTGTAGACGATGCAGTCAACCTGGCCCTCCACTCCATCCTGCAGCACCTGGACTCCCCGGGAACCTACGCCAGGATCCTGTTTGTGGACTTCAGCTCCGCATTCAACACCATCCGCCCCGCTCTGCTCCGGGACAAGCTGTCCCTGCTCAACGTGCCTGACTCCCTCTGCAGGTGGATCATCGACTTCCTGACGGACCGGAGGCAGCATGTGCGGCTGGGAAAGACTGTCTCAGACTATACTAGCATCAACACCGGATCACCCCAGGGCTGTGTACTTTCCCCCCTACTCTTCTCCCTTTACACCAACTCCTGCACCTCCAGCCACCAGTCTGTCAAGTTGATCAAGTTTGCGGACGACACCACCCTCATCGGGCTCATCTCCAACGGCGACGAGTCCGCCTACAGGAGAGAGGTGGCCCAGCTGGCGTCCTGGTGCAGCAATAACAACCTGCAGCTGAACGCTCTGAAGACAGTGGAGATGATTGTAGACTTCAGGAAAGTCACTACTCCTCTGCCCCCCCTCACCCTCTCAGGCTCTCCCATCACCACTGCTGATTCCTTCCGCTTCCTAGGCACTACCATCACCAGGGACCTCAAATGGGAGCTGACCATCAGCTCACTCATCAAAAAAGCCCAGCAGAGGATGTTCTTCCTGCGGCAGCTGAGGAAGCTCAAGCTACCCACCAAGATGTTAGTGCAGTTCTACACAGCCATCATCGAGTCCATCCTCACCACCTCCATAACCGTGTGGTACGCAGGAGCCACTGCCAGGGACAGACTAAGGCTGCAGCGCGTCGTGCGCACTGCTGAGAAGGTGATCGGCTGCAAGCTCCCATCTCTCCAGGATCTGTACATCTCCAGGACCCGGAGGCGTGCTGGCCGGATCATAGCCGATCCCTCACACCCTGGTCACGTACTGTTTGCCCCCCTCCCCTCTGGTAGAAGACTTCGGTCCATCCAGACTAAAACCTCCCGTCACATGAACAGCTTCTTCCCCTCTGCCATTAGACTGCTGAACACTAAGTGACTCTCGTGCACCATGTACAGCAGCTCAACCAGACTCATGTCAATCATCACTGTTTTCTTCCTGCATTACCGACTGCACTATATAGTTCTCCACAGTATCTGCTGCTGGCTAATATATATTTTAACTGTTGACCAGTATCACTTAATCTTATCCTACACTTTATTACATGTATAGTTTATTTCTCTTATCTTATCATGTTTAATGTTGCAGCATTGTACCGAGACAAATTCCTAGTTTGTGTACTACATGAACAATGGCAATAAACCTGATTCTGATTCTGATTCTGATTCTGGAACCCAGAGACAAACCCACATGGAGCCATAAGACAGCCCAGATTGAACATATGGTGAGGCTCACACGGACATTCTGGCTGGGTTAGTATGAAGAAGACTGATAGCTAATTGATATTCCTTGGTGTGGAGTCATTACTGAATGTATTCAGTTAATGGGAGTGAAGAATCTGGAGCTATTCTGCCACTATGAGGTTGGGCATCCCGCTTGAACACAGACCCAAACAAGTCATGACCCTGAGCCATCTTTAGCTGTCTGATGAGTGGCACAGCATTCCTGACCTCACTGCAAGAAGCTTACAAACAGCACTGAGCTAATGGGTTTCAAATAGCATTGGGGGGGGGGCAGATTGTTGCAGATAGTTGATTCCTCAACTAAGACAAGACTCACAACAGAGAAGAACTTGAGGACTGAAGTCTGACGAGATCAAGCCTAAGATCTGACATCATGTCCCAGCTCACAGCTTGGACCAGCCTGTTGGGGGACGAACCTTTCTTTCACCAGGAGCGGCTGCTTTGGCCTCTGCATCTTGAAGCCCTCTCTTCTGTTCAGCAAGACTTCTTCAACCGGAGAGCTAAGCTAGCCAACAGCCTCCTGAGAGAGCTCCACAATGGGTCCCAGAGCCTCAAACTGAGCCAGCTGCCATTCATCTCTACCACACTGGACAGGTATGTTTCGCAACACTTGTTAGTGTGGAGAATGTGGAAGGACGAGGCTGGGCTTATTTCACAAGTCAAGTTTATTCACATTCTCCAACATCATCCAAAAACAGTGAAAGAGAGTGAATCCCCCAACATCTGTCCCTTTTATACCCAGGACATCAAAGTACACAGTCACATTGTCATTTAATCCCAAGTCACAATGCATCTTCTTCCAGGTCTTCTCCCCTCCACCTAAAGTCACTGGTGGTCAGGAAATCCCTCAAGGCCATCTCTTTGCATACAAAAGGCCAGACTTCACATCCTCCTGTTACCCCTAGGAGGTTCAGTCCTTTTGTTCCTCTGAGACGTGAAGCATACAACAAGCATACAGTAATATACATGTGAAGCATATGAAACCACATATGTGTCCCACATGACCCCCCCCCCCCCAAATGTCTAAGATGGAACAACATAATAACAGATTGCATGATATAAAAAAATCACTACACATCAGTCCACATGCCGCTTGGGCCTCAGTCTTCTCCCGTATTTGCTGTAAGCGGGCTTTACCACTTTCGCGGCGCCCTCCTGCTGGGGAGCTGCTGTCTGGGGATTAGAACTGTTAGTCAATACAGTTCTGGTGAATGTTCTGGTGAATGTTCTGGTGAATGCTCCTTAGGGGGGTCTGCCGCGCTGAGGAGCCGTAGCCAACAGCACGTCCTCGTCGGCCAACACAAAGGCGGGTTTGAGTCTGTTTATGCCAATATTTTCTTTCCTGCCCCCCAAATCTAGCAAAAAATGCTTATCCCCTGTTTCCAGCACTCTATATGGTCCATCATAAGGCGGGCACAACGATGGGCGATGGGCATCATGTCTGACAAAAACAAACTCCGCATTTTTTAGAGCCTTAGGCACAAAAACGCGCGGAAAACTGTGGTGAACAGGGCCGGGAAGCATGCCCGCTTCTGTGCCACTCTGCAACCGCTGATCCGGGAAGCATTCTGGCGCAGGATTATCTGGGAGAAATTCCCTGGGTAGCCGGAGTGCCTGTGCAAAAACTAACTCAGCCAGGGAGGCTTCTAAATCCCTTTTAGGTGCAGAACGCAACCCCAATAAAACCCATGGTAGCCTGTCCACCCAATTTGCATCCGTAAGCGACACTCTGAGGGCCGCCTTCAATGACCTATGGAAATGTTCACATAACCCATTAGCCTGCGGGGTGTACGTGGTAGTGCGGTGGATCGTTACCCCCAGGCTGCGGGCCATCGCTGACCAAAGCTCGGAAACAAATTGAGGACCTCTGTCGGGCATAATGTCCGACGGAACTCCAAAACGCGCTACCCACGCCATTAAAAATGCGGGCGCCACCTCCTCGGCTGTGGTTGATGACAGTGGAACCACTTCCGGCCAGCGCGTGGTGCGGTCTACCATTGTCAGAAGGTGTGTGCACCCCTGCGACGGCGGGAGGGGGCCTACAAGGTCCACGTGAACGTGGTCAAACCTCTTAGCCGGGATGTGAAACGGCTCCAAGGGAGCTCTCGTGTGCTTATGAACCTTGGTGCGTTGGCAAGCCACGCAGGCTGCTGCCCACTCTCTAACTTGCTTGCGCAGGCTCGGCCATACAAATTTCTCTCCTACCATTTTGACCGACGCGCGCACCCCCGGGTGCGCCAGAGAATGAATAGAGTCAAAAACGCGGCAGCGCCACGCGGTCGGTACCACCGGGCGCAGTCGTCCCGTGGAGACATCGCAGATTAGGGAGGGCATACCATCTTGCAGCACCCTGCTCTCCAGCCTTAACCCTGTTGGTCCAGACTGGAGCGCGCGCACATCCACGTCGCTAACCTGATCCGCGGCCATGGCTGCATAATCTACCCCTGCACGGACTGCGGCAGCGCGCACTTCCGCGTCGCTAGTCTGCTCCGCGGCCATGGTTGCGTAATCTATCCCTACGCGGACTGGGGCTGCTATGGCGCGCGAGAGACAGTCTGCCACTACATTTGTACCCGCTACGTGCTGAATATCGTAGTAAACTCTGAGATTGCAGCCAGCTGCCTCTGCTGCCGGCCTGACCACGGTTCTGAAACCCTGGCCATCGCAAAAGTCAGCGGCTTGTGGTCAACAAACGTGGTGAAACTGCGTCCTTCCAGCCAGAACTGGAAGTGGCGAATGGCCAAGTGGAGAGCTAACAGCTCCCTGTCGAATGCGCTGTATTTTCGCTCACTATCGCGCAACGTCCTGCTGAAAAAGGCGAGAGGCTGCCAAGCCCCTGCTACATGCTGCTCCACAACCGCCCCTATGGCCACATCTGACGCGTCAGTAGTGAGCGCTATGCGGGCCGTTGGGTCTGGGTGCGCTAACAATGCTGCGTTTGCCAGGGCTGTTTTGACCTCCATGAATGCTCGCTCTCGCTCAGGAGACCATTCGATTTTGCTTGTGGGTTTTTGTTTTTTTAGCGCGGCATACAATGGTTGCATGAGCTGCGCTGCGCGGGGAAGGAAACGGTTATAAAAATTTACCATTCCCAAAAACTCCTGTAACGCTTTGACCGTTTGAGGCTGGGGAAAATTTGTTACTGCGCGCACTTTGTCAGGTAGAGGAATCGCTCCTTCTGGAGAGACGCGATGCCCCAAAAAATCAATCTGCGTCACCCCGATCTGACATTTCGCTGGGTTGATTATTAACCTGTGGTCTCCCAACCTCCGGAAAACTGCCGTGAGGTGGTTTTCGTGTTTGTCTTCGGACGCGCTGGCTACCAAAATGTCGTCCAGGTAGACGAACACGAAGGGGAGATCACGCAACACCGCGTCCATCATGCGTTGGAACGTCTGCGCAGCGCCTTTAAGCCCAAATGGCATGCGCAAAAACTCGAATAGGCCAAACGGAGTTATTACCGCTGTTTTGGGTATGTCCTCAGCGCACACCAAGTACCCGCAGTACCCGCGGACCAAGTCTATCTTAGAAAAAATGCGCGCCCCTGCCAAATGAACTGAAAAATCTTGGATATGCGGGACTGGGTAGTGGTCGTGAGCTGTAGCGTTGTTCAACCTGTGGAAATCTCCACAAGGACGCCACGAGCCGTCCGCTTTAGGGACCATGTGCAGCGGGGAAGCCCATGGGCTTTTTGAACGCCTGATGATGCCTAACTTTTCCAGGTTGGCGAACTCCTCGCGCGCTATGGACAGTTGAGCTGCATCCAAGCGCCGAGCTTTTGCAAAAACGGGCGGTCCGGTGGTAGTAATAAAATGTTCCACTCCGTGTTTAGCGGCAGCTGCTGAAAATGTGGGAACCGTGAGTGCTGGGAACTGAGTGAGTAGTGTGTGGAACTTACCACCTGCCGTTGCGACGTTGGCTTGTGCTATGGGCGGGGTCACTCGGGCTGCACAGGGAATAGAATAAAAAGAAAGTGCATTAACCAGGCGCCTATTAGCAAGATCAACCAACAAACTATGTGAGCACAGAAAATCAGCCCCTAACATATTAAAGCTCACTTCAGCTATAACAAAAGTCCACTCAAATGTACGGCCATGTAGGGACAGAAGCAGAGTCTTCTCACCGAAGGTCTTAATCCTCGAGCCGTTCGCTGCTGATGCTCCGTGACTTCCGGGCCCGCCAGCCGGTCAGCATAAGTAGGCATGATGAAACTTACTTGGGAGCCTGTGTCCACGAGGAATTGCTTCCCCAAACGTGCATCCGTCAAGTAGAGCAGCTTGTTCTCTTTCCCGAGGGCCGCAGCTGCTACCGACCCCCAGCTTTGGCATTTCCCGAGCTCTTGAACTGGCACGGTGGTATACACTTGCGTGCCCTCTCTGCGAAACGGCGATGGTAGAAACAGAGGTCGTCTCGTCTGCGATCCCTGGCCCTCGCTGCCACCGTCGTCGGTGGGTCTGCTACCGCCGCCTCTGGCCCCCTGCCATCTCCGGCCGCCGCGCCGAGTTCCGTTGCCGCTGCGGTGGCCGCGCGCTGTCTGCTGGCGTTGAGAATCCGCTGTGCCTCCTGGACCAGCGCACGGAAGTCCCGCTGGGTCAACAACGGTGAACCGGCCAGGGTCGCTCTCGTGGCCGATGGTAGGGTTCTCAGGAAAATGTGGGTGAAAAGGAAGCTGTCGTCGTCTGAGCCCCTCAGCCTCAGCATGTCCTCCATCAGGTCGACGGGTGTGCTATCTCCCAAGTCGTTCAGAGCCAGGAGCCTCTCAGCTCTCTCCTGGACTGAGGGAGTGAAACGCCGGATGAGCGCAGCCTTCAACCCGCCGTATTTGTCATCGGCCGGTGGGCGCTCCAACAGGCTCTGCACATGTCGAGCTGTGCGGTTGTCGAGCTTGGCAATGACGTGGTAGAATTTCGTGTCATCTGCCTTTATCCCCCGGAGGGTGAACTGTGCTTCGGCCAAGTGGAACCAGGAGCACGGGTTGTCTTGCCAGAAATCAGGTAGCTTGACTGTGGCTGCGTTCGCCTGGCTGGATCCTGACGAGCCCGGCTCGGGGGAATCTTCTCCGCTCATGATACGTCTTAGGGTCACCAGTGTGGAGAATGTGGAAGGACGAGGCTGAGTTTATTTCACAAGTCAAGTTTATTCACATTCTCCAACATCATCCAAAAATAGTGAAAGAGAGTGAATCCCCCAACATCTGTCCCTTTTATACCCAGGACATCAAAGTACACAGTCACATTGTCATTTAATCCCAAGTCACAATGCATCTTCCTCCAGGTCTTCGCCCCTCCACCTAAAGTCACTGGTGGTCAGGAAATCCCTCAAGGCCATCTCTTTGCATACAAAAGGCCAGACTTCACATCCTCCTGTTACCCCTAGGAGGTTCAGTCCTTTTGTTCCTCTGAGACGTGAAGCATACAACAAGCATACAGTAATATACATGTGAAGCATATGAAACTACATATGTGTCCCACAGTTAGTTGGCTCTGATCCCTCCACTCATCATTGGCTGGGCCACGTCTGGACCATCCAGTGATGTAGAGCAGGGATGTCAAACTTTTGTCATTGGGGAGCCATGACCCTGCAGGTTTTCTCCTCAGCAGGTGTTTTCACTGATCAGCCTTCACCTTCAGTGAAACCGTTGAAGACACAAATGAACAGAATCTTGGCCCTCCATCCCTTATCTAGAGACTCTTCTGTTCATGCCCTAGACTTACCAGATTTTGGCCAAAATTATGGGAGTTTTTTTTTTGTTACTTATTTGTACCCGTAGGTAGACTTGGTTTGCAGTCTGGTGACAAGCCACCGGCTGCTGGTCGCTGCGTGCGCGAGCGCCCTAAACCTACATGTTTTGGTATGCGGGAGGAAACGGAGAAATCCCGGAGTAAACCCGCGCAACACGGGGAGAACATGCAAACTCCACACAGCTCACTGTTGGTCGGGGGCTGGGATCGAACCCACGATCTCATGATCCCCGCGGTCCCCCGGCCGAGGGTAAAACTGTGCTGCCACAGTGCTAAACCACTGCGCCACCGTGCAGCCCAGTGTGATGTATAATGAAGCAGGGCAAAACTTATTTCATTCTTTACTTTAATTCCCTAATGTAGCTCAGGTAATCTGGTGTTGCCGGGTTTTGATCATAGGCATAAATCGAGGCGGGGGGTGGGGGTGGGGAAGAGACCAAAAAAAGCTTGTAAATTTGGAACATTTCTTGTAAATTTGAGACTTTGACTCTTTTAAATTTGTCTTTTTTCTCATAAATTTTTCTTTCTTCTCATAAATTTGGAACTTTTTGTATAAATTTGCAACTTTGTTGATAAATTTGTGACTCTTTTTCTTTAAATTTGAATGGATTTTCTCATAAATTTGCATCTTTTTTTGAATAAATTTTCCTTTTTTTATAAATTTGCAACTTTTCGCATAATGTTGCTACTCTTTTGCAATAAAGTTGCAACTTTTTTAATCAAATTGTGACTTTTCTTGTAAACTTTCTGCTTTTTTCACATGAATTTGCAACTTTTTCTTATGTGTATTTTTTGTAAACATGCCAGATTTTAAAATCAAATCTTTTTCTTGTAACTTCACTACTTTTTTTCACATGAATTTACCATTCTTTTCTTGTAAATTCACAATGTTTTTATCACAATTCTACAACTTTTTTGTTGTAAATGTGTGACTTTCTTCCTTGTGCAACACTCATATTAAAGCTGGTAAAGTTTTTACCTCACCAGCTTATTTACTTCACCAGCTTATTTTATTTGTTTCTACAAAGTTTTTGTTTTAAAGGAATCCTCCATTGCAAAAATTGGGGAAAAAACACAATCTTGCATGGGGCCCTGACTACCTATAGTGTCGCCCTCAGTCTTTCCTGTGGAGAAAATGGTGGGTTTACTGCCATTCCTGTTGACTGTTGACTCCAGCCCTGGCTCTGCCTCATTCTGATTATGACATCTTCTTCTTCTTGTCCTTCATGCAGGCTGAGTGATGGAACTGAGCAGCAGAGAGAAGCTTCCAACACACTCCTGCAGAAGGACAACAAAGGTGACTTCCTAGTGACCCTCAATGCTCGTGGTTACGCCCCCAGTGACATCACTGTGAAACTGGAAGGGCGGAGCCTGGCGGTGGTTGCCATGAAGGAGGCTGGAGCAGAAGAGACCCAGTCCTGCTCCTCCGCATCCTCCTGCGCCTCCTTCTGCTCCTCAGCTTCAGCTCAGGCAGGATTTGCCCAGATGATCGACCTGCCTACTCACCTAGATCCGTCCAGCCTCTCCTGTTCCCTCATGGATGATGAACAGTTGCGTATACATGCCCCCGTGGCCAAGCATGCGGTCGGTGAGGAGCGGCAGGTACCCATTCGGTTCAGGACATCACTGGAGTTTCCCATCAAACAGGACGACCCAGAGGAGACACATGAAGACTAGTGTGCACCTTTATTCATAGACTCAATAAGAAGTTATGTTTACAGTCATTTTATAAGGATTTGCACTGTGTATAAAATGAAAAAAAGAGTGGTGTAACTTTTAAACATGATTTATCACACTTAGATGACAGGGCAGCTCCCTTCTTCTGAATTACATCCACTAAGAAGTCTTTTAATGTGTTTAATCGCACTTCAGCTTCATAGTGTGATTAATCGCATTTAGCAACTAACTCGACACAGCTCTCTCGCCTATGCTGCCTATGGCAAAAATTGCATTATCCATCCATCCATCCATCTTCTACTGCTTTTCTGGAGGTCCGGGTCGCGGAGGCAGCAGTTCAAGTAGAGAAGCCCAGACTTCCCTCTCCCCAGCCACCTGCTCCAGCTCTTCAGAGGGGATACCAAGGCGTTCCCAGACCAGCTGGGAGACATAGTCCTCTCCACCGAGTCCCTGGGTCTGCCCCGGGGTCTCCTCCCAGTGGGACGTGCCTGAAAACACCTCAAGTGGGAGGCGTCCAGGAGGCATCCTAATCAGATGCCCATACCACCTCAACTGACTCCTTTCAATGTGGAGGAGCAGCGGTTCTACTCTGAGCCTCTCCCGGATGACTGAGCTCCTCACCCTATCTCTGAGGGTGAGTCCAGCAATCCTACGGAGAAAGCTCATTTCAGCCGCTTGTATCCGCGATCTCGTTCTTTCGGTCATTACCCAAAGCTCGTGACCATAGGTGAGAGTAGGAACGTAGATTGACTGATAAATCGACAGCTTTGCCTTAGAACTAAGCTCCCTCTTCACCACAACAGACCGGTACAACGTCCGCATCACTGCAGATGCTGCTCCAATCCGTCTGTCAATCTCTCGCTCCATTCTCCCCTCACTCGTGAACAAGACCCCAAGATACTTAAACTCCTCCACTTGGGGCAGGAGCCTGTCCCCAACCCGGAGAGGACAATCCACCTTTTTCCGGCTGAGGACCATGGACTCGGACTTGGAGGTGCTGATTCTCATCCCAGCCGCTTCACACTCAGCGGCAAACCGTCCCAGCAAGAGCTGTAGGTCATTGCTGGATGAAGCCAACAGGACAACATCATCTGCAAACAACAGAGATGAGATCCTGTGGTCACCAAGCATGACACCTTCCATTCCCTGGCTGCGCCTAGAAATCCTGTCCATAAAAATTATGAACAGGATCGGTGACAAAGGGCAGCCCTGGCGGAGTCCAACTCTCACTGGGAATGACTCCGACCGAGTGTTGGCAATACGAACCAAACTCTCACAACGGTCGTACAGAGACCGAATAGCTCGTAACAACAAGCCCGATATCCCATACTCCCGAAGCACCCCCCACAAAAATCCACGAGGGACGCGGTCAAATGCCTTCTCCAAGTCCACAAAACACATGTAAACTGGTTGGGCAAACTCCCACGAACCCTCGAGAATTCTCGAGAGGGTAAAGAGCTGGTCCGATGTGCCACGGCCAGGACGAAAACCACATTGCTCCTCCTGAATCCGAGGTTCGACCAACGGCCGGACTCTCCTCTCCAGTACCTTGGCATAGACCTTCCCAGGGAGGCTGAGGAGTGTGATCCCTCTAAAGTTGGAGCACACCCTCCGGTCCCCTTTTTTAAAGAGAGGAACCACCACCCCGGTTTGCCATGCCAAAGGCACTGCCCCCGACCTCCAAGCAATGTTGCAGAGGCGTGTCAACCATGACAACCCAACAACATCCAGGGCCTTGAGGTACTCGGGGCGAATCTTGTCCACCCCTGGGGCCCGGCCACCAAGGAGATTTTTAACCACCTTGGCAACCTCAGCCCCTGTGATAGGCGAGTCATCCCCCTCGTCCCCAAACCCTGCTTCCTCTGTGGAAGGCGTATCAGTGGGATTGAGGAGATCCTCGAAGTATTCCTTCCACCGCCCGATGATGTCCCCAGTTGAAGTCAACAGTGTCCCATCCGCACCATACACAGTGTGGACGGGGAGCTGCTTTCCCCTCCTGAGCCGCCGGACAGTTTGCCAGAATCTCTTTGAGGCCGACCGAAAGTCTTGTTCCATGGTCTCACCGAACTCCTCCCATACCCGGGATTTTTCTTCAGCAACCACCCGAACTGCACTCCGCTTGGCCTGCCGGTACACCTCAGCTGCTTCGGGAGTCCCACAAGCCAACCAAGCTTGATAGGACTCCTTCTTCAGCTTAATGGCCCCCCTCACCACTGGTGTCCACCACTTGGTTCGGGGGTTGCCACCACGAGATGCACCGACCACCTTGCGGCCGCATGGTGGTCCGGGGCAATTTGCCTCTGACAGGGTCTCCCAAGACAAACTGGTCCTGGGTGAAGGGCCAGACTAAAAATGATCCAACAGACTCTCATGAATTGTATATCAAGGATTCAGTGTACCCCGCCCGGTATGGGGTTACCGGGGCCCCACCCTGGAGCCAGGTCTGGGGGAGGGGCTCGAAGGCTAGCATCTGGTGGCCGGGTTTCTACCCATGGGACCCGGCCGGGCTCAGCCCGAAGGAGTTACATGGGTCCGCCCTCCAGTGGGCTCACCACCTGCAGGAGGGATCATGGGGGTCCGGTGCTATGTGGATCAGGTGGCGGTCAAAGGCGGAGACCTTGGCGGACTGATCCCAAGCTTTCTAAAAATTGCATTAATCACAATTAAATGATTGACTTTTTAATTGTGATTTAATCACTATTAATCACGATTAAAGTATTTTAGTAAGACATAAAATAAAAGAGTAAAAACAACTGCTTAATCCTTTTTGGGTTGTAGGGGGCTGGAGCCTATCGCAGGGTCTTAGGGTGAGAGACAGGAGACACCCTGTACAGATCACAGGGACAAGGATGTTTTCTTTAAATAAATAAGTGTAGAGGAAGAACAGGAAATGAGGAGGACCGGGGGGGGCTGGCATTGCCTCTAACCCCCGTCAGGTGTCTGAATTAGTACCTGAAAAGGTTCCAATGATATTTGGTTTCCTGGGGCGAAGTGATCTGCTCAGTGTGGCAGAGCAGGTGACGAACAACAGCAGCAGTTTAACATTTGATGAGTCATGCCCAGGGGGTGTCGTGACAGAAGAGAGAAGACATAAAGACAGGAGGAGACAGACAACAGCAGATGAACAACAACATGGAGAAAACTATTCATCCACATCCACACTGTTCATTTCAGCCTTTCCTGCCTCTTATTTTGCCAGGTTTTATAGCAAATGCCAACTTATCAAGTAAATCAGACTACAGCCAACTGTGATTAAATGAAAACATGTTCTTAGATTTGTTTCCTACATTCATTTTAAAAAAAAAAAACAAGATCAGACAGATCTCATTCAATAAAAGTGTGCCTAACACTATACTGTGCAAGTCAATTAGTCAGTCTTGTTGACTTTCATTATCCTCAGTATGTTGGCCTAGATTGAATGAACTGGAAAATGTTAACAATGGCCAGATCTGTGTACCTAAGGTCAAACAATCAAACTGCAAATATAGGCAAAAATGAACGGTGGAATTGGAGGAACTCTCCACAGACCTCTGTGATAAATGGAAGTGAGGCTGGGATGGGGACAAGGACATAAATCCATTTCTAAAGCCCATTACCTTTTGGAACACAGTGATTACAAAATACAAGAGCCTAAACCAAAAGCAGTGAAAAGGTTTAACATGGGGATTGAGAACCAGAGTGATAGATTGACCTTTTACAACTCTAGGTAGCTCACTGGTTAACTTCCATTAAACTAAAACAATAATGAACTTATTTTTAAATTGTCCTTAAAAGGGTCATTGACTGCACTTTTTTCCACATTTTAACAGCTCACACATGCCTTAATGAAGTGTTTGTGACATATTTTGTTCATTTTTTTCTTAAATGTTTTAATTATTAAAGCACATTTGTTGTGTATTTTCCCTGGTTTTCTTGAAACACTCTGATTTAAAGCCTATCACTTTAAGAACAATCCTTCACCTATTCAGCTCCGCCCTCCCTCTTATGTCAGTTAGCCATTAGCTGACTAGCTTCTAGCCTTTAGCTTCTAGCCTTCTAGTTCAGATGAGCGGCACTGGTTCACTCATTCATAGTCAACAGCGCAGCACGCACCACCTCAGGGCACCCCCCAAACAACCTCGCCATGACTCATGACCAGCACTGCACGCCGGGCAGCCCCGTGGTAGCTGCAACTGACCCGGCAAGACCCGGAAGGTAAGGCTGCTGGCCAGAGGCCGAGCCGAGGCAAAGGTTGCCGAGCTGCCAAGCCATGGGATCTCAAAGGGCATGTATCCCGTTCTGCGGGACTCCACTCGTGCAGCCAACTGGGGGACGCCCCCTCACGAGGTGGCTAGTCTACACTTTCTGCTAGAGCAGAGTCACGCAGAGCCCTGGAGGACAGTGGGAGAGCTGGCTGTGAGAGCCAGAAGCCTCCAGCAAGCAGCCTCTGGTCCTGGTCCAAGTTTGTTGCAGCGACCGGTGTGGCGGTGCTGGTGACCCGCCATGGAAGGACAAAACCACTGGCACTGATTTTGGACCGGTGAACCAAGTGGCAACAGGGATGGCTATTAGGGAGACTAAGCCCTGAAGAAAATAACAATAGAAGCCATTCTTACAATGAGCCACCTAGTACCAGCGATGGCTGGGGGGGGGGGGAAGACTAATAGCACACGGGCTAATAGGCTACTTTTAGTCCACACCCCCCTCCATCTACATGACGGACAGCTAGGCGGGCCAATAATAGAACAGTGGGCGGGTCTTTAGGACAGCGGTGGGTTGGCTTTTTCTAATCGTGACGTAAACAATTTACCTGGAAGTGCCAACAACGTTTCTGGCATTTCTGGGAGAGAAAAAGAAGGTAAAGGCTGAGTATTTTTTAAGAAAATTGACTTTTCTGAAAATTTTGGCATAATTAGGTGACCAATAGACTCAGTTCAGACAGTTAAAACCTACAAACACACATTTTTTCAGTCAATGACTCCTTTAAAGGGGCAGCACAAAGGCGCAGTGATTAGCACAGTGGCAGCACAGTAAGAAGGTCACGGGATTGATTCCACCCCTGACCATCAGTGACCCTTCTGTGTGGAGTTTGCAAGTTCTCCCTGTGTCTGTGCTGTCATGGTCTGAGCGCCGATCTCGTCCGTGCTCAGGTCATGCAATATTTTCCTCCCATTCTGTATTTAGTCCCGGTGGGCTCTGAGCTCTTATTCTGACAGCGTCTCTGCGGGGCTTCTGGCTGTCAGAGCCAAGCAGCACAGCTGGTGCTGTGATGACACCCTCATCAGCTGATTAATTATCCTGCCCTATTTAAGGGAGCAACTCCTGTCACTCGGGGCTGCGACCTCGCATTTTCCAGACTGGTTTCCTTACGTCTGAAGCCAGTTCCTTTCAGCGTCCTATTCGCATGTAAGTGTTGTATCCTTGTCTCCCTAGTTCTCAGTACTATGTCATAGTGTGTCTTAGTCCTAGTCCTTATTTGTGTTTTGCCCCACGAGGCTCATTATTTTGTTGTGTATGTCTACCTTTAATAAATGTGCAAATTCTATGGCTGCCTATAGCGTCTCATTAGCGGTCCGCGAGGACCGTGCCATGACAGTAGGTCGCAGCCACAGTGAGACGCCAGCGATCGTGAGTTTGCACTGTTTGGGCTTGTAGTTTTTCCTTTTGTGCGTATCAGTGTGCTGGGAGATGGCGTCACCACCATGACCATGGCTATGCCATGAGTTTAGGCTACGAGCTAGTCATGGCTCTCATTGAGATCGATGGGATCCTCTCCAGCGCTCGTAGTCACCCCGTCCCCAGAGGCTCGCGCTGGTACCTGGACCTCGCTGAGGCGACTATTAACCGCCGTCCTCGCTACGCAGACCACCCTGAAATCACGGCGAGGATGGTGGACATCTCTGCCCACCGGGAGAAGCTCCGTGGGCTGGAGGGAAACTCCGGCAGGAAGCCAAAGAGGAGGCATCCTCGCTCCTCGCCTCGGGATACCATTCCTGTCCCTCGTCCAGTCCAGGAGTTCGCAACATCCAGGGGTCATCCCCAGTGGAGAAAGACATCAGCCGGGATTCCCTCAGAGGACGCACAGTGGACAGCTGTGATCCTCCAGGACCGTGTAGCTGCAGCTCGCTCTGCTTCCCATCCATCTGGAATCATAAAGCATGTGACGGCGGCAATTAGACTGGTGGAGCTCAGTCCGGAGCTCCACAGTTATCCCAAATACACCGAATTGCTGGCTTCTGTCTCTGCGCAGCAGCGGCGGTTCCCTGACCTCACCTTTGCCTCGCCCTCTGCCAGTAAACGTTGTCACAATGCCCATGGTAAGCCTCAGTGAGAACCCTGTCCGGATCCAGTTCCGGGTTGCCGAAGGAACTCTGCCTCCCAGCCAGCTGTTGCTCCTGCTTCACGACAGGAGGAAAACCCAGCAGCCTCCGCCTCCAGGTCACCTGTCCCTGCTGTTCCGTCAGCTCCCCGTTTCCGGATCACCTCGGCTGTTTCTCCCTCCTCCTTGATGCTCTCTCCAGCGGCTGAGAACACCACGAGTCCTGCTCCGGCGATGTCCATCAGTGATCCTGTGCGAATGGCTCCTCTTCATCTTCCCAGGGGGTCCTCCGTCACCATCCAGTGGGGAAAGGGAAGAACCAAGCCCACCACAGCAGCTTCCATCAGTCCTCAGCGGATCAGGCAAGTGTCTTTTCATTCTCTTCTTTCACTGGGTGAATTGCCTTCTTTGATCCCCGGAGGGTGGAGTTCAGGGTTCACAGTCCCCTGAGCTCCCTCCACCTGCTGCAGTGATTAATTATGAACCTGCGTTCTTCGGCACCAGGTCTACGCCGTCGGACGAGGAAGGAGCCTGTGGCCTTGGAGTACCTGGTTCCGGCCCCGCAGCCATGTCATGGGCCAAGGAGGAGGGCAGACTGCAATTTGGAGCCTGTGCCGATGAGCAAGCGTCCCCAGGTCTCCACGGAGGGACAGTCCGACCCGGCAGGTCACAGATCCCCTGCCACCACGCCGTGCGGGCCCTCGGTGTGGACGTCAGCGTCAGGGAATCCCCGGACTGTGGACACCATCATGCTGGCTGCGGAGCCAGCAGGGAACCAGAGGAGGGAACCAGAGGAGGACCTTCTACCTGCTGAACCTAGATTGCCGAAGTCCTGGACGGCTGCAGAACTCGAGATCAGGCAAGTGCTCTATCTTGTCTTTCTCCTGTCTATTCTGGAGCATTTTTGCCTGTCTCTCAGGGAGAAGAGCCGGGTGCAGCCGTCCGCAGCATCCGAGCTTGTCTCGCTGGGCTCTGTCGCTGCTGGTGATCCTGATCTCGGTTCTCTTTCTTCTTCTGAGCCTTCTCCCAGGGTCACCGGTGTTGAGTCGATTCCAGTCGCTGTTCTGGAGGTTCCGGGTTCGAGTTTGGAGGCCGTCCCTGGTGCTGCGCCAGCCCAGTTGGGGTCTGTTGTGGGTGCTACATTGACCCAATCGGGGTCTGTCGTGGGTGTGGTTCTGGTCCAGTCGGGGTCCGTCGTGGGTGCAGCACGATCCCGCTTGGGATCCAACGAAAGCGCAGCGCCAGTCCGTGTGGAGTTCGGAGAAGGAGCTGCAGATCCTCCGCCGATCGATGCTGGGCTGGTCCCTCATTGTTTCCCCGATCCCTTTTCTTCTCCACCTGGTGCCGTTGGGATTTCCCTTACTTGACTCGGCTCTCCCTCGTATCCCTTTCGGTAGGGAAGCTGCTTCCGAGCTCTTCCCTTCGGTCCTGGTGGCCTTTTGACACGGGTCGGCCGCCTGGGAGACTCCTTCGCTGGTTCAGCATTCTGGGTCGGCCACCCGACAAACTGAACTCTCTGTTCGGCGACCTGGTCCAGCCACCAGAGGTCCTGTTTCTCTGGGCCTGGGACTGGGTTAGGCCACCTGAACTCATCCTTGTTCCCCTGCCTGCGATCTGGGCGCTAGATGTGGGTAGACCGCCTGGACTATTATTTTTTCCTTATTCCATTGTGCTCTGCCTGTCGTCATCCCTGTGTGTTTTTTTCTCCTCTTCTCTCTCCCTGGAAATATTTAGGATGCGCTTGTGTTTTGGTTTACAAACTAAATTGAACTGTTTGTATTTTGCCGCTCTTCAGCGTGTTTTTTTTTTTCTTCTTTCATTTTCCCCTGCTGTAGTCTGTATATGCGCTTTTGTTGCCCCTGCCAGTTTATTTGGATTTGTGAAACTGTCCATGTCTTGCCGCTATTTAGCGTGATTTTGTGTTTTCCTTTTCTCTGGCTGAGAGACGCCTGTGTATTATGGTCATTTAGCCTTGTATCTGTTATTTGCATTCTTTGTTCTGTTTTCTACCTGTGCATTATGGAGTATATTTGTGGGTTTTGTTTCCTTGCTCTGTTGTGCACAATGCTCATATTTGTTCTGTATTGGCCCTTGTCATTGTTTTTTTTTCTCCGGTTCCTTTCCTTGGTGTTTTTTTTCCTTTTTTTTTTTTTTTTTGACTCTTGCCCGCCGAGCCTTTTTCCCCCTTTGCCTGCCCTGGGTGGGATTTCGTAGACTTCTGGGTGGGGGGGAGGCTTGGATGTTACGTTTACGCCCAGAGTGCGTTCTTCGGGGGGGAGTACTGTCATGGTCTGAGCGCCGATCTCGTCCGTGCTTGGGTCATGCAGTATTTTCCTCCCATTCTGTATTTAGTCCTGGTGGGCTCTGAGCTCTTATTCTGACAGCATCTCTGCGGGGCTTCTGGCTGTCAGAGCCAAGCAGCACAGCTCGTGCTGATTCAGCTGATGACACCCTCATCAGCTGATTAATTATCCTGCCCTATTTAAGGGAGCAGCTCCTGTCACTCGGGGCTATGACCTCGCATTTTCCAGACTGGTTTCCCTACATCCGAAGACAGTTCCTTTCAGTGTCTTATTCGCATGTAAGTGTTGTATCCTTGTCTCCCTAGTTCTCAGTACTATGTCATAGTGTGTCTTAGTCCTAGTCCTTATTTGTGTTTTGCCCCACAAGGCTCATTATTTTGTAGTGTATGTCTACCTTTAATAAATGTGCAAACTCTACGGCTGCCTATAGTGTCTAATTAGTGGTCCGCGAGGACCGAGCCATGACATGTGCGGGTTTACCCCGGGTACTCCGGTTTCCTCCCACAGGCCAATTAACCCGATCACAGGTTAATTGGAGACCCTAAAGTGGCCCTAGGTTCACACCTGAACCTAGGGCCGTCTCTGATTAAGAGATCGGCCCGTTCTGTGGCTGCATCATCCATCTAGGTGGATACTGTGAGATCGTATATTATATATTATATTATTATGGTGGTGCCCTGGGCTAGAGAGGGGTGATGCCCCACCTCTGGGGGGTGGCGTCACCTGAAGTATATAAGCCATCTACGGGAGACATATTGTCTCTTCGCTGTGGTTCCTGTACTCGCAGTAGAGACTCCTGTGTTCCTGGTTTTCGTTATAATAAAACTTATAAAATGTCACCTCAACTCCTTTATAATTTGAGATACAACATTTGGCTACGAGGATATACGGCGATGGAGAGGGCTGCTACCATGCCTCATCCTTTTTTGGAGGCTCTGGTTGAGCTGTTGGTCCCTTGGGCCAGATGGTATGCTGCCTTCGAGAATTATCTGATGACGTTGGACCTTGGCAATCTTGATAAATTGTGAGTGAGGGCTATTCTGGTTTATAACCTGGGTATGGAGGGCCAGAGAATCCTGAGCACGCTTGAAGGTGACTCATTTGGCGACGTTGTGAGGATCATGGCCGGCTACTTTCACGCCCCTGAGGACATTATAATGTGGTGCATCCAGTTCAGGCAGTGGCGCCAGCGACCTGGAGAGTCGGTCCAGCAGTTTGTGGCGGACCTTCGACAGCTGGCGGGTGAATGCAGGTTTGGGGCTTTGGAGGAGGAGATGATCCGCGACCAGTTGGCTGAACAGCGTGCTCCAGTTGTCTCTTCCAGGGGTCAGCGCCCCCCAGCCATCTCATCCAGAAGTCAGTGCACCCTAGTAATCTATTTTTGAGAAAGAGACTTTAGAGTTATTACCCCCGGAGCCAGACCTTTGTCTGTACGGCCCCCTGGCCACATATGGCCCTTTGGTTGACTCCGACTGGCCCACATGAGGTTAATTGTAAATTTCAAAATAAAAACATTTTCTAATTTTACCTAATGCATGGACTAAAGGTGCGCTGCTTTTATTTTGATTTTTTTATTCACGTGCATAATGACACAATACGTAAATCAATACTGCACATGACTGAATCTACCTTGTCACAAGCAGACGACTTTAGCCCTTGAAAATGCCCGCACATGCTAAAAAAAAAGGTAAATGCCAAATGCAGGGTTTTCAACAAAACATGGACTGCTAAGTATTTATTTACTTGGCTATGGACGAGAGTTGTGATGTCCGTGACACAGCCCAGTTACTCTTATTTGTCCGTGGGATAACGGACTTCATAATTACGGAGGAGCTGGCAGCAATGCGGTTATTGAAAGGGTCGACGGCTGGGAGCGATCTGTTCACATGACTCTTCACTCTTCAGCCCCAGCATGGACACGCTGGGGCTGAAATGGGACAGACTGGTTGGTGTCACAACGGACGGTTGTTCAAATCTGACGGGGAAAAATGTCGGATTTTTGAAACGTATGCAAGATAAAGTGACTGAAATTGACGCAGATCAGAAATTTGTATTTTTGCATTGTATTATTTACATCAGCATGTGTTGTGCAAGTCAGTGCTAAAAATTAACCATGTTATTGATGTTGTAACTAAAATAGATAACTTCATCAGGGCACAAGCACTGAATCACAGACAGTTTGTTTCACTTTTGGAGGAGCATGAGACTGAACATAGTGACATCGGCTACCACACAGCTGCCAGATGGCTCAGCCTGGGCAAAGTGCTAAAAAGAGTTTGGGACCTGAAAGCAAAGATTCGAGAGTTTTGTGAGAAGAAAGGCAAAGGCATCCCAGAGCTCTCAGATGAGGACTGGATGGCAGATTTTGCATTTGCTGTTGATGTGACTGCACTGGTGAATGAACTGAACAGCAAACTGCAAGGCAAAGGCCTTTTTGTTTATGAAATGCACAGCCTGGTGAAGGCTTTCATGAGAAAGTTGCAGTTTCTTTCAAGCCAACTGGAGAGCAACACTCTCACTCACAAACCCTGAAAGAAGTCACACCATCAGCTGATCACCTCCGCAGGTACTCATCCATGTTAGTAGCACTGCATGATGAATTTTCAAGGCGATTTGAAGATCTCGGAACAATCGAGGATGAAATGCATATGATTTCCTCTCCCTTTACCTGCAATGTGGATAATGCACCCAGTGATGTTCAGCTGGGACTAATTTACCTGCAGTCTGATACGATACTGGCAGAGCACTTTAAGTCAGGATCACTGCTGGATTTTTACTGTTCTCTCAAGGAAGAGAACTTTCCAAACATGAGGAGACATGCTCAGAAGATGCTGGTTCTCTTTGGCTCTACCTACATATGTGAACAAACATTCTCAGTGATGAAGCTTACCAAATCCAGGTATAGATCCCCTCTCACTGATGATCATCTGTCAGCTGTACTTCGCATCTCCACCGCAGACATTCAACCTGACTTTGATGCACTCGTTAAAGCCCAGCAGAGACTAGATTTCTCTCACTGAACAAGAAAAAAGAACTGAAAAACATCAAGTGAGGTGGTTAGACTACAAATGTAGGCATGTAGGCAATGCACCAACTAACAGTGAACTGGAACACTTTCTTTGGAGGCCTTTTTCTCAAGATCACAGTTCAGTGACAATCATTACTATAATATGAGGTATCTTGCTTAATATTTGGAGTACAAAGACAATATTGTGATGTCTTTAGAAAGCTAAGAACCTCTTTCCAACAGTACATGAAACTCAAAATGTGTTTTGGGGTGAATGTGACTGAAAATGATCACTAATATAATGAGTCACAATGGTAAAGATGTTCACATTTTGTTTACCATTGTTTTGTGAAAATTGATTGAATAAATGACATTTTTTTGTAAGGCAACTTCACTTTTTCATTGCTTAATCATAACATACACTCTTACCAATCTTACCAGCTTGTCAAAACAATGCTATGTGCTGCTTTTTTATAAAGAAATACAATTAATATTATGCAGAATTGAGTTCAGCCTTTTGGTCCGGCCCTCCACAATATTTTCTGTTTCTCATGTGGCCCCATGGAAAAAATAATTGCCCACCCCTGCCCTGAGCTCAAAGTTCCGATGTTAGATCCTGGGTTCAGGGCCTCTATAGGCCCTTTTCCACTAGTACCCATTCAGCCCTACTCTACTCTACTCGGTTTCTGGCCTTTTCCACTAGTACCAGGTACCAGGTACTTTTTTAGTACTGACTCTAGGCCAGGGTACAGCCGCGCTAAGTCGGGCCAAAAATGTGACGTCAACAGATTGCAGGCCACTGATTGGTCAGGGCGTAACGTCATGAAAGCGTTCGTCTTCTGAAGAATCTCCAAAATCGCCATTTGCAAAAGTTCATGGGAGTAAACTCGGTCACCGAGTATACACGACATTAATAGAGATGGCTTTGTAGGTTTCACGGAAATCTACACTGTGGTCCAATGAAGAGGTGAGAAGTTTTCTGTGCTTGGTGGCAGAAAACCAACGATATGGAGCAACCTGCAGTGAAACAGATGGCAGCCCAGCATAGAACTGGACTACAGACAAGCTGAAGATGAAAGTGAGAGAACCATCAATGGTGTGTGATTTGTGATATTGTGCATCTTTTCGCTTATTTATCCTGTTGGTGGTAAGCTCACTTTTTTTGAGCAATACAACGCCATTCTGTGCTGGCTAACGAGTGTTAACTAGTAGCTAGTTCGAAGTATTCGCTTGTGAGAGCAAAACGATATAGATAGATAGATAGATACTTTATTTTGAACAAAAAAGTATAACAAAAACAAATGACAAATGCAATAAAGTAACAGTATACAGTGTTTGAAAGGGAGAAGGAAGAAGTGAACACTTATTAATTCCATCTCCTCTTTTCCATAAATACACTCATGTGAATTATATACAAATTACCACATTTAAGACCCCAAGTAAACAATTAACTGTATTTTGTACGTATCAACATTAACACCCATCCATCCTAGCATACATTGATGTCCATACATCAAAACCAGCCTCAGACAACACAGATATACACAGTACTGTCCCACCCACCATTCCATAGTGTCCCATAATGTCCCAGAGTGAGCATAGTGAATCGTACATATAAATACTACCCTTCTAACATATATCCTTTCAGCAAATAATGTTTGTACCGCTTTTTGAATTGATTTCTGTTTGTACATAGTTTCAGTTCCGGCTCCAGACTGTTCCACAAATCCACCCCACAGACAGATAAGCACATACTTTTCTTGGTTGTTCGTATCTTGGGTTTTGTAAAGTTTAAGTCTCCTCTCAAATTATGATCATTGTCTCTTTTTTTTAAATACTTTTTGTATATTAGTTGGGAGTTGATTATTAATTGCCCTGTACATTACTTGTGCTGTCTTAAATTTAACTAAATCAATTAACTTTATGACATGTGACTTTAAAAACAACGAACTGGTATGGTCTCTATATCCTACATTATTTATTATCCTTATAGCTCTTTTTTGTAATGTGCATATTGACTGTAGGTTGGTCTTGTAGGTGTTTCCCCAGACTTCTACACAGTAGTTAAGATAAGGTAGAAACAGTGAATTGTAGAGTAAGACCAATGATTTATAGTCCAAGAAGTGTCTTGTCTTCCCCAGTATCCCTATACATTTTGCCAACTTGGCCCGGATGTGACTGATGTGAGGTTTCCAGCAGATTTTATTGTCTAGCGTCACCCCCAGAAACTTATTTTCCTGTACTGTTTCTATTCTGGTATCATCTATCGTTACCATTATTTCATGATTTATTTTATCATTTCCAAACAACATAATCTTTGTTTTTTTAGATTTAGAGATAATTTATTTTTGTTGAACCACTGCGTTAACGTTTTCATTTCAGTTGTGACCACCTCTAAAACCTGCTGCAAATTCTCACCAGTGCAAAGGATATTTGTGTCATCCGCAAACAAAATGAATTTCAGAATTTTTGATACTTGGCATATTTTTTTTTTTTTTTAGATTTAGTATACTTTATTGATCCCCAGAGGGGAAATTGAGGGTCATCCACCACCTGGATGGATGAAGCAGCCACGATACGGCACTATCCCTTAACCATTCACACACACATTCACACCTAGGGCCACTTTAGAGTCTCCAATTAACCTAACCTGCATGTTTTTGGCATGTGGGAGGAAACCGGAGAAATCCCGGGGTAAACCCACGCATACACGGGGAGAACATGCAAACTCCACACAGATCACTGTTGGTCGGGGGCTGGGATCAAACCCACAATCCCCACGATCCCCCGGCCAAGGGTAAACTGTGCTGCCGCAGTGCTAATCACTGCGCCACCGTGCAGCCCAATATGTCATATGTCATGCATATGTCATTTATATACAAAATAAAGAGTTTGGGTCCCAAAATTGACCCCTGGGGCACACCACAAGTGATGTCCATGAAGGGTGATTTGTGCTCATCAATTTGTACAAATTGTTGTCTGTGTGGATAACCCCCACAACAGACTGGGACAATCAGAGCGCGCATCTTGAGCGATTAACATTACAGTGAAATGTGTGTATTGATGTCAACAGGCAGCCTCGCTTCGTCTGGCTTTTTCTTGCTCAGTACTGTGACGTTGATGTGCCATTCATGCATTGTGTTCATGCTTCCTGCTCTTGCTGTGATGTAGATGTCCAATGCCTTTCATGTATTGTCTGTGGTTGGGTATAAAAGCTGCATTGCTCTGTAGCTCACTCTCTCACTCTTACCACTGCTTCTGACTACTGCTGCTGAGAGCCTGAGGACCCGCTCCAGCCTGCCTGCACAAGGGCTGGAGCGAGTTCCTATGATGGCGGTATGATTTAATAAACCTACTTAAAACCCTCAGTTCGCTGCTTATAATTCTTTACCGCCACATTGGTGACCCCGAGAATGCACACGCTTTGTGCAACGCAACCTTCTGGTCTGGACAGCCATGCTGGTGACCCCGAAGAAAGCACACGCTTTGTGCAACGCAACCTTCTGGTCTGGACAGCCACGCTGGTGACCCGACGACAATGAACGCAGCACCCAACGGTGATTCTCCGACGACAAGGGAACGCAGCAGCCTGACCCAAATGATCTGCTCTCCCTTCTGCTACAGGGAGACCTCGACGCAGAGCCACCACCAGCCGAAACTCTCCGGAGATCACCCACGACTGGGAAAGCTGCAGAAATCTTCGTGGTGAGATCTGCACGCCTGAGATCTGCACATCCACGCTGGGACCGGCCACTCTCACAGCTCCTCCACACGAGAGTGCACGCACCTCGTCCTCTCTCCACAACGGCGGCCTCCAGGGCCGACGGAGAACGCAGCGCGTGGACCTGAACGCACCATGACCAATCTACAGCAACACACTGAACAGGGATGATTATCGGCGCCGACTATGCTGATCTCCAGCAAGCTCCCTGACCCTGACTCGCCTCTCCAGCGGGCCCACCCACGCACGGAACCCCTGCACACGCACCGGGGGGTTACAAGGACGGCGCACCACGCACGGGACAATAACCGCTCCACAGACCGCCATCGTCCTTCGCCGCTGCACACAGAACCTCCAGGGCTGCTCGTACACCTGAGGCACGCACGCAGCTCGCTCACAGGATTTTCTAATGGTCTTAGCCACGGCGCACAAAGGGAATTCAGCAGTCTGTGGTCCCCGAGGGCTTTAGGGTTGCGTCCGCACCTAAAGTCAACACGCCAAGTCCCTCTGCTTTTGTTTTTTTTTTTTCCTAACAGCCGCTACGCAGCCTCGCCGCTCCTGTTTTTCTTCATGGCCGCTGTTAATCCTCCCAGGACTTAACCGCGAGAGGAGTCAGTGACTAATTTTTCTTCGTACAGCTGCTGTGGACCCCCGCACGTTCAACGGGACAACCCCTCAACATCGCGGATCCACAGGCAATTTTTGCGCGGCTCAGACATTTCCCGGTCCCGGGCCGGCACTTGCTACCACCCCCTCCACCTCCGCCTGCACAGAGCTTTCCCTGCTCGCTGCCAAAGCCGGACTATCGAGGCCTCAGCCGCCTGCTGAGCCCTCTGGGGGGGAGTGTGGATAACCCTTGGTTATCCACACTACTGGTTATCCACTTAGCTGTGAACCAGCCTTGGTTCACAGCTAAGCTCAGACGGATCAGGAAGGAGAAGGAAGCAGCGTTGAAAAGTGGAGACAGGGACTGCTACAGGGAGGTCAAATATCGGTTTAACAGAGAGCTGAGGAGAGCTAAATCTGTGTATTCTGAGAGACTCCAGCAGCAGTTCACTGCTAATGACTCGGCTTCTGTGTGGAGAGGACTGAGGCAAATCACCAACTATCGGCCTCAGGCTTCTAAAGGTCAGGATGACAAAGCCCTTTGTCAAAGACTGTCCCAACACTATGCCCGTTTTGACACCTCGTCAGCTGTGTCCAACTCACCCACTCCACCCAGCTCCACTGCCTCCTCAGCCCCTAATTCATCAAGAGCGGTCCCCCCCTCCTCCTCCTCCTCCTCCCCCCTCCCCTTGTCATCAGTGAGCAGGACGTGCACAGACAGTTCTCCAGACTGAACCCGTGCAAGGCCCCCGGGCCGGACGGTGTGTCTCCCTCCACCCTGAGACACTGTGCGAAAGAGCTGGCTCCTGTCTTCACAGACATTTTTAACACCTCCCTTAAGCAATGTCACGTGCCGACCTGCCTCAAATCCTCCACCATCATCCCTGTCCCCAAGAAGCCATGGATTACTGGACTTAACGACTACAGACCTGTAGCGCTCACCTCTGTAGTCATGAAGTCCTTTGAGCGCCTGGTCCTGTCTCACCTCAAGTCCATCACCACACCCCTCCTAGACCCGCTGCAGTTTGCCTACCGTGCTAACAGGTCTGTGGACGACGCAGTCAACCTGGCCCTCCACTCCATCCTGCAGCACCTGGACTCCCCGGGAACCTACGCCAGGATTCTGTTTGTGGACTTCAGCTCCGCATTCAACACCATCCGCCCCGATCTGCTCCAGGACAAGCTGTCCCTGCTCAACATGCCTGACTCCCTTTGCAGGTGGATCACCGACTTCCTGACGGACCGGAGACAGCATGTGCGGCTGGGGAAGTCTGTCTCAGACTCTGTTAGCATCAGCATTGGATCACCCCAGGGCTGTGTACTTTCCCCCCTACTCTTCTTCCTTTATACCAACTCCTGCACCTCCTCCCACCAGTCTGTTAAGCTGATTAAGTTTGCGGACGACACCACCCTCATCGGGCTCATCTCCAACGGCGACGAGTCCGCCTACAGGGAAGAGGTGGCCCAGCTGGTGTCCTGGTGCAGCCACAACAACCTGCAGCTGAATGCTCTGAAGACAGCGGAGATGATTGTGGACTTCAGGAAAGTCACATCCCCCCTGCCCCCCCTCACCATCACAGGCTCTCCCATCACCTTTGCAGATTCCTTCCGCTTCTTGGGCACCACCATCACCCAAGACCTCAAATGGGAGCCAACCATTAGCTCCCTCATCAAAAAGGCCCAGCAGAGGATGTTCTTTCTGCGGCAGCTGAGGAAGCTCAAGCTACCCACCAAGATGTTAGTGCAGTTCTACACGGCCATCATCGAGTCCATCCTCACCTCCTCCATAACTGTGTGGTACGCAGGAGCCACTGCCAGGGACAGACTAAGGCTGCAGCGCGTCGTGCGCACTGCTGAGAAGGTGATAGGCTGCAAGCTCCCATCTCTCCAGGACCTGTACATCTCCAGGACCCGGAGGCATGCTGGCCGGATCATAGCCGATCCTTCACATCCTGGTCACGTGCTGTTTGCCCCCCTCCCCTCAGGTAGAAGGCTTCGGTCCATTCGGACTAAAACCTCCCGGCACATGAACAGCTTTTTCCCCTCTGCCATCAGACTGCTGAACACTAAGTGACTTTTGACTCTCGTGCACTATGTACAGCAGCTCATCCAGACTCATGTCAATCATCACTGTTTTTCTGTTGCATTATTGACTGCACTATGTGGTACTTCACATTATCTGCTACATGCTAATTTTTTAAAACTGCCTTGACTAGTACTACTCATTATTACTAGTATTATTATTATTATTACTTATTATTACTTATTTTTCTACACTTATTGCACGTTTCTAGTCCTTTAGTTTTTTAGTTTATCCCTTTTTCTCATTATGTTTTTAATGTTGCAGCATGGCACCGAGACAAATTCCTAGTTTGTGTATCACATGAACAATGGCAATAAATCTGATTCTGATTCTGATTCTGATTCTGATTCTAACCCCCACAACAGACTGGGACAATCAGAGCGCGCATCTGGAGCGATTAACATTACAGTGAAATGTGTGTATTGATGTCAACAGGCAGCCTCGCTTCGTCTGGCTTTTTCCTGCTCAGTACTGTGACGTTGATGTGCCATTCATGCATTGTGTTCATGCTTCCTGCTCTTGCTGTGATGTAGATGTCCCATGCCTTTCATGTATTGTCTGTGGTTGGGTATAAAAGCTGCATTGCTCTGTAGCTCACTCTCTCACTCTTACCACTGCTTCTGACTACTGCTGCTGAGAGCCTGAGGACCCGCTCCGGCCTGCCTGCACAAGGGCTGGAGCGAGTTCCTATGATGGCGGTATGATTTAATAAACCTACTTAAAACCCTCAGTTTGCTGCTTATAAATCTTTACCGCCACAGTCTGTTACTTAAATAACTTTCCACCCAACTCAGTCCGACCCTTCTTATCCCATATCTTTCCAGTTTCCTTAGTAGTATTCTGTGGTCAGTGGTGTCAAAAGCTTTCTTTAAATCTATAAATACTCCTACAGCAAACTTTTTTTTATCAAATCAAATCAAATCAAACTTTATTGTCATATTGCTGTACATACAACTGTAGTGCAGGCAAGATGAAATTGCGTTTCTCTCGGCATCCATATAAGAAGCAGCATGATTAAGACACACTCCCACATAGCTCCACCCCCCACCCCCACGCCCCCATCCATTCACACATCCCTGAGACATACTTGGGGAAAAAGAATAACTAACTATAATATACAAAATGTCCATAGGTGCAGTAGTGTGTATGAGAGATTCTGGGTCAGCTGTTCAGCATCCTGACAGCTTGTGGGAGGAAGCTGTTGATCAGTCTGGTGGTTCTGCCTCTGATGCTCCGGAATCGTTTACCAGATGGAAGAAGTTAAAAGTGTTTATGCAGAGGGTGAGAACGGTCCTTGACAATGTTCAGTGCCCTGCTCCTACAACGGTTCTGAAAAAGTTCTTGGACAGAGGGGAGGGAGACTCCAATTACCCTCTCCGCCCCCTTGACTATCCTCTGCAGGGCTTTTTTGTCTGACATACTGCAGCTGGAGTACCATGTAGCAATGCAGTACGTCAGAACACTCTCCACCACACCTCTGTAGAAGGTTCTGAGGATGCAGATGGGGAGAGAGGCCTGTTTGAGTTTCCTCAAAAAGTGTAGTCTCTGCTGAGCCCGCTTCCTGATCTCCAAGGAATTCTTGCTCCAGGTCAGGTCCTGCGAGATCTGCACTCCGAGGAACTTGATGTTCTCTACTCTCTCCACTAAACGGCCGCCGATGCTGAGGGGGACGTGCTCAGGCTGTGACCGCCGGAAGTCGATAATCATCTCCTTCGTTTTGTCCACATTGAGCACCAGATTGTTCTCCCTGCACCAGTCCTCCAGGTCTCTCACTTCTTCCCTGTACATTGATTCCTCATCCCTCTGAATAAATCCCACCACCGTGGTGTCATCTGCAAACTTAATAATCTGGTTCCCCTCGTGTTTGGATACACAGTCATGTGTTAGAAGTGTAAACAACAGTGGACTGAGTACACAGCCTTGAGGGGTTCCGGTACTCAGCGTGACAGAGTTGGAGATGTTGTTTCCAACCCGGACAGACTGAGGTCTCTCAGTCAGGAAATCCAGGATCCAGAGACATGTGGCGGTGTTCAGACCGAGAAGGAGTAATTTCTCCATCAGTCTCTGGGGAATAATGGTGTTGAATGCTGAACTGAAATCAATGTACAGGAGTCTGGCGTAGGTGTCTTTCTGGTCCAGGTGGGTGATGACAGAGTGTAGGGTGGTGACTATAGCATCCTCCGTGGAGCGGTTTGAACGATATGCAAACTGGAGCGGGTCGTGTGATGCAGGGAGGCAGGCTGTGATGTGTGGTTTGACAAGCCATTCAAAACACTTCATCACAATTGGTGTAAGTGCAACAGGACGATAGTCATTCAAACAGGACTCCACTGGTTTCTTTGCCAGTGGTACATTGATAGAGGTCTTGAAGCATCTGGGAACGATGGCCTGACTCAGGGAGATGTTATAAATGTCAGTCAGGACATCCCCCAACTCGCTCGCGCAGTCTCGGAGCACACGTCCTGGAATGTTGTCTGGACCTGCAGCTTTGCGTGGGTTGACTCTGGATAGGGTCCTCCGTGTGTCCACTGTGTTGATGGTAAAAGCTGGTCCGACCGATGGTGGGGGTGGGCCGGCCCTCCCTCTGATTGTCGAGTTTGATGCTTCAAACCGTGCAAAGAAGTCGTTAAGCCTGTCTGGAAGTGAAGCGTCATCATCATCGACCCCCTGCCTAGACTTAAAGCCCGTCAGTGTCCGAACTCCCTGCCACATCTGCTTGGTGTTCCTAGTGTCACAGAGGTGTCCCTGGATTTTCTCCGCATAGGCGCGCTTTGCCGCCTTAATTCCCTTTGAAAGCGCAGACCTGGCTGAGTGGAGGGCAATCCTGTCCTTCGCTCTGAAGGCTGCATCTCTGGCTGTAAGCAGCGAGCGGTCATCCAGTCATCCAGGGCTTATGATTACCCCGCATAAGTGATGGTCTTCACTGTAGTGAAATCCTCTGTGCACTTCGCGATGTAGCTGGTGACTGTATCAGCATACTCCTCCACATCTGTCCTGTCTTCCTGGGAGGCTGCTATTTTGAAGATCTTCCAGTCTGTGTGTTGAAAACAGTCTTGCAGTGCAGAGGTTGCACTCTCTGGCAAAATCCTGATTTGTTTCACTGCTGGCCTGCTGCGCTTCAATAAAGGTTTGTAGGCAGGCAGCAGCATCACGGACATGTGATCAGAATGGCCGAGATGGGGGCGAGGTATCGCTTTATATGCATCTGTGTTTGTGTACACTAAGTCCAACATATTCTCTCCTCTGGTCTTAAAGTCTACACATTGTTTAAACTTGGGGAGCACAGTCTTTAAGCTGGTGTGGTTAAAATCCCCTGCAACCACCACAAAACTGTCCGGGTGTGACGTTTGGATTTCACTGATCACATTGTGCAGTACCCCGAGTGCCTTCTTAGCATTAGCTTTAGGGTTAGGGCTCGGCGCTATGTAAACACCAACTACAAACACGTTGCTGAATTCCCTCGGCAGATAAAATGGCCCACAATTAACAATAAGGAACTCCGCCAACGGAGAGCAGTGTTTAGACACTAATGTGGCATTAACGCACCAGTTCTTGTTAACATAGATGCATAGCCCACCCCCCCGGCTCTTACCGGAGCTCGCCGTTTCCCTGTCGGCATGGAACATCGCCATATCTTCCAGTTGAATGGCCTCATCAGGAATGTTGTCGTGGAGCCATGTCTCGGTGAAAACAAACACACAGCAGTCCCTCCACTCTCTCCGGGTTTCTTTCAGCAAACGCAGCTCGTCCACCTTGTTTTCGAGGGCGCGGACGTTTGACAGAAGAAGCGACGGTACCGCTGGTCTGGAGGGGTCTCTATACAACTAATAATTTCTTCTATAAGTTCGATCAGTGCCAAAGATGTAGATTTATCTGCTCTAAAACCATACTGGCTGTCTGTAAGGAGGTTGTGTTTTTCAATGAAATCATCCAGTCTCTTAGTGAAGATTTTTTCAAGTATTTTGGAGAATTGTGAGAGTAAAGAGACTGGCCTGTAATTTGTGAAACAATGACTGTCTCCTGTTTTGTATAGAGGTATTACTTTTGCTATTTTCATTTTGTTTGGAAATTTACCAGTTTGAAATGACAGGTTACAGATGTGGGTGAGTGGCTTAACAATTCCTTCAATTCCTTTTTTCACTATTGTCATGTCAATTTCATTCCAGTCAGTTGATTTTTTGTTCTTAAATTTACTCACAGTCTCGATAATTTCCTTTTCAGTAACTGCACCCAAAAAGATTGTGTTTGGATTTCTATCTTCTATTTCATTTACAGAACCACTGTTGTTTGTTCCTGTTGTCACTATTGATTTTGCTAATTCAGGACCAACGTTTACAAAAAATTTATTGAAACCACTGACCACATTCTCCATATTATTTATCAAATTGCTATTTTCAATAAAATATTCTGGATAATTAGCATTCTTAGGTCGATTACTAATAATCCCATTGAGTACTTGCCATATTCCTCTTAAGTTATTTTTGTTATCCTCTAATATTCTGTTGTAATATTCTTTCTTACAGGTCCTCATTATATTAGTAAGCTTATTTTTATATCTTTTATATTTGATCTCAGCCTCCACTGTTCTGCACTTAATGAATTGTTTATATAATGTATTCTTCTTTTTACATGCATTTATTAACCCCTTGGTGACCCAAGGAATATTTTTCTTTTGTTGTCTGTCACTGTATTGTTTTATAGGACAGTTTTTATTGTACAATGATTGAAATATTTGTAAAAATTTATTATAAGCTTTATTTATATCATTTTCATCATAAACTATCTTCCAATCTTGTATCAATAATTCCTTTGTCAGTAAATACATAGATTCTTCGTTCTTATTCTTTTATATTTAATATTTTTGGTATACTTTTTCTTCCTATAATCACATTGATAGACAACAAAAATCGGCAGGTGGTCACTGATATCATTCAATAAAAGCCCACTCCTGATATTATTTTCCATAATGTTTGTGAATATGTTAGCTATTAGTGTGGCACTGTGTGACGTGATTCTGCTAGGTCCGGTAATTGTTGGATGCAAGCCCATACTGTACATTGTGTTGATAAATTCTTCTGTCAAACTATGTTGTTTTGAATTCATCAGATCTATATTGAAATCCCCACAGATAAACATAACTTTATGAGTTAGTTTTACATACATTTTTTTCATCCAGTTCTTAAATAAGTCAATGTTTGATCCAGGTGTTCTATATATGCAGCTCACTACTACATTCTTCACATTGTCCAGACAGATTTCTATTGTAATACATTCAAATAAATCATCCACAGTTACTGACAGATTTTCAACAACCTTGTATTTCAAGCTCTTGTCAACATAAATTGCAACTCCTCCTCCTTTTTTCACTTTTCTATTTATATAATTTAATTCATAGCCATCCATGGTAAAATCCACTCCTTTCTCTTCACCGAGCCACATCTCTGATATTGCCACATTATTGAATGGGTCTTTAAACTGTTGTAAATAATCTTTAAGCAGGGCTGCTCGCAGAGATAGCAAAAAGACGTAACAAACTAATAGTTTTTTGAATGCAAAAGATGCAATAGACTTACACAATGGTCCTCTCCGGCATACAACTAGGAACATACCGGTCGCTATGGAGGGTGAGAATATGTATGGGCACATAATCATACCATGTAGGATAACTAAGTAGACGGTTATGCTGTTTCATTCCATCTAGCAACAATGCTCTGCACTGTGTGTGTTTATATATTTGCATATTTATTCCATCTAGCTACAATGCTCCGTACTGTGGGTGTTTATATATTTATATATCTACATATTATTCCATCTAGCTACATTGCTCCGCACTGTGTATGTTTATATACTTGCATATTTATTCCACCTAGCTGCAATGCTCCGTACTGTGGGTGTTTATATATTTACATATTTATTCCATCTAGCTACAATGCTCTGCACTGTGTGTTCATATATTCATATATTTATTCCATCCAGCTACAATGCTCTGCACTGTGTGTCTGTGTGTGTGTGTATATATATATATTTTATAGTAATACGTACATATGTTTATTAGCTGCTCTTGCTTGCTTGTTTTTTTTTTTCTTGCCTTCTGATTGTTGCTCTGAGTGTTGCTATCCCTGTGCTGTTGCAATCCTGGAATTTCCCCGTTGTGGGACTAATAAAGGCTTATCTTATCTTATCTTATCTTATCTTAATGTTATTAAAGTTGGCATAGAGACTTCTGCTGTTGAAGTGGATCATAGAAATATTGAAATCAGATGTGACCATTGTGTTAAACTGTTCATCCGTGTAGTAACTACAGTTATTATTGATGGAGCTAAATAAATTATTATCTGGGTCTATGTTATATTCCACATCCTGTGGGTTGTGATCCGTATATTCAAAAACTTTGTTCCTGTTGTTCCTGTTTGTTGATCTTTTGTTTCATGTTGTTAAATGTCCTGATGCAGATGAGTATAATCCTTCAGTGTCCTACAATTGTCTGTTGTTGCTGTCGAGTCCAGTTCATAACATTCACTGACCACATTCTCCATATTATTTATCAAATTGCTATTTTCAATAAAATATTCTGGATAATTAGCATTCTTAGGTCGATTACTAATAATCCCATTGAGTACTTGCCATATTCCTCTTAAGTTATTTTTGTTATCCTCTAATATTCTGTTGTAATATTCTTTCTTACAGGTCCTCATTATATTAGTAAGCTTATTTAATTCATAGCCATCCATGGTAAAATCCACTCCTTTCTCTTCACTGAGCCACGTCTCTGATATTGCCACAATATTGAATGGGTCTTTAAACTGATGTAAATAATCTTTAATGTTATTAAAGTTCAATTTCAATTCAATTCAACTTTATTTATATAGCGCCATTTCACAACAACAGTCATCTCATAGCACTATCAACTGTAGGGGGGACCCCCACAGTTGCAGAAAGACCCCAGCAATCAGGCGATCCCCTGTGAGCAAGCACTTGGCGACGGTGGAGAGGAAAAACTCCCTTTTAACAGGAAGAAACCTCCAGCAGAACCAGGCTCAGGGAGGGGCAGTCATCTGCTGCGACTGGCTGGGGGGTGAGGGGATAGAGAAGAAGAAAAGAACAGACATGTAGAGAGCAAACAGCACGATGGGGACTCAATCTATGGGAGAGAACAAACAAATGTTAATGACCAGCAAAAAAAAATATTTCATAGAGAGTGAGGAAAGGAGTGAGGCCCAGTGCATTACTGGAGGTCCCCGGGCTGACTAAACCTATTAGCAGCATAACTAAGGGAGGGTTCAGAAACACATGATCCCTCCCTAATTGTTGGCTATATCAAAAAGGTAGGTTTTAGCCCTAATCTTAAAAACAGAGATTGAGTCTGACTTCCGAATCCAGATTGGCAGCTGATTCCACAGGAGAGGAGCTTGATAACTGAAGGCTCTGCCTCCCATTGTACTTTTGGAGATTCTAGGTATTACAAGTAATCCTGCATTTTGGGAGCGTAGTGCTCTGTTAGGATAATACGGTAGTATCAGATCTTTTAAATAAAAAGGAGCCTGATTGTTTAGAGCTTTGTAAGTAAGAAGAAGGATTTTAAACTTAATTCTAAACTCTATGGGAAGCCAATGAAGGGAGGCCAGAACCGGAGAGATATGATCTCTCTTTCTAGTACCTGTTAAAACTCTTGCTGCAGCATTTTGGATCAGCTGAAGACTTTTTAAAGATGTTTTAGGACAGCCTGATAATAAAGAATTACAATAATCTAATCTCGAGCTAACAAAAGCGTGGATCAGCTTCTCAGCATCACTCTGAGACAAGATGCTCCTAATCTTGGCAATATTACGCAAATGATAGAAGGCAGTCTTAGAAACAAATTTAATATGTGAATTGAAGGACAAATCCTGATCAAAAATAACTCCAAGGTTCCTCACAGAGCTATTAAGAGAAAAAGTAACTGCATCCAAACTGAAAGTTTGATTTGGAAAGGAATTTCTAAGGTTTTTTGGACCAACAAGAATGAATTCAGTCTTATCTGAATTTAATAGCAGGAAATTACAAGTCATCCAAGCTTTGATTTCCTTAAGACAGGCTTCTAACTTGGCTAACTGATTAGTATCATCTGGCTTCATTGACAGGTATAATTGTGTGTCATCTGCATAACAATGAAAATGTATACAGTGCTTTCTAATAATGTTGCCTAACGGAAGCATATATAAACTAAAAAGAGTAGGGACTAGCACAGATCCCTGTGGAACTCCATGACTAAGCTTTGAGCTGAAAGAAAACTCATCATTTACATGAACAAACTGGAACCTATCAGATAAATAAGATCTAAACCACTGCAACGAAGTTCCATTAAGTCCAACATAGTGTTCTAATCTATCGAGTAGAATATTATGATCAATAGTATCAAAAGCTGCACTAAGATCTAAAAGGACAAGTACAGAAACTAGTCCATTATCAGATGCAATGAGGAGGTCGTTAGTGACCTTCGCTAAGGCTGTTTCAGTACTATGATGGATTCTAAACCCAGATTGAAACTCTTCAAGTAAACCATTTCCCTGCAGGTGGTCAAATAATTGCGTAGCAACAACTCTAAGATTTTTGAAATGAAAGGGAGATTAGAGATTGGTCTATAGTTAGCTAAAGCTCCTGGATCTAGCGTTGGCTTTTTGAGTAAGGGTTTAATTACAGCCGTTTTAAAAGCCTGCGGTACATGGCCTAAAGTTAATGAAGAAATAATTATATGAAGAATAAAGCTACCAATAAGTGGGAAGACTTCTTTAAATAACCTGGTAGGAATAGGGTCTAAAAGACAAGTTGAAGGTTTGGATGAGGAAACTATTTTGTCTAACTCACAAAGGTCGATTGGAGTAAACTCATCAAGACAGACATCAATAGAAGGAGTTGTAGTAGTTACAGTATTTAAGTTAACTGTGGGAAGAATCTGATTGATTTTATCTCTGATGGATGAAATTTTATTATTGAAAAAGTTCATAAAGTCCTGACTAGTAAGCTCTAAGGGGATGCTAGGATTGACAGAGTCCTGACTCTTTGTCAACCTGGCTACAGTACTGAAAAGAAACCTGGGATTATTCTTGTTCTCTTCTATTAATGCAGAGTAATAACTCGTTCTAGCTTTTCTAAGAGATTTTTTATAAATTAAAAGATGATTTCTCCAAGCTAAATAGAATTCATCTAAATTAGTAGAGTGCCATTTTCTTTCTAATTGACGAGTCTTCTGTTTTAAGCTACGAGTTTCTGTGTTGAACCAAGGAGTTAAAAATCTCTGATTAGACTTTTTCTTTTTTAAGGGGGCCACCAAGTCTAGAGCCTGATGCAGAGAAGCTGAAACACTATCCACCATGTTATCAATTACAGAAGGAGCAAGTTGTCTATAGCTTATTTCCGTTGTGTTGACACATGGCATAGAGGAAACAATCTGCATAAATTTGGAAACAGCATCATCTGAGAGGCATCTACTGTGATAATATTTTTCTTTAGGAGCCAAATAGTCAGAAATAGTAAAATCAAAGGTTAATAGACAATGGTCTGACAGTCCAGGGTTATGAGGAGACACTACAAGATTTTCTATTTCTATGCCATATGTCAGAACAAGGTCCAATGTATGGTGGAGGTAATGAGTAGAATTTCCTACTTTCTGAGAAAACCCAATCGAGTCTAATATTGAATTAAAAGCCACATTAAGGCAGTCACTATCTACATCCACATGTATATTAAAGTCCCCTACTATAATTATTCTATCAGATTTCAGCACTAAATCAGCTAAGAAATCAGCAAATTCGGATAAAAATTCTGAATAGGTTGATGGGGGACGATAAACTATGGCAAATAAAATTGGGTTTAACCTGAAATTGCTAAAGTGCCCAACACTGAGGACCAGGCCCTCAAAGGAATTATAACATGTTTTTTGCTTTACATTAACTAGTAATTTGGAATGGTAAATTGTTGCTACTCCTCCTCCACGACCAGAACTTCTGGGATTTTGACAGTTTAAATAACCAGAGGGAGTTGATTCATTTAAACCAACATAATCCCCTTGTCCTAACCAAGTCTCTGTAAGGGAAATTAAATCAATCTGATGATCAATTACCAGATCATGGACTAAAAGAGACTTGGGAGTTAGAGACCTAATATTTAATAAACCACATTTAATTTTAAAATTATGAGGAGGAACAGAGGCCAAATCATTCAATTTAGAGGCTTTATGTTTAATTTGAGTTTTACCAATATTTTGCTTTATCACTTTGGGATGCTTATGCATTATATTTTTATTTACTTTGGAGGGAACAGACAACGATTCTCTGATGGGGAAGACAGGGGCTAAGCTGAGGGGTGGCGGATGAAGAGGAGCTGCAGAGAGGCGTGTAAGACTCTGCTTCCTGGTCCCAACTCTGAGTAGTCACGGTTTTGGAAATTTGGATAAAAAAGATGCATAGAGTTGGCATAGAGACTTCTGCTGTTGAAGTGGATCATAGAAATATTGAAATCAGATGTGACCATTGTGTTAAACTGTTCATCCGTGTAGTAACTACAGTTATTATTGATGGAGCTAAATAAATTATTATCTGTGTGGGCTATATTAATCATATATTCCATAACCTACATATGTTGAAGCATGTGGGAATGTTTGGTGATTACATATGTAAGGTGACTTCACACCTCTGAAAGGACAAAGACTCTCAACCGCCAGTGAAGAACAAAGACGTTCCCAGACACTGCGGTGGAGACCGGAGGAGCTACCCTCACCCCCCCAGGGCGAAGAGAGGAAGTACCAAGACAATGGAGGGATTATGATAATGAGGGATATCAGCCTTTGATATGCATGTCTTTTGTTATGTGCAAGTATAAAGTCAGAGAGCCGGAGGTATTCGGTCTCTTTTCCATCTGCTGCTTCTGCACTTAGATGAGACTTGTTAGGAGAGCTGATAATAAACTTTGGTTCATATGTCATACCGCCTCGTTCTTTCAAGCTCTTCTACACTTGTGACCCCTGACGCGAGTATGGACCTGAGGCATTCCCCCGCAATCGACTCATCTGTGGCGACCCAGGCAGACGCCAGCGCCCATGCAGACAGGGGAACAGATGGACGACTTTCCCCCCCGGCAGAAGGGATTGAGAGGGCTCAACCGAGCACCAGCGCCGCTGAGAGAGCCGAAGCAAGGCACTCTCACCCTGCGGACACATCAGTGATGGTCTACACGAATGCCGTCGCTGTCAAGCTGCCGGACTTCTGGCAGGAAGACCCCGCCTCGTGGTTTCAACAAGCTGAAGCCCAGTTTACACTGGCGGACATCACGGCTGACGATACGAAATTCTATCATATCGTCTCCAAACTCGACGTCGCCACTTCGAGGTGTGTGCGGAGCATGATCCGGCGGCTGCCGGCCCAAGACAAATATGAAACACTGAAATCAACCATCATGGCAAATTACGTCTCCTCAGCTGAAGAGACAGCCGAGAAGATCCTGGCGGTCTACGGCCACAGAGGGTGCAAACCTAAAGCCCTCATGGAGGATTTGCTGCAGCTTAAAGAAGAGGACAATGACAACTTCCTCTTCCAATTCATATTCCTCAGCACGCTGCAGCCACACATGAGAGGGACGCTCGCCAACATGAGATGCAGCACCCAGCAAGACTTCCGTGTGCTCGCCAACGAAGCTCAACAGCTCGTCAACGCCTGCAAGGAGCAGACACCCACAGCAGCATCCGCAGACCTCAACGCTGATGCCCGGAACCACGAAGAGCCACAACCCACTGAGCAGTTCCAGCCTGCGGTGACAGCGACACGGCCAAAACGTAACAGACAGAGCGACGTCTGTTATTATCACCACCACTTCGCCGAGAAGGCCCGCAAATGCGTTCCCCCCTGCAAAATTTACGATTTCGGGAAACGCCAAAGCCGAGAGCCGTTAACGGTAGCGGTTCTCGGCGAGAAGAGTAAGCTGTTATATGTGACGGATGGACACACCGGCAAACAGTTCCTTATTGACACAGGAGCTCAGCTGAGTTTTGTCATGCCCTCCCAAGCAGATCGAGCCATGGGCACACGGGGCAACGGAGCGGTGGCAGCCAACGGCTCCAACATCGACACCTTCGGCAAAAAGAGCCTGCACCTCCACATCCACGGCCGCAACTACAGATGGACATTTGTTGTAGCAGCGGTGAGGTTTAACTTGTTAGGCGCAGATTTTTTGTGTGCACATGGGTTATTAGTAGATCTAGCGAATAGACGCTTGGTTAATGCATTGTCCTTTGCTTCTATTCCCTGCTCAGCCCGAGTTTCTCCACCACCTGTGCAGGCTAGCGTCACCACGGCAGGAGGTAAGTTTGAGCAACTCCTCACCCAATTTCCAGCACTCACAATTCCCAAATTCTCAGCCACTGTGGCTAAACACGGGGTTGAACACTTTATTCCCACAACGGGCCCACCCGTATTTGCCAAAGCTCGCCGCTTAGATGCGGCCAAGCTCAACTTAGCTCGGGACGAGTTTACTACCCTTGAAAAATTAGGCCTTGTTAGACGCTTGAAGAGCCCTTGGGCCTCACCACTTCACATGGTTCCGAAATCCGATGGTTCTTGGAGACCGTGCGGAGATTACCGCAGATTAAACAATGCGACAGCGCATGACCGCTACCCAATTCCTCACATTCAGGATTTTTCACTGCATCTGGCGGGTGCGCGCATTTTTTCAAAAATAGACCTGGTCCGCGGTTATCATCAAGTCCCAGTTCGAGCAGAGGACATTCCTAAAACAGCGGTAATAACCCCTTTCGGCCTTTTTGAATTCCTGCGAATGCCTTTCGGCCTCAAAGGCGCCGCTCAAACTTTTCAGCGGATGATGGACGCGGTATTACGCGACCTTCCTTTTGTTTTCGTCTACCTCGACGACATGCAGCCAGCTCGTCTGAGGAAGAACACGAGCAGCATCTCACTACAGTTTTTCAGAGACTAGAAGAGCACTGGTTAATAATCAATCCAGCCAAATGCAAATTCGGCGTGTCACAAATTGATTTTTTAGGACACAGAGTCTCTCCGAACGGGGCAGTTCCACTTCCAGACAAAGTTCAAGCGATAAAAAGTTTCCCACGACCACAAACGGTCAAATCGCTGCAAGAATTTTTAGGAATGGTTAATTTTTACAACCGTTTCCTCCCCCACGCAGCTCAGCTCATGCAGCCCCTATATGACGCATTCAGAAAAAAGAAAGCTTCCAATGCGGTCGAATGGACCCCGGAGCGCGAACGCGCCTTCGCGGAAGTAAAGAGCGCTCTAGCTAACGCCACATTGTTAGTTCACCCCGATCCCTCGGCCCGCATTGCGCTAACCACAGACGCTTCGGACCTGGCTATAGGGGCAGTTGTAGAACAACATGTCAGCGGGATCTGGCAACCTTTAGCATTCTTCAGCAAATCGCTAAACCAAACTGAGCGTAAGTACAGCACTTTTGATAGGGAGCTGCTAGTGCTTCATTTATCCATCCGCCACTTCCAGTTCTGGTTGGAAGGGCGGAGTTTCACGGCTTTTGTGGACCGCAAACCACTCACCTTTGCTATGGCTAAAATTTCAGATTATGCAGCCATGTGTAGCCAATTATTAGAATTTCAGATTATGCAGCCATGGCAGAGGAACAAAGCAGTGACGCGGACGTGCGCGCACTCCTGTCTGGACCAACAGGGTTAAGGCTGGAGGAAAAGGGTTTACGCAACGGCGTACCCCCCCTAATATGCGATATTTCAACCGGCCGACCTCGCCCGTTAGTCCCAGCTACATGGCGCCGCTGTATTTTCGACTCAATTCACTCCCTCGCGCACCCAGGTGTGCGCACCTCGGTTAAAATGGTCGCCGAAAAGTTTGTGTGGCCAGGCCTGCGCAAAAACGTAAAAGAATGGGCAAAAACTTGCATTTCTTGTCAGCGCGCCAAAATACACAAACACACTAAAGCCCCTCTGGAGCCTTTTCCAATCCCAGCTAGAAGGTTCGACCACGTTCATGTCGACCTTGTGGGGCCACTACCTTCCTCCCAAGGTTTCACACACCTGTTAACAATGATAGACCGCACCACGCGCTGGCCAGAGGCAGTCCCTCTAGCGTCAACCACAGCAGAGGAAGTCGCTCGCGTTTTTTTGACAAACTGGGTGGCACGTTTCGGCGTCCCATCGGACATCACGTCCGATAGAGGACCTCAATTTGTCTCGGAGCTTTGGTCAGCCATGTCCAGCAGCTTAGGGGCAACAATTCATCGCACCACCGCTTATCACCCTCAGGCTAATGGGTTATGCGAGCGTTTTCACAGGTCTTTAAAGGCCGCCCTCAGAGCCTCACTAACGGATACAAATTGGGTAAATAAACTTCCCTGGGTTTTATTGGGGTTGCATACTGCGCCTAAAGAGGATCTAGACGCCTCTCCGGCAGAATTAGTTTTTGCACAACCTCTCAGGCTCCCAGGTGAATTTTTACCAGAGAACCCAGAGCCAGGGCGTCTTCCAGTCCCAAGGTTTTTAGGCAGCAACGGACCGGACTCTCTCCCCGGTCCAGCTCATCACTCCTTTCCATGGGTTTTTGTCCCTCAAGCTTTAAAGAACGCTGAATTCGTTTTTGTTAGGCATGAAGCTTTAAAACCAACTTTACGCCCAGCATACGATGGGCCATTCAGAGTGCTGGAACCTGGTGATAAACACTTTGTGCTTGATTTTGGGGATAGAAAAGAAACAGTCAGCATTGACAGACTTAAACCTGCCTTCTTGTTGAAAGACGAGCCTGCACAGTTGGCGAGAGCACCTCGGCGGGGTAGACCCCCCAAGAGAAAAGACTCAGCCCCCCCTGCAGGGAACAATTAACCACTCTCCTCCCCACGCTGCAGATCCCTTACAAGAAAGTCCCAGCAGGATGCCTAAACGAACCCACAGCAGTTTTGGGAGAAGATTAAAACCCAGACAGCACAGGGACTGATGCAAACTACTCCACAGTTGTTCACTAATTGTGCTGTAACAGTTTAGGACTGACTTATGATTTTACTATGCTGTTATGATTACCACTGAACTCTCTTAGGGGCATGGCTGCTGGAAAGTTTCTTCTGTGGCAAGAGGTGTAACAGTTAGTATGTCATAGTAATTATCTTAAACTGTGAATTTTTCTATTGTCCTTTCTTAGTCGTTTTGGGGGGGGGGTGCTGTGGGCTATATTAATCATATATTCCATAACCTACATATGTTGAAGCATGTGGGAATGTTTGGTGATTACATATGTAAGGCGACTTCACACCTCTGAAAGGACAAAGACTCTCAACCGCCAGTGAAGAACAAAGACGTTCCCAGACACTGCGGTGGAGACCGGAGGAGCTACCCTCACCCCCCCAGGGCGAAGAGAGGAAGTACCAAGACAATGGGGGGATTATGATAATGAGGGATATCAGCCTTTGATATGCATGTCTTTTGTTATGTGCAAGTATAAAGTCAGAGAGCCGGAGGTATTCGGTCTCTTTTCCATCTGCTGCTTCTGCACTTAGATGAGACTTGTTAGGAGAGCTGATAATAAACTTTGGTTTATATATCATACCGCCTCGTTCTTTCAAGCTCTTCTACAATCTGGGTCTATGTTATATTCTACGTCCTGCGGGTTGTGATCCGTATATTCAAAAACTTTCAGTTCCTGTTGTTCCTGTTTGTTGATCTTTTGTTTCATGTTGTTAAATGTCCTGATGCAGATGAGTATAATCCTTCAGTGTCCTACAATTGTCTGTTGTTGCTGTCGACTCCAGTTCATAACATTCATTGATATTTGTCCAGTTCCATAATATTACGGATGTTAATGACCTTGGCTTCTTCAGGTGATCCGTTTAATTTGATGTATATTTTACAGTTTGATGTCCAGGTGTTTTGAATCTTTTTCTGCTTTCTCAGGTATCTTGCTTTTCTGGCTATTTCTGCGTTTTCTTTTGTGAGGTGCTCGTTTATGTAAATGTTTGTTCCTTTCAGTTTCCTACCTTGTTTTAACAGCGCAGTCTTGTGTTTTCTGTTGACAAACCTCATGATCACAGCCGGTTTGTTGCCGTTTTTCCTGGGCAGAGGGTAGCAGGTCTCTATGGTATTACAGTCCAGCTGGATTCCTTTGGACTGCAGGAAGGCCGCCACTTGTTGCTCCGTGGATTCATCTTCCAGCTCACCGAGCCTCCCTCCGCTGTCGGCGACCACCGCTCGCGTGTACGATCGTGGTGTAATGTGGAGCCCCGTGATGATCATGTCGTTCACCCGGGTGTTCTGCTCCAGTTCCGACACTCTGCTCCCCAAATACGCCAGCCTCTTGTCCTTCTCGGCATTTTGGATCCACAGCGCTTTCACCTCCTCAACCAGGTCCAGGATGTTTCTTTGCTGCAGCTTAACAGCAGAAATCTCTTCCGCCAAGAAGTCCAGCGCACTTTCAATGTCGTCCACCTCCTCAGTCTGCTGAGCTTTCTTGGGACCCATGATCCCGGCCGATGCACGTTGATTGTGATCGTAGGAAAAAAAAAAAAACATGTGGGACAAATCCCTTTGTTCTCCAGGAGTGTGAGGGGACTGATTTCATCACCAGCCACCACAATATTAAGTTATGAGACTGGCAATTTCTCTTTTTTCCGCACGAGCAGGTTCACTCTCCAACGGTAGTTACAAAGCAACAGCTCAAAACGCCAGCTCTAAACTGAGTTTTAAAGCAAGAACGAACCGGGAGCCTTTACCTGTGCGTCCTCACCTTACATGCCACAACCGGAAGTGATATATAACTGAATATATGCTAATCCTGGTTAAAGTCCTGGTTTGTGTATGTGTTGCACTTTGGTGCTGTGCATTAAGTTGTGTGTAATTTCTTTCTAGAATCCGTTTCCACATGCCAAGGGTCTGCCTCCCGCATGTTGTGTTTATATTTTGGATACAGGTCGAGGACCCCAGGATCCAAAATCTCAACATATTCAAGTGCATTGTCAAACCAGTGATTTATAAAGTGAGTCATATAATTTTCTAAAGCCTCATAATAGACCCACACATCTATTCTGTGGATTTCCCCCCCCAAAAAAGTGTTGGAACAGTGTTGTCGTGCTGTTTGTGTTCCACCATAAATCCCTGGATTGAAAATGTACTTGTACATGTACAGAGTGGAACTTGGGGTGCTCACTGGTCAGGGAAACGAAGCATTTTTGTCACATCCCACCACTGACTTTCACATGTATTTCCCTAATACAGGTACATCTCCAAAAATAAGAATATCATGAAAAAGTTCAATATTTTTTGTCACTCATTTCAGAAAGTGAAACCCGTATATTATATAGATTCATTACACAGACAGTGATATATTTCAAGTGTTCATTTATTTTAATTTTGATGATTATGGCTTACAGCCCCTGAAAACCCCAAATTCAGTTTCTCAAAAAATTAGAATATTTCAGAAAATTTATTTTAAAAAATAGTTTTTAAATAGAAATGTTGGCAATTGAAATATTGGTTAACATGGGCTGTAGCCATAATCATCAAAATTAAGTTAAGATAAGATAAGATAAGCCTTTATTAGTCCCACAATGGGGAAATTCCAGGATTGCAACAGCACAGGGATAGCAACACTCAGACCAACAATCAAGAAGACAAGAAAAACAAGAGCAGCGAATATACATATGTACATATAAATATATAAACACACAGTGCGGAGCATTGTAGCTAGATGGAATAGACAGCATAACCGTCTGCTTAGTTATCCTACATAGTATGAATATGTACCCATACATATTGTCACCCTCCGTAGCGACCGATATTGTCCTAGTTGTATACTGGAGGGGACCATTGTGTAAGTCTATTGCGTCTTTTGCATTCAATACTATTAGGTCGTCACATTTTTTTGCTATCTGTGAGCAGCCCTGCTTAGGTTATACAGTCTGACAGCTGTAGGTAGGAAGGACCTGCAAAACCTCTCAGTTGTGCACCTAGGATGATGCAGTCTGCTGCTAAATGAGCTCCTCAGTGCGTTCAGTATGTCCTGCGTAGGGTGGGACTCGGACTCCAGCAGAGATGGCAGTTTAGCCACTATCCTTCTCTCTCCTATCTCCTCCACTGGGTCAAGGCGCTGCCCCAGGACAGAGCTAGCTTTCTTGATCAGTTTGTTCAGTCTCTTCCTATCAGCTGCTGTAATGCCACTGCCCCAGCAGACCACTCCAAAAGTGATGGCTGATGCCACCACCGTGTCGTAGAATGTCTTCAGCAGCGCCCCTTGTACACCAAAAGACCTGAGTCTCCTCAGTAGGAACAGCCTGCGCTGTCCCTTCTTGTAGAGTGCGTCGGTATTGTGTGACCAGTCTAGTTTATTGTTCAGAAGAACACCAAGGTACTTGTAGGATGTCACCATCTCAATGTCTGTTCCCTGGATGTTTACTGGTGCTGTGAGGGGTTGTCCTTGCCTGTGGCAGTCCACCACCAGCTCCTTAGTTTTCCTCGTGTTGATCTGGAGGCAGTTCTGATGGCACCAGTCCATGAAGTCCTGGATAAGTCCTCTGTACTCAGTTTCATCTCCGTTGGAGATGAGGCCGACGATCACAGAGTCGTCAGAGAACTTCTGTAGATGGCAGTGTGTTGTGTTGTGTGAGAAGTCCGCAGTATAAAGGGTGAACAGGAAGGGAGCCAAAACCGTTCCCTGGGGGGCCCCCGTGCTACAGATGATTGTGTTGGACACACAGTCCCGGGTTCTCACAAACTGTGGCTGGTTAGTGAGGTAGTCCAGGATCCATGATGACAGGTGCTGGTCCACCCCAGTTTGTCCTTCAGGATCATCGGTTGGATGGTGTTGAAAGCACTGGAGAAGTCAAAGAACATGATCCTCACCGCATTCCCGGGCTTCTCCAGGTGGGACAGAGAACGGTGAAGAAGGAAGATCACTGCATCTTCCACCCCAATGCCATGCTGGTAGGCAAACTGGAGTGGATCCATCACTGGTCCCACCAGGGGGCGGAGGTGAGCAAGGAGCAGTCTCTCCAGGGTCTTCATCATGTGGGACATCAGGGCCACTGGTCTGTAGCTGTTCAGGTCTTTGGGGTGGGAAGTCTTTGGTACATGTACCACACAAGATGTTTTCCACAGCTGTGGTACCCTCCCCAGCTTCAGACTCAGGTTGAAGATGAGCTCCACAATCCCACACAGCTGGTCTGCACAGGACTTGAGGAGTTTTGCGCTGATGCCATCCGGTCCCGAGGACTTCCTCGCCTTGATCTTCCTCAGCTCCGTCCTCACCTGGGTCTTAGTGAGGGTCATGTTGGGGGACTGTGTGTTGGGAGTGGGGAGGTGTTGGTGGAGTGGGGTGTGGGCAGCAGGACTCGATGTCTTTAGAGGCAGCAGTGGTTGTTGTGCTGTCGAGGGGGAGGGCGGTTGGTCAAACCTATTAAAAAACAGGTTCAGATTGTTCACCCACTCCCTGCCCCCCGTGGCCTGGGGGGAGGTATTCTGGAGCCCAGAGATGGTTTTGAGGTTTCTCCAGACCCCACTGATGTCGCTCTGTTGCAGCTTGTCCTCCATCTTCTTCCTGAAGCTGTCCTTGCCTTCTCTGATCTTCCTCCTCAGCTCCCTCTGTACGGACTTCAGCATCTCATTGTTCCCCGACCTGAAGATCCTCTCCTTCTCTCTCAGAAGTGTTTTTATCTCAGCGTTGATCCAGGGTTTGTTGTAAGAGCAACACCGTATTAAAATTAATTAATTAATTAATTAATTAATTAATTAAAATAAACACTTGCAATAATATCACTGTCCATGTAATGAATCTACGTATATATGGGTTTCACTTTCTGAAATGAGTGACAAAAAATATTGAACTTTTCCATGATCTTCTAATTTTTGGAGATGTTGTATATGTTTTGAACTTGCTTTAACTAACCACCATCCATTTCTGTCTTTGGTCTAGGCAAGAGGAAATGAAAAGCAGCCACGCAACGGACCTTGCCACTGTGGAAAGTACTGAAATCCTTGGCTTTTATAGGTAAAGTGCCAAAACCAAAGTAGCACAATTTCCACTTAATATAAAAGGGACTGAACTGAGATTTATTTTATTGTGTGAATATTAATTACAGAATAATTGAAAATGAACGGTACATCAACTGTAAAATAAACTGCTTGTTAATGTATTTTTTTTTTTTTTTCAGATCACTTGTGTGATCCTTTGTGAATTATGTTCATAACTGTATGTTGCACTCTGGGGAGTGGGAGTTGTTCACTCACCAATATAATTTAGTTTATGTGTAGTTTATAGTCTATCATCAATAAACTAATGCAGTATTATTATTATGCAGGACACATTACAAATATTTGAGACCCATTGTCTCTGTCCATCCTTTTATATTTTAGCAATACAAGTACAAAACACCAACCACACTTGAAGCCAGGGCAAGAAGAGACACAGCGGTGACAGAGCTGTGGCTAAACTTTTATTGATAAAAATTCCATATACTGACTGAGTGACTCCATACTCGGTAATGAACACCCTCGGTTAAAGTACTATATTCCATTCAAGTGAATGTATTAATTCATTCTGATTGCTGAGGCCACAGTAAAAACAATTGATTTTAAATGTAACCCAGCCCTTGTAAAATCTACTGAAGTGCAGCTCCATGAAAATTGTGGTTAAATACAACAATGAAGCACTTTTTTTTGTCACATTCCACCACTGGCTTTTGGCAACAAGTGTATTTCCCAAATATGTTTTAAACTTGCATTAATTAACCACCACCCATTTCTGTCTTTCATCTAGGTAAGAGGAAAACGATCCACCCCAAACCAGATCTTGCTTTACTATTTACAGAGATGCAGGCTGAAGATCTGCTGAACTGGGACCAGTGTGAGTGGCACATCCCAACTGCTTCTCAGTGAGGCAGCGTGGCCGGCATGTGTGACCCATTCAGTTTTTTTTTTAGTTTGAATTTTGCACATTCTGAATAATCTGGAATTTGCTGCTGATTGTAATAAACAATTTAGTGACTTATGTGTTTGAATCATGATTTTCTATTTTGTCTGTTAAGACACCAGTGGGAAAAGAGTCAACAGTACAAACAATTTACTTTGAAAATAATGGCTAATTTTTAAGAAAAAGTAACCAAAACAATTATTTTATTTACTGAAGACTGTATTGCTGGATGTGCCAACACAGAAGACACTGCACAGTTTAATGATAGTACCAGTGTATGGAGGAATTCTGGGCCATATTAGCATCTGTACTTTATCATAATGGGTTAGGGCAGGGGTGTCCAATCATGTGCCATGGAGGGCCAAGACCCTGCAGGCTTTATCTCCAACCAGTGTCTTCAACAGCAGATTCCACTGAATTTCTTCCACTGACTGCTGATCAGTGAAAACACCTGCTGAAGAGACTGGGTATAAGTGAGAACCTGCAGGGTCTTGGCCCTCCATGGCACATGATTGGACACCCCTGAGTTAGGGTTTACTGGGATTTAACATTTTAACACAAACTGCTTTATGGTTCATAATTCTGTTAACAGACTTACACCAAACCAAAAGTGATTTCTCAAACTGCTGGATTGTTCTTAGACAGCTTTTCCAATCTTTTAGTATTTAATTTATGTCACTTGGTGGTAACCTTCACACATAAAACAAAAGAGACATCTGCAAAAATTTCAAAGGTTTATTGTCAAAAGTCCGGGTGCAATACTACATGAATACATGTATAGTACATTGTTGATGCAGAGAATATATACTGCTCAAAAAATAAAGGGAACACTTTGAAAACACATCCGATTTTAATGGGAAAAAATAAGCTGGATATCGAAATTGTGGCAGGCTAGTCCAGCTTACTCAGATTAAAGGAACACTTTTTAATCTGAGTAAGCTGGACTAGCCTGCCACAATTTCGATATCCAGCTTATTTTTTCCCATTAAAATATGATGTGTTTTCAAAGTGTTCCCTTTATTTTTTTGAACAGTATATATTGCTACAGTATCTACATGTACAGACATGGACAAAATTGTTGGTACTCCTCTGTTAATGAAAGAAAAACCCACAATGGTCACAGAAATAGCTTGAATCTGACAAAAGTGGTAATAAATAAAAATTCTATGAAAATTAACCAATGAAAATCAGACAATGCTTTTGAATTGTGGTTCAACAGAATTATTTTAAAAAAACAAACTCATGAAACAGGCCTGGACAAAAATAATGGTACCCCTAGAAAAGATTGAAAATAATGTGACCATAGGGACATGTTCAACCAAGATGTGTCCTCTAATTAACATCACAGGTGTCTACAAACTTGTAATCAGTCAGTCGGCCTATTCAAAGGGTGACAAGTAGTCACTGTGCTGTTTGGTGACATGGTCTGTACCACATTAAACATGGACCAGAGGAAGCAAAGGAGAGAGTTGTCTCAGGAGATTAGAAAGAAAATTATAGACAAGCATGTTAAAGGTAAAGGCTATAAGACCATCTCCAAGCAGCTTGATGTTCCTGTGACTGCAGTTGCACATATTATTCAGAAATTTAAGATCCACGGGACTGTAGTCAACCTCCCTGGACGTGGCCACAGGAAGAGACGGATAATACGAATGGAAAAAAAAGAGCCCAGAACAACCTCTAAACACATTCATGGTGAACTCCAAGGTCAAGGTACATCAGTGTCAGATCGCACCATCCGTCGTTGTTTGAGCCAAAGTGGACTTCATAGGAGACGACCAAGGAGGACACCACTGTTGAAAACAAATCATAAAAAAGCCAGACTGGAATTTGCCAAACTGCATGTTGACAAGCCATAAAGCTTCTAGGAGAATGTTCTATGGACAGACGAGACAAAACTGGAACTTTTTGGCAAGGCACATCAGCTATGTTCACAGACGCAAAAATGAAGCATACCAAGTAAAGAACACTGTCCCTACTGTGAAACATGGAGGAGGTTCTGTTATGTTCTGGGGCTCCTTTGCTGCATCTGGCACAGGGTGTCTTGAATCTGTGCAGGGTGCAATGAAATCTCAAGACTATCAAGGTATTCTACAGAGAAATGTGCTGCCCAGTGTCAGACAGCTTGGTCTCAGTCGCAGGTCATGGGTCTTGCAACAGGATAATGACCCAAAACACACAGCTAAAAACTCCAAGAATGGCTAAGAGTGAAACATTGGACTATTCTAAAGTGGCCTTCTATGAGCCCTGATCTAAATCCTATTGAACATCTGTGGAAGGAGCTGAAACATGCCTTGTGGAGAAGGCACCTTCAACCTGAGACAACTGGAGCAGTTTGCTCATGAGGAGTGGGCCAAAATACCTGCTGAGAGGAGCAGAAGTCTCATTGACAGTTACAGAAATCGTTTTGATTGCAGTGATTGCCTCAAAGGCTGTGCAACAAAATATTAAGTTAAGGGTACCATCATTTTTGTCCAGGCCTGTTTATGAGTTTGTTTTTAAAATAATTCTGTTGAACCAAAAGCATTCAAAAGCATTGTCTGATTTTCATTGGTTAATTTTCATAGACTTTTTATTTATTACCACTTTTGTCAGAATTCAAGTTTATTTCTGTGACCATTGTGGGTTTTCTTTCAATAACAGCGGGGGTACCAACAATTTTTGTCCACGGCTGTATCTAGTAAATCAAAGTATTTTCCAATGTACCTTGTGAATGCATTATTTTTAATTGCTTGTAAGTCCTTGACCAAGTTTTGTTTTCGGCCAAAAATGCCAATCATAATTGTTAAATACTCTTATTATTCCTAACTCAGTACTGTTTACCTTTTGAACTATGTATTTTGTGTGGTTGATATAACCCCATAACTACAACTGGTGATCAAGTAGTGTCAGCTGAACAGTATTTTGCCATGACACCACCACGACCCAGCTGCTGCTGGGAGCAGGTACATGACCATGATGTCTCGACTAGTCTCTCCATGATTTTCTCACAGATCAGAACAATTTGTTGCACAGGAAGCTAAACGTTTCTACAGACATTTTTAAGCTTTACAACATTGATCGTTTGTGAAGCTGGGCTGACATCAGTGAGAGGCTGTCTTGAACGCCCCAGACCGACGGTATGAAGTGGTATTTTTCCCACAACAGAGCTATCTGAACACAACACACACACACAGCATACACTATTTTAGTACCTAGTAGCAATAACTTGCAGACATTACAACGTAGTACGGCGGGACTTAAAGCAAACTAGCATTAGCAATCATTAGCTTACCGTCATATGTCACTTAGTTTGTATCCTCACTTCTTCTGCTCTATGGCTTCCTAGATGCTCCGTACTTTTCCAGAGTGTTTCAGCTCGCTGCTGTCCCCTTCTCTGGTGGTCCTTTTGGCCCTTTACGGTGACAAAAAGCCAGAGGACCGAGGAGTCACCTTGTACAGCCGCCATGTTATGTTTTGCTTGGGTTGTGTGTTTTACGTCACGGGAGTGTGCACCGCCTTGCTGTAAAAATCCCACTCACCCCAGGCGTACCCAGCTTTAATGGAAACAGAACCGAACCATGTAGAGTAGAGTAGAGTAGAGTAAGGCCAACTGGGTACTCGATGGAAAAGGGGAAATAGTGTTCTAATCTATCAAGTAGAATATTATGATCGATAGTATCAAAAGCTGTACTAAGTTCTAAAAGGACAAAGTACAGACAACAGTCCATTATCAGATGTGATAAGGAGGTCATTAGTGACTTCACTAAGGCTGTTTCAGTTAATATGATGGATTCTAAACCAGATTGAAACTCTTCAAATAAACAATTTCCATGCAAGTGGTAAAATTATTGCGATAGCAACAACTCTTTCTAAGATTTTTGAAATGAAAGGGAGATTAGAGATTGGTCTATAGTTAGCTAAAACACCTGGATCCAGCATTGGCTTTCTGTCGTAAGGTTTAATTACAGCAGTTTTAAAGCCTGCGGTACATGGCCCTAAAGTTAACTGTGGGAAGAATCTGATTGATTTTATCTCTCATAGATGAAATTTTATTATTGAAAAGTTCAATAAGTCCTGACTAGTAAGCTCTAAGGAATGCTAGGATTGACAGAGTCCTGACTTTTTGTCAGCTTGGCTACAGTGCTGAAAGAAACCTGGGATTATTCTTGTTCTCTTCTATTAATGTAGAATAAAGCTCGCTCTAGCTTTTCTAAGAGATTTTTTGTAAATTAAAAGATGATTTTGCCAAGCTAAATAGATTTCATCTAAATTAGTGGAGCACCATTTTCTTTCTAACTGGACAAGTCTTCTGTTTTAAGCTACGAATTTCTGTGTAGAACCAAGGAGTTAGAAATCTCTGAGTAGACTTTTTCTTTTTCAAAGGGGCCACCCTGTCTAGAGTCTGATGCAGAGAAGCTGTACCTACTATCTACCATGCTATCAATTACAGAAGAAGCAAGCTGTCTCTAGCTTATTTCCGTTGTGTTGACACATGGCCATAGAAGAAACAATCTGCATAAATTTGGTTACAAACATCATCTGAGAGGAATCTACTGTAGTAATATTTTTTATTTAGGAGCAACACATAGGTCAGAAAGAGTAAAATCAAAGGTTAACAGACAATGGTCTGACAGTACGTATGGTGGAGATAATGGGTAGAATTTTCCTACTATCTGAGAAACCCCCATCGGGTCTAATATTAAATTAAAATGCCATATTAAGGCAATCACTACTACTACCTCTACATGTATATTAAAGTCCCCTACTATAATTATTCTATCTGATTTAAGCACTAAATCAGCTAAGAATGGGCAAATTCCGGATAAAAACTCTGAGTAGGTAGATGGAGGACGATAAAACTATAGCAAATAAATTGGGTTAGCCTAAAATTGCTAAAATGCCCAATACTGAGGACCAGGCACTCAAAGGAATGATAACGTGTTTTTAGCTTTGTATTAACTCGTAAAGTTGGAATGGTATATGTTGCAACTCCTCCTCCATGACCAGAACTTCTGGGATTTTGACAGTATAAATACCAGAGGGAGCTGATTCATTTAAACCAACCTAATCTTTTTGCCCTAACCAAGTCTCTGTAAGGAATTAAATCAATCTGATGATCAATTAACAGATCATGGACTAGCAGAGGACTTGGGTGTAAGATAAGATAAGATAAGATAAGATAAGATAAGATAAGATAAGATAAGATAAGCCTTTATTAGTCCCAAACTGGGGAAATTCCAGGGTTGCAACAGCACAGGGACAGCAACACTCAGAGCAATAATTTAGAAGATAAGAAAATAAGAGCAGTGAATATACATACTGAACAGCCATAGGTAGGAAGGACCTGCAAAACCTCTTGGTCACGCATCTAGGATGATGTAGTCTACTGCTAAATGAGCTCCTCAGTGCTGTCAGTATGTCCTGCCATAGGGTGGGACTCGGACTCCAGCAGAGATGACAGTTTAGCCACCATCCTTCTCTCTCCCATCTCCTCCACTGGGTCAAGGCATTGCCCCAGGACAGAGCTAGCTTTCTTGACTAGTTTGTTCAGTTTCTTCCCTATCGGCTGCTGTAATGCTGTTGCCTCAGCAGACCTCTCCAAAGTGATGGCTGATGCACCATTCGTGTTGTAGAATGCCTTCAAGAGCACCCCTTGTACACCAAAAGGACCTGAGCCTCCTCAGTAGGAACAGCCTGCGCTGTCCCTTTTTGTAGCTGTGCGTGGGTATTGTGTGACCAGTCTTAGTTTATTGTTCAGTTGAACACCCAGGTACTTGTAGGATGTCACCATCTCGATGTCTGTCCCCTGGATGTTTACTGGTGCTGTGAGGGGTTGTCCTTGCCTGCGGCAGTCACCACCAGCTCCTTAGTTTTCCTCACGTTGATCTGGAGGTAGTGCCGATGGCACCCGTCCATGAAGTCCTGGATAAGTCCTCTGTACTCAGTTTCATCTCCGTTGGAGATGAGGCCGACGATCACAGAGTCGTCAGAGAACTTCTGTAGATGGCAGTGTGTTGTGTTGTGTGAGAAGTCCGCAGTATAAAGGGTGAACAGGAAGGAGCCAAAAACCGTTCCCCTGGGGGGCCCCCGTGCTGCCGATGATCGTGTCAGACACACAATCTCGGGTTTTCTCACAACCTGTGGCCGGTTTGTGAGGTAGTCCAGGATCCATGATGACAGGTGCTGGCCCACCCCTGCGCACAGCAACTTGTCCTTCAGGATCATCGGTTGGATGGTGTGAAAGCACTGAGAAAGTCAAAGAACATGATCCTCATCGCATTCCTGGGCTTCTCCAGGTGGGACAGGGAAACGGTGAAGGAGGAAGATCACTGCATCCTCCACCCCAATGCCATGTGGTAGGCGAACTGGGGTGGATCCATGCTGATCCCACTAGGGGGCGGAGGTGAGCAAGGAGCAGTCTCTCCAGGGTCCTTCGTCATGTGAGACATCAGGGCCATTGGCCTGTAGCTGTTCAGGTCTTTGGGGTAGAAGTCTTTGGTACAGGTACCACATAAGATGTTTTCCAACTGTGTTACCCTCCCCAGCTTCAGGTTCAGTTGAAGATGTGCTCCACAATCCCACACAGTGGTATGCACAGGACTTGAGGAGCTTTGCGCTGCTGCTGTCCGGTCCCGAGGCCTTCCTCGCCTTGATCTTCTCAGCTCCGTCCTCACCTGGGCCTCTGTGAGGGTCAGGTTGGGGGGCTGTGTGCTGGGAGTGGGGGGGTGTTGGTGGAGTGGGGTGTGGACAGCAGGTCTCGATGCCTGTAGAGGGCAGCAGTGGTTGGTGTGCAGTCGGGGGGGAGAGGCCGGTTGGTCAAACATATTAAAAAAAAGTTTCAGATTTTTCGCCCACTCCTTACCCCCCGTGGCCTGGAGGAGGTATTCTGGAGCCCAGAGATGGTTTTAAGGTTTCTCCAGACCCTGCCGATGTCGCTCTGTTGCAGCTTGTCCTCCATCTTCTTCTGAAAACTGCCCTTGCTTCTCTGATCTTCCTTCTCAGCTCCTCTCTGTATGGACTTCAGCATCTCCCTGTTCCCCGACCTGAAGATTCTCTTCTCTCTCAGAAGTGTTTTATCTCAGGTGTTGATCCAGAGTTTGTTGTTCGAGCAACACCATATGGTCTTGGTGGGTTACGGTGTTGTCCACACAGAAGTTGATGTAGTCTGTGATGGTTGTGAGTGAGGGCCATCGATGTCCTCACCATGTGGATCGCAGAGCTGCTCCCCAGGCAGTGGTTTCAAGACAGTCCTTTAAAGCGTCCCATTGCATCCTCAGGACCATATCTTCACCGTGCGTTATGACTGGAAGTTGTCTGTGTACTAGGGGTTTTGTACACCGGCAGGAGATGAACCAAGTTGTGATCTGATCTCCCGAGTGGGGGGAGTGGTGATGAGGTGTATGCCTCCTTAGTGTTTGCATAGAATAAGTTAGAGACCTAATATTTAACATAACCACATTTAATTTTTAAATTACGAGGAGAACAGAGGCCAAATCTTTCAATTTAGAGGCTTCATGTTTAATTTGAGTTTCACCAACTTTTTGTTTAATCACTTTGGGATGCTTATACATTATATTTTATTTACTTTGGAGGGTAAAATAAAATATAATGTATAAAGCATTCCAAAGTGATTAAACAAAAAGTTTGGAGGGGGCAGCCGGTGGCAGAGTTATTAGCACTGCGGCAGCACAGCAACTCACCCTAGGCCAGGGGATCCTGGGTTCGATCCCAGCCCCCGACCAACAGTGATCTGTGTGGAGTTTGCATGTTCTCCCCGTGTCTGCGTGGGTTTACTCCGGGATTTCTCCGGTTTCCTCCCACATGCCAAAAAACATGCAAGTTAGGTTAACTGGCATCAAACTGGGGATTCTAAATTGTCCTTAGGTGTGACTGTGAGAGTGAATGGTTGTCTATCGCTCTGTGTTGGCCCTGCGATGGACTGGTGATCTGTCCAGGGTGTACCCTACCTCTCGCCCAAAGATGCTGGGATAGGCTCCAGCCCCCCCACGACCCGAAAAGGATTAAGCGGAAGAAGATGGATGGATGCTTTGGAGGGAGTAGACAATGATTCTCTGATGGGGAAGACAGGGGCTAAGTTGAGGGGTGGCGGATGAAGAGGAGCTGCAGAGAGGCGTGTAAGACTGCAACTCTGCTTCCTGCTCCCAACTCTGGGTTGTCAAGGTTTTGGAAATTTGGATAAAAATGATGCCAGATTGTTAGGTAAATCAGACGCAACATCCAAAGTGGGATGGACGCCGTCTCATCTAATAAGACCAGGTTTTCCCCAAAATGAGCTCCAATTATCTATGTAACCCACATCGTTTGCAGGACACCACACAGACAGCCAGCGGTTGAAGGATGACAAGCGGCTAAACATGTCATCACTGGTCAGATTGGGGAGGAGCCCAGAGAATACTACAGAGTCAGACATTGTTTTGGTAAAGTCACACACCGATTCCACATTAAGTTTTGTGACTTCCGACTGCTGGAGTCGGACGTCATTAATGCCGGCGTGGATAACAATTGTGGAGTATTTACAGTTACTTTTAGCCAGCATTTTCAAATTTGACTCAATGTCGTCTGCTGCACATGTTGATTTAATAAATATGAAATACAAAATGATCATAAATCCTCCTAAATTCAGAAAAGTCGAAAGTCAGAAGTTGAACCCCCTAAACCTAATAGCTGGTTGGGCCACCGTTAGCAGCAACAACTGCAGTCAAGCGTTTGCAATAACTGGCAATGTGTCTTTTACATGTGCTATGTTATGTGACATATATGAAAAACACTGGCGTGTTGCTCTGTTGGTGCAGCCACTCTGCAGCTTCACGCCGGAGACCCCGCTGAACACTGGAGCCGAGCAGCTGGGAATTGCATTTGAATATGGCCGCTGGAGTCTCTAGGTTCACGTTTCTGACTACAGAGTCCACCAATTATCAGAGGTTTTTCCTCCAGCGGGTGTGTCACTGAGTGGGGAAAAGCGATTAGAAACATGAAACAAGTTGGTGGTGAACCGCGGGTTGCGACTAGGCTTCCTTCTCACCTTCACCCACCAGTCTCCTCGCTGCTGAGGAGGACCGGAGGACTGCTAGCAGGCCGCCCTATGCTAGGGAGCGCCGCTGCAGCTAAGGAAGCATCCGTCATTAATAACTGGCGCAGACGGTGTTTCAATGCAGCAGAGCCGGGATTCCAAATCAGACAACCTTGCCTGGAACTCCTCAAAAAGACAACATTTATTACATTTACCATTATCACAAAAAGAGGCAGCGGTGTAGCTAAACATCTGACAGAGAGAGCATACCAGAGGAGAAGGGGAAGGAGAGCTAGTAGCCATAGCTAGTGGCTAACCCAAAGCTAACACAAACACGATGAAAGGTGAACAGAAGGCTAAAGAGGGTGGTTAGATGACACTGAGTGCGCACACGTGCAAGAGACTTGATAAACAGAAGTGAGAGCTAACGGTAGAAGGAAAAAAAGGGATTAAAATATAATTTATGGCAAAATCCTCAGGAGAATGAAGAGAGCTAACCACTGAGCAAGCCACACAGACAGCCAGCAACACAGGAAGTGATGATACATTACCACAGGAAGCACGGGAAGTTCAGGAGTTTCAGGTTTGCCCAACAACGGCCCAAGTCTCCTACAAACAATCAAGCTAGACCTCAGTGGAACTGCATGGGAGGAACCATTACTTCTGGTGATTCGCTATGGGTCAACAGTTCCCCAGCGTTCACATTCCAGTGACATGTCTCGGTAACAACACCCTGGGATGTGATCTACTCCAAAAATTGGGGGTTTTCATCACAGATTACATGGGACTGTTTGATTGATGATGGCCGGAGCTCCCTTTGCCAAGAAGCTGGGTGCAGCACCTCCTGCTTCACACTGCACAACGAGCAGAGCACAGGAGACTTGGAATTGAGCCCCACATAGCATAAGCTTCCCCGAGCCGCCACCCTTGCCACTGGAGCTCCAGACCACATCCATACAACATCCGAGCCACCACAGGAGCTCCAGACCACATCCATACAGGACCCGGAGTTGGTCCTCATGCAGCACAAGCCTCCATGAGTTGCCACATCACTGCAGGAGTCACAAGCCACAGCTGAACAGAACCGGCCACGTCCTCCATCAGATGACACTCCAGCAGTGGCACTCTCCCTTTACAACAGAGTTGCAGAGCAAACAGCAACACTTAATAAAGAAGGAACGCTGAGCGGCGTGCCCTCCATTCATGGTGCTCAAACTGGGTCTGAGTATGTCGACCCAGTCGCTTGTACAATCTACAGTCCTTCTGGCCAGCATTGACGTGTATAACCACTCAGCTATGACCAACCATGACCAACCGCCTTTCTTCTACTGATGGGCTGTGACGGCGTGCCAGCTGCCACAGAATGATGACACCACCTTCCACACCCCGATCAATGGACCAAGACCAAGCCGGCCTGCCCAGACAGGGACTTCGCCAGTGAACCGTTCATAATTCCAGCGGGGTGCCCGCTGGAACCACCTGGCCCAGCGCAGCCCAAGCCCCACCTGGTTCGAGTCCAATGGAGACACGTTCATCTTGAGGACTATGTGACTGACTTTAAATACATTGATAGTCAGCACATGGTCTGTTCAGTGGCAGAATAATCCACATCATTAAGTGGGCACACCAGCAGTCTACCCGGTTGCCTATGCCACGTAAATGTGCTTTAGGTGGCGTAGCATCAGTTCCTTTGGCTCCATCTATAAAATCAGATTCACCTTAAATAAATGTTTCACCCAAAAGTTTGGTCAAGAATTGTTTCCTTCACCTTAGCACCACAGCTTGGAAACACATTCCATGGCAAAAGGGATGATAAGGATCCCATTTCAATGCCAGAAACGGATTAGTCTGTCACATACGTGCGCCACAGTGTGCAGGTAAAAAGGATTAAGCCCAATCGCTGGTGAACGTGTTTATTAATAGGAAGACATACATACACAAAATGTTTAAACAGTTCAAACATGACTAATGAGGGAGAGGATCAGCTACACTCTGCAGGCAGGCCCCACGTGCTCCAGATGGAACTGAAGTGGAAAAGGAGGGCAAAATTGAAAAGGAAGACTTACTAGTTGGGTCGGAGTTCAGCGGGGTCTGGGAAACAACACCAAACAAAGTCCATGAGAATGAGGAGCTGACAGAGGAGCTTGATCATCAATGTTGACAAAGCCACCACAATGCCTGCTACACACCATCACCCATAAATACTCTGAATCCTGATGAGTGAAGAGTGGAGGCAGGTGTGGTAGTAGCTGAAACATGGAGTGAATTATTACTGAATGAATGTGTATGAATGTGTGCCAGGGTGACTCTGTGTGTGTGTGTGTGTGTGTGTGTGTGTGTGTGTGTGTGTGTGCATGAATGTATGTACGTATGTGTGTGTGCGTGCATGAGTGCATGTATGTGTGTAAATGACAATGTGAACAAACGGGAAGGAATAAATGATAACAATAATGATGATAGGCACAGGTGGATGCCAGGAGAGGGAGAGGCTGGCTGCAGACTGGCAGAGAGCCCAGAACAGGGGCTCAAAAAATCAGCAAGCTAGAAACACTACCAAACAGTGAGAACTGCAGCAAAGTCAAAGCTGGGGCTGGCCATAATCCCCGTTCATGACAGAGCCCCCCCCCCCCCCAGGGGTAGAATCCAGACACCCACTGTACCGTCATAAACAATAAGAAAAACTTGCCCCCCCCCCAAGAAAACCAGCGCCGCTAACCAGGGTGGGAGGTGGGGGGGAAACAGGTCAGGAGGGAAAATACCAAACTCAAAATACACCAAGCCCCAAGCCAAGGACTAGACCTCGGCCAAGACCCGAAAGTCCCAAAGTTCAGGGGGCCGACCAAAGTCCCAGGGCCAGCAGGCAGCCTGCCTGTACAGCATCCGGCGGTCTTCCAGTGGAAAAGAGCCACCTGACCCAGGAATCTAGTCTTTCAGGCGGCCAGCCCGCATAGTTGAGCCACCAGGCCTGAAGGGATAGACAAGGCAGCGGCCTACCCACCAGAAGGTTGAGAGGTGGGTGGCCGGACTGAAGGAAAACCCCTGTGGTTCCTGGTGGCAGGACCAGGCAGACCACAGTGGAGCCTGGCAGAGGAGGAAGGGACACCCTGAGGACCTCTGGAAGGGAGGGAAAAGTCCTTGGTGTCCCCAAGCTGGCAGGCTGCACCCTCGGTGGTCCGGGCTTGGGACTGGAGCTTGGCTGCTCCCGCGGTGGGCCCCAGGCTGGACCATGGCTGCACACCGCAATGGTCCCGAACTGGACAAGGGTGCACCAGTGGTGACCCCATTCTGGGCCCTCATTGCTCCCGTGGTGAGCCCCGATTGGGCCAGTGCTGCACCCACAGTGGACCCCGATCGAGATATGGTTGCACCCACAGTGGAGTCCAGCTGGGACCCCTGCTGCACCCATGTGGGACCCGGCTGGGCCACTGCCTGACTTCAATGCTGTCTTGACCCTAGGCCAGCCGACCCGTATGAGCACCCAAGCCAGGAGGCGGTCGGACTACGGGCACCCTAGGCTGAAGCAGGGCACCCACAATGACCTCCTCAACAGAGGAGGCTGGACCCATGGTGACCTCCAGCGGCGAGCCTGGATTCTCAGACCCGTCTGGCGGTGTTGGACTCTCTCCAGCAACCTGGAAAAGGACTTAGAAGGTCATTGCAGCGGCGGAGGCCAGCAAGGCGAGCTCAGACGCAGTGGTCAGCTGTGCCTGGCTCTCCTCATCAAGAGCTAGGCAAAAATGCTCAATAACTGAAAGGAGAAAAACAGCGGAGAGCACTTGCCTTAACTCAAGCTCCACCTCCCATCCAGGACTCCAACAATCTGGGCGATGTGTTCACCAGCTTGGCCTCTCGAGGTTCAGTTCGAGCATTGACTCATGCATGATGGTCTCTGCAGTCTTAGTTTCCCAGCTGTCATGACCCTCCGGCGTGGCGGCTGGGTTTGGCTCACCATTGCTGCGGGGGAAGATCCTCCCGGACCTCTGGCTTCTGCTGGTCATGGCAGTCCAACTCTGTTATACACTCAGGGGAGAAGGGGAGAGCACATGGAGAGGGTTTAGTGAACCAGTCTTAACAGCAGCAGGAGGGAGGAAAACTCAGGGGACTGCTTTCCCTGAGCCTCCCTACCAGGAATCAGGCAAGACATTTCATCATTAATAGGAATAGAATGAATAATAACTTGCCTGTATTCCCGGATTAAGATGTTGGCTGCTGCTGTATGTTGGGTGTCGTCATCTCCCATGTGGAAAAGGTGGTGTTAAGCCCCTCAGTAGACTTTTGAGGAGCCGCCCCTCTCGCCAATGGGAATGGGAGCTGCCGGTGAGGAATTCAAGTGCACCCTGCCAGTCTGTGGAAACACCGAGGAAGGAGACCTCACAGTGTATGTAGGAGGAATTCCTGCAGACGGGACTGCTTGGGAGAAAAAACATAGATAAGGGTCTACTGCAGGGAAAACCGGACTCGGTGTGGAAAAGGAAACAGTCGGAGGGGCTGGATTATTCCTCCGGGAATCTGGAAATGGATGACGTCCTCTCCGTGAAGCTGAACGAGCAGGAGTGGGCATGGAGGACTGGTGAGGAACAGAGACAGCCATGCCCCGGGGGCGCTCTTCCCTCGGCACGAGCCCAGGCCTCTTCGGGGACTTCTCTCTTCCACCATTCTCGCATTGAAGTGCAGCTATCAGAGAAATCCTTTCTCGACCCTCAGCGTGCTCCTGGAGCTGAGGGCGCCATTGAGCTGCAGCTTCAGCAAGTCCCAGATACCATAATATGTCTCTCGGGGTGGAGTACAGGTGTGCTGCGAAGATCAGGCCGTCCACCTCCATGAGCGCATGGCAGGATTCCCACTCGAGATGCATTGGATAACTGTGTCCTCCTGCTGCATCCAACCTGGGCTTCAAACCAGGTAAGGAAAACACATAAAAATGAAAAAAATATCATGCTATTCACCACTGGGCTTATTATTGGGGTGGTGGCATTCTGTCAAATACATGCACCGCAGCGCGCAGGTGAAAAGGATGAAGCCCAATCGCTGGTGAAGTGAACGCGTTTATTAACAGAAAGACATACATACACAAAATGTCCAAACAGTTCAAACATGAATAATGAGGGAGAGGATCAGCTACTCTTTGCAGGCAGGCCCCATGCACTCCAGACGGAACTAAAGTGGAAAAGGAGGGCAAAATTGAAAAGGAAGACTTACTAGTTGGGTCGGAAACTCAGCGGGCTCTGGGAAACAACACCAAACAAAGTCCATGAAATGAGGAACTGACAGACCACTGACAGACCACCACGTACTTCACTCAATATCATCACTCCATCTGGTCAGGAGCTGTAGTCCTTCTATCATCATTGCTGTGTCCAATCAATCCTCAACTTTATCTTCAGACATCACGCTTCTTCGTCTCCTTGTACTTTATATCATCACTTCACTTTATATCATCACTCTACACATCTTCCACAGCCAAGATGTGTAGACAAAGGACTGTTTTCTTATTGGACCAGAGTTCATTCGAGTCTCCTACAATGGGAGATTCAGTCAAGTTTTTCCCCTGAAAAACCTGTGAGGAAAAAGTGAGGAATGCTCTAGTTCAGGCAATTGTTCTTTCTGAAAGTTTTGTATAAGTTGTCTGTATCCTGCCTTGAATTCTCTTTCCTTTAAATGTCTGGGAAAAATGCTTTTTCTTCTGTTTTGAGCTCAAACTTCTCTTTTATATAGAGTGAAACTTTGTGTTCAAACACATTTTTTCTATTTATTCTGTTAAACCTTTCTATTGATTTTTCTTAACTCATCATGTTTTAAAGTGGACTGATAATAATTTTTCTCACACTGGAAGCTGTTTCCGCTAATCACCACGACATCTGAAGAACTCTGATTTTGTGGCTTGAATTTTTTTTTTTTTTATTAATCTTGTCTCTCCAATTGTGTGACTTTGATCAGACTTTGAACTATCTCCAATTTATTTGGACCCGAGAAAGCCGCTGAAAAATTCTCATGTTGTCCACATGGCATACTCGGCGGCCAGTAGCCTCTCATCATCATCACCGGACCTCAGCTCCTGACTGTTGTCTCTGGGAAGAAATATCTGCTGGCAGATATTCTCTGATATCATATTCAAATAAGGCTTCAGTGGAAGATTAGCTGGAAAGTTAACACAGAGGTCACATGAGCACCTTTGTTTCATCTGCTGAGTTAATGCAATGTCCATTGCCTTAAAGTATGTCATAATTTGTCTCAGGTTTAAAACTAGTTCTTAACTCTGATTGGAGTAATAGAATTAAAGAGAAATAGTGTCCCTCTTTTTAATAACTCTCATTTTTACTTTTTAGAGTAACCCAGAATTTCTTTTCCATATAATTAGCTTTTATCATTTTCTTCATAAAATTTTAGTCCAATTTTCTTCATATTTTAGTTAGTTATTTCAGTCTCCATTTTAATCACAGTTACAAATTCATACTAAGGTTTCCTTGGTTCCACAAATGTGATTACACTCTTGCTCAATAATCAGTTACAAGTTGAATGTGATGCTTGATACTTGATCAGTTCACCTTACCAACAAGTCCGTTGAATGTAATGACATTTAATCTGAGTCTGATCATTAAAACTGTAAATGGTATATAGAAGTTTCTGCTTGATTTCTTTTTCCTGTGTTTGTTTATGAAGTCACCCAGGAGAATTCACAAATATGTGAGACTGATTGATTGAAGGTATAAAGATTAGTTATTAATAAATTGTCCAAGTTTTGGACTGGTGCCCCAAAAATGATTTTTTTCCCGGTGTGTGTGTGGACCTGAAGCAACCTTCGTTTATACAACGCACCTCTAGGTATAAATTAAATAAGCTTGTATCTTATAACCAATTTCCCTTCAGTGGTTAATTATGACGGCCTGTTCACCCAACCAGGTATGTGTTCTGTGTTACATTAGCCAATACACTAATCCTGCTAACCCTGCTAAGGCTAATTCGCTTGGGTAAATGTTTTGAGCTTTTCAAATGGGGAGTAAATACACACTACCGTTCAAAAGTTTGGGGTCACAGAAATTTCCTTATTTTTGAAAGAAAAGCACTGTTTTTTTCAATGAAGATAACTTTAAACTAATCAGAAATACACTCTAATATCTAATATGCATTGCTAATGTGGTAAATGACTATTCTATCTGCAAATGTCTGGTTTTTGGTGCAATATCTACATAGGTGTATAGAGGCCCATTTCCAGCAACTATCACTCCAGTGTTCTAATGGTACAATGTGTTTGCTCATTGCATCAGAAGGCTAATGGATGATTAGAAAACCCTTGTGCAATCATGTTGCACAGCTGAAAACAGTTTAGCTGGTTAGAGAAGCTATAAAACTGACCTTCCTTTGAGCAGTTGAGTATCTGGAAAAAATTATTATTTCAAATAAAAATCATTATTTCTAACCTTGTCAATGTCTTGACTATATTTTCTATTCATTTTACAACTCATGGTGGTAAATAAGTGTGACTTTTCATGGAAAACACAAAATAATTGTCTGGGTGACCCCAAACTTTTGAACAGTAGTGTAGTGTATGGGGAAACTACATGATGCACTGCGCTACGGGCGCACGCACGCACAGGTGATGTCAGCACATTGAGGGGTATATTATATGGCTGCCCAGGGCCAGCCCTCTCTCTTGGGTGCCCTACCTAACACCAGCTACCCATTGTACTGTTCTTCTCATGCTAGCATCTAATAAGGTTAACCTCAACTCACAGTCAGTGTTTGCCTTATTTCCAGACATAACACATTGTATAGGCCCTAAAACTATCATATAAACATGACTAGAAAGCACTCAGAGAGTGTAGACCTCCACCAAGGCTCCTTCCATCCCTGATGGATCACCTCCAAAGTGTAATGGATTTGTGTGTAGGCCTAGAGCCACTTCTGGTGAAAATTGCATCAAAGTCTGTCCATTAGTTTTAGAGTATTGTTGCTAACACACTGTGAAAGATAAGAGCCTTGACTGAGGTATGCCTCCTCAGATCATCACCAAAATGTAATGGATTCATCTGTAGCCCAAGAACCACCACTGGTGAAAATTTCATCCAAATCCATCCAGTAGTTTTGGAGTATTGTTGCTAAAACTCTGTGAGACGATAAGAGCCTTGGTGGAGGTATGCATTTTGAGATCATCACCAAACTCTAATCATCTGTTCAGTGTGGCATTACACATCTTTCTTGAAAATTTGAATGAAAGGCACTATATAAATGCTATCCATTATTATTATTATTATTATTATTATTATTATTATTATTATTACCTCCGCCAGGCCGAAAAGGCCAGGAGGAGGTTATGTTTTTGCCAGGGTTTGTGTTTGTCTGTCTGTCTGTCTGTTTGTCTGTTGGTTAGCAAGATAACTCAAAAAGTCTTGGACGGATTTGCATGAAACTTTCAGGCGTTGTTGGAAATGGTACAAGGAAGAACTGATTAAATTTTGGGGGTGATCCGGTTCACCGTCTGGATACAGGAATTTTTTTAAAGCATTTTTCCACACTGTGACATAGGGCCATTTTCAACATGTGCGCAGGCGCAATGGAGGCCGCTGGGCGTCGTGTCTGACCAAGACAAACTCCGCCTTCTTCAACGTTTTAGCCACAAAAGCATGCGGAAAACACTACTGGCCTTGGACCCCCAGCGTGCCTGTGCCAGCCATAGGCGCTGCGCACATTGCGCTGCTTGTCGTGTCTGACAAACACAAACTCTGCGTTCTTCAACGTTTTAGGCACAAAAGCACGCGGAAAACACTGCTGCCCTGGGCACGCCAGCATGGCTGCTTTTGAGCCATGCTGCAAAACCTGACACGGACACCTGTCCGCCGCCCCATTATTTGCCACAAATTCCCTGCCCAGCTATAGGCGCTGTGTAAAAACCACCTCTCTGCCGGGGAAGACTCTAAATTCTGTTTTGCTGCGGAGCGCAACCCCAATATAATATAAAAACCCACGCCAACCTGTCTAACCAATCTGCATCCGTCAGTGAGGAAATGGACACACCAACACTTCAGTTTTATTACCTCCGCCAAGGAGGCAATGCTTTTACTACCGTAAAACGGGGCTAGAAGGGACGGCAGGGTAATATGGGACACTTTTCTAAATGTAATTCTGCTTTTTTAATTTTGCTTCCGCCTAGATTTGATGAAGGATTCATGGATATTTGACAATAACAACACAACTCAGCGTCCTGCTCAAAATAAAAAAAGCAGAATTACATTTAAAACATTTCCCACAAAAGTGTCCCTTATTAACCCGCCGTCCCTTATAGCCCCATTTTACACTACTGAACCACTAATCCTATCACTATCACATTGATTGTCATTCATTAATTGTCTGTTTATTGCACTGTCCATGTCAAATAAACAAATAATCATTGTGAATCCAATTGCTACTCATATCTTTTCATGCTCAGGGAATCTGAAAATGTACACACAAACACTCTATGGGGGGAACTGTGCCGCTTGGCGGAGGTCTGCGCTCTCCGAGTGCTTTTCTAGTTATTATTATTAACAGAAAGAGAAATGGCAGCAAAAACAATCTGACTACATTATATGACATAATAATAATAATAATAATAATAATAATAATAATAATAATAATAATAATAATAATAATAATAACAAGACTGTCATAATTGTATTGACCATACACTGGGGCTGGGCAATTCCACCTTAAATCAACATCATGGTTTATTGAATCTTTCAGGTCAGTTTCCGTTTTTTTTTTCCCACCTCTCTTCTCCATTACAGTTTACTGACAAGGTAACACAATGATACTGACACAACAGTGCCATATCATTCCACTTTTTTGCAGCTATCAACTACAAATTCACATAGTATCCATATTATCTATTTATACACAAACTTGCAAGAAATATGACCATGACAAAGAAACAAAGGCTCACCTGGCATGCCAACAGATGCGGACATGTTCGTCCAAGCGTTTGCTTTCAAATTTTGTCCATGATATCCTTTTTAGTGTGAGATCAAAGAGTATCGGGTTGTTTGATGCAGCAAAGTTCAGCCTCCACCGTCACCTACTGTTCTCGTCTTTCTGTACCAATGTCCTATGTCCCGGCCTTCCTTAATTCTTATTGGCTGCTTAGAAAGGTCTGACATTGGCAAGTGCAGCTGTACAGTAGTCTGAAAAGCTAAGCTTTCTTCAGCCCTGAGCGCCGTGACAAAAAGCGGCCACTCAAGCGTTTCAGTGCCAAGGGTGCTCAGCGCTGTAAATGCTGGACTACATGGAGAATGAATAGAAAATAGTCACCCACAGCAGAAAAAAATGAGCTTTTTTAAGCTTGGTCTTGGTCCCCTAAGACTTTTTCTGCAGTTTTTGGCTTCCGGGTTGCGGAGGCGTGTGGCCCTATGGCATGGCCATGCATGCAACTGAGTAGACATGTCTTAAAGGGGCAGTACATGAAAAGCATCATATTAATATATATAAAATAATATTGAAAAAATTCCTGCATACAGATATTGAAAATCTTATTCTTGAAAAACCATGTGCAAGATAGATTTGTTGTTTCACTAAGTCAATATAGAATAAATGGCTGTTGAATTAAATCTTGAAATGTTAAAATATGCACTTAAACTGAATGTAACCTGAACGCATCTTGTTTTGAGCATGTGCTGAATAAATAGGGCTCCATGTTATGTTGATGGCCGCACCCCAAAGGGAATGTGTCATATGTGCCTCTGCTAGGCACAGAGGGGACAGATCCAAACGCATGGTGTGTTGAAGACATTTATTCACACGAAACAACATAAATGTCAAAGGTGCCCACAATACAAACTAGAAAAGCACTCGGAGAGCGCAGACCTCCGCCAAGCGCCACAGTTCCCCCCCATACAGTGTTTGTGTGTACATTTTCAGATTCCTTGACCATGAAAACATATGACTAGCAATTGGATTCACAATGCTAGGATTAGTGGTTCAGTAGTAAAAGCATTACCTCCTTGGCGGAGGTAATAAACTGAAGTTTTGGTGTTGTGTCCATCTCCTCCATCTGCAAACTCCTAGGCTGCGGGCGTTGCAACTGAATGAATGAATGAATGAATCTTTATTTCGAATAGATTAAGAGTACAGGTTAAAAGAAAGTGAATAATATAACAAAGGGGTAATAAAATCCAAACAAGGTCAAATTAGACAATAACTCCTGTGATTATACAGTTCAACATAAGTTATCCGAAATGTGTGATGGCTGAATCCGCAGCTTATATTGCCCACCCATGTTCCATCCAAGAATTCAAAAGAAAAAACAAAAGAAATCATGACACAACCGCGTACAACCCACAGGCCAATGGGTTATGCGAGCGTTTTCATAGATCACTGAAAGCAGCACTGAGGGCTTCACTGACGGATGCAAATTGGGTAGACAGGTTGGCGTGGGTTTTATTGGGGTTGCGCTCCGCGGCAAAAGATGATTTGGAAGCGTCCCCGGCAGAGAGCTTCTTTTTGCGCAGCTACTATGGCTGGCCGGGGAATTTCTGCTAAGTAATCCGGCGGTGGACAGCTGCCCATCTGAGCTTTTGCAGCGTAGCGCAAACACAGGCACACAGGCACGCTGCCGAGCCCTGCCCAGCACTGTGTTCCGCATGCTTTTGTGCCTAAAACTTTGAAGAAGGCGGAGTTTGTGTTGGTCAGACACAACGAGCAGCGCCCTCCATTGGGCCTGCACACATGTTGAAAATGGTCGTATCTCACAATGTTAAAGAATCCTTTAAAAAAATTTCTGTATCCAGACGGTGATCCGGATCATCCCCAAAATCTAATCAGTTCTTCCTTGTATCATGTCCAACAACGCCTGAAAGTTTCATTGAAATCCGTCCAAAACTTTTTGAGTTATCTTGCTAACCAACAGACAGACAAACAGACAAACAGGCAGACAAACAAACAGACAGACAGACAAACGCTGGCAAAAACATAACCTCCTCCTGGCCTCCGGCCTGGCGGAGGTGAAAATGCAAACAAGAAACAGTTACACTGTAGCCTCAGAGCTAGATGTGCTCGAGAGAAGGGAAAAATCTTCAGAGGCTGGCACGTGCAGGGAGGAGAATAATCAAAGACAGAGCTAGACAATGTAAGACAATGTAATTTAGCCGCACCACACAGTGAGAGTCCACGGCTTAACAGGAGGTGAAATGGGGAATGATGAGCAACAGGTGTGGTCAGGAGCGGGAGGTGACCTGATACAAAATCACTCACAGCTGAGGTGAAGTGGGGGAAAGAGGCTGTGAGGGGAAGATGGGTGAGTCTAGGAGTAGAAGGAATAATGGTCCTGTCACAGAGAAAGGCAAACAGTCTCAAAACACATGAATAGACAATATTGAAAAATAAACAATAAATAGAACAATAAATAGAATGATAAATTATCAGGAAACAAAACACAAAAAGACACCACAACACTAAGAGAAAATGCAGGACAAATACATAAATAAATTGACTGAGCCCAGTAAACCCCGAGCTCAGTCCTGAGACAGAGCCATCCCTTTAAGGGTTGGGTCCCAGACACCCCAAGGGCTGGCCAGCTGCACCCTTGGTAGTCTTGGAGGGAGATAAAGCTGCACTGGTGGTGGATTGGGCTGGAGCTCTGCAGCACCCTCGGTGGACCCAGACTGGGCCAACACTGCACCCTCAGTGGACCCCTAGCAGAAGGGTACCGCCCATGGTGGGCCCAACCCAGAGCACAGTAACCACGTCGGGGCTCATACTGGGGCACAGCACCATGAGGGTCCCCGGCCATGACAGAGCACCCATGGAGAATCAGGCTGAGAAAGAACCCAGACTACAGCCTCAGGAAGAGGAGGGGCTGCACTCATGGTGGTCCCGGCCTTGTCCGAAGCAGCACCCACGGTGACCTTCACAGCGGGGGAAGCTGGATCCTCAGCGACCTCGGGCAGCAAACCTGGATTTACGGAGGCCTCTGGTTGTGCTGGATCATCTCCGGTGACCCTGGGGTAAGGCTCAGAGAAACACACAGAAGGAGAATCAAGCAGCAGCAGAGCCCAGCAAGGTGAGCTCAGGTGCAGCGGGCGGCTGCACCCAGGTCTCCTCACCAAGAGACAGGCAAGATTGCTCTAGTACAGACAAAAGAAAAACAAAAAGAAAAGCACCTTGCCTGAGCTTGAGCTCCACCGCCGTCCAGGACTCCGGCGATCCCAGTGATGATAGTTCTACTGGCTTGGCCCTCTGGAGGTTCAGCTCGGTCGCTGGCTCTGTTGCAGCGGCCTCTGCAGCAGGCATGATAATTGTAGCAGTCCTAAGGCCCTCAGGCGATGTCCCCACACTGGTGACTCATGCAGCGTGGCGGCTGGGGGCTGCCTCAACGCCGACCCTGGAACTGGATCGTCCAGAGCCTCGGGCTCCTTCATCGTCCAGCGGTTCTGCTCTGGGGCCAGTGGACACTCAGGAAAGGGTGGAGGAGACACAGAGAGGACAGGAGAGTAGTGAATTGCTGCAACAGGCGAGGAGAGCTCAGGGTACTGCATTTCCTGAGCCTCCCTACCAGGAATCAGGCAAGACACATCATCATATATAAAAGATGGAAAAAAATGACACTTGCCTGTTTTCCCAGTGTAGGATGTTTCTTGCTGCAGCAGATGGAGCATCTTCCCTCTCTGTGGCTCTGGCAGGCATGGGCTCCCCTCAGGATTGTGGAGGAGCCACTTCAGCAGTCACGGAGATGGGTGGAACCGGGGAACCCACAGAGGACCTCTCGGCAGTGGGAGAAGACACCAAAGGAGAGGGAGGAACAGCAGCTACAGACCCAGGGAAAGCTGAGGAGACAGCTGGAGAAGAGAGGAGATACGGCTGCAGTGCTGAGGGAAACTCCTGCTTCGGTGTTGTAGAAGAGCCTGTCAGGGAGGTGGAGTTATTCCTCTGGCAGTGTGGCACGGGACGATGGCGCCGTCTTGAAATCGGCAGCGCACTCACTGGAGCTGGTGATGGTGGAACAGGAGAGAAGATGGGCTTCAGCCGTGGACAGCGCCTCCGCTTTGGCTCCGCTGAAAACGCTCCTATCTTTAGATCTGGGAAGGATTGCTGGAGCGCAGACACCAAGGATAACAGCTCAGAGTACTCAGGACATCTCCATAGGCCGGGGTGCGCCTCCAGGATTCCCACCGCTGCGCGCACGCATTCACATACCTTATTGGGTCCTCAGGCCTCAAGAGCTTCATCCACAAAATCTCAGATGAACTCCGATTCCTCCTCTACCGTCAGGGCCCTTGCTGCCAACCCTCCAATGATCTTATGAGGCTAGTGCGCCGAGGACATGATGAGCTCCGCTGGTCAGGTGAGTGAAAAAGATGAAAAAAAGGAAAAAAAGGCACAAACACACCCGCTGGATCTTTTATCTGGCGGTTAAATTGTCATATGCGCCTCTGCTAGGCACAGAGAGGACAGATCCAAACGCAGGGTGTGTTGAAGACATTTATTCACACAAAACAACATAAACGTCAAAAGTGCCCACAATACAAAAAATGCAAACAAGAAACACTTACACGGTTGCCTCAGAGCACTCTAGAGAAGGGAAAAAACTTCAGAGGCTGGCACGTGCAGGGAGGAGAATAATCAAAGACAGAGCTTTACAATGTAAGACAATGTAATTTAGCAGCACCACACAGTGGGAGTCCACGGCTTAATAGGAGGTGAAATGGGGAATGATGAGCAACAGGTGTGGCCAGGAGTGGGCAGTGACCTGATACAAAATCACTCAAAGCTGAGGTGAAGTGGGGAAACAGGATGTGAGGAGAAGATGGGTGAGTCTGGGAGTAGAAGGAATAATGGCCCTGTCACAGAGAAAGGCAAACAGTTTCAAAACACATGATACATCACACACACACACACACACAACACAACCTATACATCACACTATCCTTCCCCGTATTTTTTTTAATGCAATACAAAATTGTTGTTTGTAGCACTCTTAAAAGCTCAATCACCTAATTTGTGTGAACGTGAGTAACAAACTTTTTTTTTAAATTCCATCCATGTTCTCATTTTAACGGCCACCCATCAGCACCGGGAGGGGTTGCCAAATGGTCGCTGAATTGACCATTTAGCTTATTTGTCAGAAAAGCATTATCGCTTACCCATTTGTTTTCTCTAAAATAACTAAATGGGAAACAACTGTGATGTCTTCCTTACAAGCAACGTTACTATTGTGTGCATTTTCATTCACACACACACCGTTTGGCCAGTGCAAAAACCATGTTAAACAAGCCGTCATGATCAGAGTTCACTTTAGATAATGTGCCTCTGTGCATTAAAAGGATGGGCAGGAATGCTTTGGATTGGATTATCCAAAACACACCTCTGAATAATTACACCAGCCTCTATTACACCTTGTGCCTGGCAGAAAATTAATTTTTGCGCTGCTGTGATAAGGAAATGAACTTTGAAACGCCCATAAAAGCGTTGTGTGTCAGTGAGAACTGATTATGGACCGTGTCATTGTAATACAGTCAAATAAGGCTGAGTCACTGTTAAAATAGAAAGAGCATTATGTCAGTAACAGATTCTTAATGTGCAACAATTTTTAAAGTTGTACTGTTTTCAAGGCCCTTAGGTTTGCAAAAGCCAAGGAAGTGACAGAAGCACATGGCAGGGGAACAGACAAGTATGTCATCTTTTCTTTTCTCGTATGACTGTTGCTTCATTCATGCATGACGTGTCATTATAACTCCCCCCCCCCCCGAATAAAAAGCTGTGAAGGGTATGTTTTTGATCTGTCTTTGTGACATTTTCTGTTTTGTTTTTTTTAAATTCAATTCAATTCAATTCAACTTTATTTATATAGCGCCATTTCACAACAACAGTCATCTCATAGCACTTTCAACTGTAGGGGAAAACCCCACAATTGCAGAAAGACCCCAGCAATCAGGCAATCCCCTGTGAGCAGTGCTTGGTGATGGTGGAGAGGAAAAACTCCCTTTTAACAGGAAGAAACCTCCAGCAGAACCAGACTCAGGGAGGGGCAGTCATCTGCTGCAACTTGCAGGGGGGTGAGGGGACAGAGAAGATGAAAAGAACAGACATGTAGAGAGCAAACAGCACGATGGGGACTCAGTCTATGGGAGAGAACAAACAGATGTTAATGACCAGCAAAAAAAAAATAAAAATATTTCATTGAGAGTGAAGAAAGGAGTGACGCCCAGTGCAATTATTGGAGGTCCCCCGGCTGTCTAAACCTAATAGCAGCATAACTAAGGGAGGGTTCAGAAACACATGATCCCTCCCTAAATGTAGGCTACATCAAAAAGGAAGGTTTTAACCCTATTCTTAAAAACAGAGATCGAGTCTGACTCCCAAATCCAGGTTGGCAGCTGGTTCCACAAGAGAGGAGCTTGATAACTAAAGGCTCTGCCCCCCATTGTACATTTGGAGATTCTAGATATTACAAGTAATCCAGCATTTTGGGAGTGTAGTGCTCTGTTAGGATAATAGGGTAATATCAGATCTTTTAAATAAAAAGGGGCCTGATTGTTTAGAGCTTTGAAAGTGAGAAGAAGGATTTTAAACTTAATTCTAAACTCTATGTGAAGCCAATGAAGGGAGGCCAGAACCGAAGAGCTATGATCTCTCTTTCTAGTACCTGTTAAAACTCTTGCTGCAGCATTTTGGCTCAACTGATGACTTTTTAGAGATGTTTTAGGACAACCTGATAATAAAGAGTTACAATAATCTAATCTAGAGCTAACGAAAGTGTGGATCAGTTTCTCAGCATCACTCTGAGACAAGATGCTCCTAATCTTGGCAATATTACGCAAATTAGCTTGTACATTTCTGATCAGATTCACTTCAAATTTGTAGAGAAGCGTTACCTCATCAATACCTTGGATGAGCTTGATTTAGATCAATCTAATGAGGGGTTCCCTTTGTTGACGAGGTGTACCTTTTTTCCTGTCCATTTTATGTTTTCGCCACAATACAGTTTTGATCATATTGACTTCCTATTTATAAAGAAGCTTTGACTCAAATGAGGGGTTCCCATTTGGGGGAGGGGGAATTATGTTTCCGGTTCATTTTGTTGTATACCATTCTTATTGGAGGCCCCTGACATTGGGGTGTGTAGGGGAATGTGAGCTTGATCACTAAGGTTTTTTCATTTCATAATCACTTGTAGCTTCCACTGATTAATATTTACCAGAAAACAGAGGTTAAAAAGATGAACTCATACTGGACTTCAGGAAGAACAGACAGGACCACCCCCGCATAAATGCCGACCGTGTGGAAAACGTCCCCGCCTTCAGGTTCCTGGCACCCACATCTCCTCTGACCTCTCCTGGACTGCCAACACCAAGGCCCTGGTGAAGAAAACCCAGCAGCGGCTGCACTTCCTCTGTGTCCTGAGAAAAAACAACCTGGATCAGAAGCTGCTGCTGGCCTTTTATCGCTGCTCAGTGGAAAGCATGCTCATCTGCTTGCTATGTCGGTATATCAGAGACTAGAGTCTGTTATGTCATGCAGTGAACTCCCCTTTATTAAACACACACAGCACACAAAGCACTGGCAATTTATAGTGATGCCGCAGCCCATCTGATGTCACACCCAGGGCGGGTATGGCAAGACACACACACTGCACACTCACTACACATCATTCCCCTCCCCCTTACAAAAGTGTAAAACACATACACACAATTCAGACCCACCCCGATTTAGGATCTGAATCATGCACTAAGGGAAATAACAAGGAATACTGAACTATAACGACCTAACACATTCACCAAAAAAAACAAAACAACAACCCTAAAATAGCACCATGTCTCTACACTGAATACAGAAAATAATCCCCAAATAACACACATTCATTCACATATGAACACCATATGAACATATTTACATTAATGAGTATTTATGTTATGCCACAGTCCATGGGCAGCCACGGATAAAACCGGCTTGGGGGCCCAGGGCAGCCCCATGGCATGCGCACCCCTGGCAGCCGCCTACCCCCGGGGTCGAAGCTGGCCTCCCTGGTGAGGATGTCTCTTCTTCTGCCCCCAGGGTCAAGGCTGACCTCTCTGGTGAGAATGTCCCCTCTCGCCACCAACTGCTTCTCTCGTCTGGACTCGCAGTGCTGCTGCCTGGCATGCAGTTCCTCCATGCCTGTCGGTCCATCCCTGACTGCCTTCAACATCGCTATAGCTGTCGCCGCTGTAGCCCCAAACACTCCGGCCCCCTGTGGCCAAACTCTGGGGAAAACCGAAACGCACTTGTCGGCGCTGCTCCTCGACCCAGGCGCCTCAGGGCTGCTCCCAGCACCCTCGTCCAAGGCGCTCCACTGCACTGCTTCTACGCCCGGACGTCGCTGCTCTCTCCCAGGGCTCCCAGCGTCACTCTCATCAGCGTCACCCATCAACCTAGGCGCTTCGCCGCTGCGCCCAACACCCTCGTCCAAGGCACTCCGTTGCACTGCCTCTGTGCCTGGCTGTCACTGCTGCTTCCCAATGTTTTCAGCCCACTTGCTCCCACTCTCCCGCTGCCCAGACTCCAGCTGCGGGAAGATTCCAGTTGGTGCTCTCCCTCTCTGCTGTCACTGCTCACCGCACCGTCAACATGCACCATGCTGAGCTCCTCAGCTGGCTCGCCGTCATCGGTAACCCGCACCTAGCATTGTGGCTAACTTTCCTGTTGCCACAGACTGAGCCTTAGCTCCTCCAAGCTAACTAGCTTAGCTCCTCTTGGCACCAACAGTCTCGCTACCCATAGTCCCAGCTTCTTGTCCCTTGGACGTTTGGCCCAGCCCACCGATGTATCCCCAAGCATTGCTACCCAATCCAGCCACAGGATCGCTGGCTCCCCGAGACACTCCAGAAATGACGGCAGAGGTGGAGGTAGCCCATATGCCTCCATGGTTTTTCGCTCATCGCCAAAATGTTATGTCAGTAAATCAGAGACTAGAGTCAGTTATGCCATGCAGTGAACTCCCCTTTATTAAATACACACAGAACTATTTATAGTGGTGCCGCAGCCCACCTGACATCACACCCACGGCTGGTACAGCAAGACACACACACAACATGTTCACTACACATCACTACTGTCTGGGTGTGTGGCACACCGGCTCCAAGGCCAAGAACAGGAAGGCTGGTGCAGAGGGTCATCAACACCCCCCAAAAAATTATTGGCGGCCCTCTGCACTCCCTGGAAGACATCTCCAGATCCTCCTGTCTCAGAAGGATCAAGACCATCACAAGAGACCCCTCACATCCCACCCACCACCTGTTTGACCTGCTTCCCTCTGGATGACAGTTCAGATTTATCAGTTCCAACACCTCCAGACTGACAGTTTCTTCCCCTGGGCCATCCAAAATGCAAACAGTCAGAGGCCCCACACCCCTCCCTCTGAACGCTCACATGCACAGAACTGAGGACCTTTTAATTATCACTATACCTTATCTGTCTTTGCACTCTGCACTTTCATGTAAACTGACCCATCCGTGAAACCACTACTGTGCGTATTTTCCATAATCCTTTGGGCCATTTTACTCAATTGTGTGTTCTGCATGTCACACTCTCATGTACATAGTTCCACCTGTGAAGCCACTACTGTACCTATGTATATACCTATGTCATGTGTCTGAGACCTGGCTCAGACACTTCATGTAGTTTTGAGTGTTTTTTTTTTTCTGTCTGTTATTATAATGTTAGTTGTTCTGTGCTTATATTTTGGTTTGTTTACTTTCTGAGTCCTCTCCTCTGACCGGTCACTCCCACCAGCTACCCAGGCTGTCTCCCTGCCAGCTCAGCTGCATGCAATTGATTAATTAGGTCACTTGCTGACTCTGCTCCCTGCATCTGTGCCTCATTTGTGTGCTTGCTATTTAAGCACTGGCTGCTCTTTGCTTCTTTGCGGCAGCCACGATTGTGTTTGGACTGTTTTCCTGTTCCTAGGGCAGTCTCCCCCTCCTTTTCCTCCTGGGACTTCTTTGCCCAGGAGATGCTCTACTGTGTAAGTTATTCTTGTTGCCTTTATGTTTTTTGTCTACACAGTTATTGTTTTGGACTGGTTATGTTCATTTTCTGTTATTAAATGTTCCACTGCAGTCAAGCATCTAGGTTTGTTTTTGCCTTGGAGGGGCGTTCATGACAGTTGGCTGCCGCCAGTTAAATAACCCAGCTTCTGCAGTGGGCATTAATTCACCTTTGTGGGTTTTTTTCCACTCACCTGTCTTGCAGCTATGGAGACAGCTGTTGGACACAGCTATCCTTTGTGTCTGGGTTGGGAGTGCTGCCGGGCCCTTATGGAAATAGACGGGCTGATTTTCTTTGGCACACACTTATTCGACTCCAAAGGATGTTTCGTGGCATTTGGATCTGGCGGAGGCAGCAGCTTGCTGCTGCCCTCAATTCTCCGAGCATGCAGAGGGAGTTGAGAGGATTTTCCTGGTGGCAGCGCTGTGAGGTGAGAACGGCGGCTGGGTGTGGAAATCCCCGAAGATACCCAGGCTCGTGTCAAAGGGGAGGCAGTCCCAGGGTCGGGCTGTTTCCGCTCCTCACCAGTCTTCTTTGCCCGTCCTCACACCTACAAAGATGGCTCCAGCTCCAACAAGACACTGTCATCCAGCCCCAAATTGCCAGAGAAACGCCATCTCCTCCTCGCTAGCAGCTCCTCCCTCATCGAGCAAGACAATTCCTGCAGCAGCTTCTCCTCCTGGTTCTCTTTTGCCAGCTGTCACGTCAGCTTATTTGTCCTCCCCAGCTGCTGCAAACTCCATCTCCTCAATGGCATCTCCCGCTGTCCAGAGGTCCTCTGCGTTTTCTCCGCCCACATCCATCTCCGTGACTCCAGGAGCAGCTCCTCCAAGCTCCATTGGGGAGGCCCAGCTAACCAAAGCCATGGAGAGGGACTACTCTCCACACACAGCAGCAGAGAACATCAAGGTCAGGGAAAACAGGCAAGTATTATTTCATTTAACTTCAACTCAATATGAAATGTCTTGCCTGATTCCAGGTAGGGAGGCTCAGAAAAAGCAGTCCCCTGAGTTCTCCCCACCTGCTGCTGTCATGTATTGCCCACCTATCCTCTCTGTGTCTCCTCCTTCCTTCAAGTGCCCACCGGATGTTGTAGGAGCCCATGGCTTTGGAGGATCCCATGCCAGAGCCAGCACGGAGTCAACCCCCAGCTCCCACATTGGAGGAGCCTCCACTGTGGGTCACGGCAGCTGGGGCAATGAAGACTGCTGTTATCATCTTGCATGCTGCAGAGGCCACCGCAGCAGAGTCAGCGACCAAGTTGGACCCCCTGAGGACCGAGCCCGAATTGCCATCACTACCTGGATCGTTGGAGTCCTGGATGGCAGTGGAGCTTGAGCTGGCAAGTGCTCACTTTTGTTTTTCTATTTTCTGTCTTAGAGCAATCTTGCCTGTCTCTTGGTGAAGAGAGCCAGGTGCAACCGCCCGCTGTATCCAAGCTTGCCTCAGCGGGCTCCGCCGCTGCTGGTGACCCCGACCCTCTATCTCTCTCTGTTTTTTCTGAGCTCCCTCCCAGGGTTGCCGGAGATGTTCCAGAACCACCAGATGACTCTAAGGATCCAGGCTCACCACCGGGGGATGCCGTGAGTCCAGCTTCCCCTGCTGAGGTTGTCCTGGATTCAGCTCCTCCTCTGCCTGAGGCTGTCGTGTGGGTTCCTCCGCAGGCTGAGTGTCCGTGGGGGCTGCGTCCCGGACGGGGACCCTTGTGGGGATTCCGCACTGACATGAGTGCTGCATTCCTGCATAGGCCCGTCATGGGCGCTACACTCCAGCCTGGGATCCACCGTGGGTGCAGCGTTGGGCCAGTATGGGTCCACCGAGGGTGCAACGTTGGCCCAGCTGAGGTCCACCGAGGGTGCTGCAGTGCTCCAGCCTGGAGCCACCGAGGGTACTGCAGTGCTCCAGCCCAAAGCCATCGAGGGTGCTGCCGGCCAGCCTGAGGATGCCAAGGCCTCTTCTTCACTGCCAGATGTCCTTGTGGTTCCTCTCCCTCCTCTGCTGGACACTGTCATGGTCCCCCTTCCTCTGCCACCAGACGCCGTTGTGTTTCCCCCCCTCCGGCCCTGCTTTTCGTCCTTGGGCCTTCCTGTTGGGCAACCACCTCCTGGGTCATCCCTGCGGCCCTGGTGGCTCAAAGACTCAGGTCGGCCACCAAAAAGACTGGGCCTCTGGGTCCGGTGGCCCATGTTCGCCGGCAGGCCATCTGACTCTTTTCATCGGGCCGTCTGGCTGGTCTAGGACTTCGGCTGGCCACCCAAACCCTGGTGCCCTGGGACTGTGGGGGGCCTTGGGGTCTTATTGGGTGCAGGTGCAGGTTATGTTCTGAGTTGTGTTTTCCCTCCATAGCCTGTTCCCTCACCTCCCACCCGGGATAGTTTTTTTGTCATTCCCTTTCTTGGGTGGGGGGGGGGGGGTCGTTGGTGTTGTCTGGGGGTATCTGGTTTCACCCCTTCGGGGTGGGGGGGGGGCTCTGTCATGTGTCTGAGCAGTGTCTCATACAATTTATGTATTTAGTTTATGTATTTTGGCTCAGTTGGTAGAGCATCCGCCCCACACCCGGGAGGCAGGGGTTCAAATCCCGGCCGGGTCATGCCGAAGACCATATAAAAGCGGAACTTCCTGCCATCCAGCTTGGTGCTCAGCAATTATGGAATGGAGGAGGGAAATCTGTGGCGGCACCTTGCATGGCAGCAGCCCTTCTGATTCTACACATGGGGTGTGTGTGATTGACACTGTAGATAGGATAAAGCACAATTTTGTTCTACTGTACATGATTGGTTGTATGGTTGAATGACAATAAAGGGTGATTTAATTTTATTTCTGAGTGTTTTTCTATTTGTTATGTTGGTTGTTCTGTGCTTATATTTTGGTTTGTTTACTTTCTGAGCCCTCTCCTCTGGCCAGTCACTCCCACCAGCTACCCAGGCTGTCTCCTTGCCAGCTCAGCTGAATGTAATTGATTAATTAGGTCACTTGCTGACTCTGCCCCCTGCACCTGTGCCTCATTTGTATGCTTGCTATTTAAACACTGGCTGCTCTTTGCTTCTTTGTGGCAGCCATGATTGTGTTTGGACTGTTTTCCTGTTCCTAGGGCAGTCTCCCCCTCCTTTTGCAGAGTGTCCTCTCTCTCGTGTCCCCCGCTGCCCCCACCGCCCCAGTGCTCTGTAAAGCTGATAGCAACAGCTTCCTGAATTTCTTTGTAGACAAGATTAGGGATATAAAAAACAATATCCCACCATCTTCTGGCTCTATGACCAGAATTGACCCTCCCCCTCAAACATGGTCCTCCTTCAACATGGTGTCAATGGAGGATGTCTCAGCACTTTTAGCTAAAACGAGAACCTCCTCAAATTCAGTAGACATCCTCCCCCCGAAGCTTGTTGTGAATGTGTTTGATACAATTGGACCATGGGTCACCAAAATTTTTAACTTGTCACTCTCAACTGGTCAGTTCCCCAGCTCTTTCAAACATGCCATAATTGAGCCAAAACTGAAGAAAACTAACTTGGACCCCACCAATCTCAAAAACTATAGGCCCATATCAAAGCTTCCTTTCCTAGCCAAACTTCTTGAGAAAGTGGTGTCCAAACAGCTTACTGCCTTTCTGGAGACAAATTTAATCTATGACATGTTTCAGTCTGGGTTCAGACAACGCCACTCGACTGAAACTGCTTTAGTAAGAGTGGCTAGTGATATCATGATGTTGGCTGATATTGGGAAATCTACGGTCCTGGTCCTGCTGGATCTTTCCTTGGCCTTTGACACGGTGGACCACACCATTATGACAAACAGACTGAGGGACCTGGTGGGGATGACAGGTCCTGTTCTGAAGTGGTTCTCCTCCTGCTTGACTGGTAGAAGCTTCAGTGTATCTTCTAATAACATTCGGTCCAATTCAGCCGATTTGCAGTATGGTGTGCCCCAAGGTTCTGTCCTGGGGCCACTACTGTTCCTACTGTACATTCTCCCCCTTGGCCGCATCATACAGCAGTATAATAACATCTCCTATCATCTCTTTGCAGACGACATCCAGATATACTGCTCGTTCAACAAGTCTGAGCTCCACATACTCAGCTCCTTAACAAACTGCCTGTCCCACATAAAGCAGTGGCTAAATGACAACAGCCTCCAGCTAAACTTTGGCAAAACGGAGACTTTGATCATTGCCCCAGACAGCGACATATCAGGCATAAAACAATACCTTGGTGACTTGGGCAGTACAGTTAAAACAAAGCTGAGAAACTTGGGTGTCATCTTTGATAAGGCCATGTCATTGGAACATTACACCAAACAACTGATAAAAAACTGTCACTTCCAACTGCGAAATATCTCCAAGCTCAGGACCATGGTTTCACACAAAGAGTTGGAGATGATCATTCACGCATTTGTCTCCTCATGTTTGGACTACTGTAACAGCCTTTTTACTTGTTTGAACAAAAAGGAACTGGCTCGTCTGCAGTTTGTTCAAAACTCTGCTGCGAGGCTTCTGACACGTGCAAACAGGAGAGACCACATTACACCTGTCCTTAGATCACTCCATTGGCTCCCTGTTCTGTATCGTGTCCACTTTAAGATCCTGGTGCTCACTTTCCGAGCAATTCACGGTCAGGCCCCCGCATATATGGCTGCTCTGATTCAGCCCTACAGCTCGACCCGCAGCCTGAGATCCTCAGGACAGCACTTGGTCATGGTTCCCCGCACCCACTTTGCTACCAGAGGTGACAGGTCTTTTAAAGCAGTAGCACCACGCTTGTGGAATGACCTCCCTCTGCACCTTCGAGCCATGGACAGTGTTGTGAGTTTTAAAACTTACCTGAAAACATCCCTGTTTAAACAGGCATTTTAATTCCAAGATTGAAGGCTGTTACCACCTGACTGCATAGAGTGTATTTTTTGCTTCTTAGTTCTATTTTAATTGGTATTTTAACTGTATCTTAACTGTATTATTGTATTTCAATTGTATTTTATTGCATTTTAATTTGTATTTTAGTTGTATTTTAATTGTTTTGATTGTTGTTGCACTGTAAAGCACTTTGTGACTTTATATGTCTGTGAAAAGTGCTATATAAATAAAGCTTACTTACTTACTTACTTACTTACTTTTCCTCCTGGGACTTCTTTGCCCAGGAGATGCTCTACTGTGTAAGTTATTCTTGTTTTCTTTATGTTTTTTGTCTACACAATTATTGTTTTGGACTGGTTATGTTTGTTTTCTGTTAATAAATGTTCCACTGCAATCCAGCATCTGGGTGTTGTTTTTGCCTCGAATGTGGTGATCTGCACTCTGTGTGCCTTGCCCTAATTATCTTTCACAACTGCAGGCACACCTACTCTCCCTCATTAAGCACTCTTTATAAGGAATGCTGCCCAGTAGGCAGCACTGAGATGTCTACGCTTTCTCCCAGGAAGAACTCCTCCCTAGAGTCTTCCTCCATCTCGCTACGCTAAGAGAATTCATCTCTAATCATCTGCTTCTCGTCGCACGGGAGTTCCATCTTCCCAATGCTATGTAAGCCTTCTCAGTGCTATTTCCTGCACCTGCCTTTCTCCGCTTGTTCCCTGTGCACAGGTGGACCACCTTCCAGGCGGACCTCCCTTTCCTCCTGGCTGCGGACCGGACTCAGCTGTGAGCAGCAGCATTCTCTCCACGCTAATTGGTGAGCTGGAGCACTTGTCACCTTCACCCAAGCAGCACTGTGAATATTCTGCACCTGCACCACGGCATCACAACAGGGCGCTGGGCCGGTATTGGAAAATCATCTCTTCGTAACTGGATTAACTCATCGCTGCCGTAAGACTGCTAAAACTCTATTAATATCATTATCTGCCAGCCTGAAGCTAACTCCCTGTCTTTGCTGTTGTTCCAGGGTTGCCAGACCTGTCCTGTCATCACGCTCCTGCTCGCACTACAGTACACTGTCACAATACTATTCACACGCACACACTCCCACTCTCATTCAATAAAAGATCATTATTGTTGTTGAGCCTGCGTCTGTTCCTGGGTGTTTCTGAAAACCATGTCATCAGAGGGGTGTTCATGACAACCTATGAGCTATTTTTATTTTTATTTCAGGCATATGTTTAATTGTGTGTTCTGTAACTGTGTTTGATTCAAATTCTTCTCTCTTATTTTATTGTGGAGTAGCCTGGTGGAGCAACCACAATTTCGTTGTGCTGTACAGCTGTAAAATGGCAATAAAGCCTATTCTATAAGCCACTATAGAGGGGCATGGAAGTTATCACACATGATTCTTCCCCTTGTTTGTCCGAAATGAATCTCTTCCCCTCATGCTAGGTGCTGTCATTAAGGAGGACTTCAACATCTTGGAGGCAAATATATGCATGTTTAAATGGCATTTTTTACATTAACTACTTAGAATAATGATAATCTTTTAAAAGTATTATATAAATAACGGTGAATTGATATTGATTTGTATTTTATATGTATCACCAGCTGCCTGAAGACATTTTACGAATGATTTTGCTCCTTGTTGTAAAAGAGGAGAAGGACCCTGCATTTCAGAGATTTTCATTGCCATGTTTGCAGTTTTGTAACACAGTATCTCAGAAGTCCTTCTGAGATGCAGCTCACTATTCTGTTTGGACAGTAAGTTTACTTGCTGTAATTCTCCCTCTTACATTGTGTGCAAACAGTTATTTGCTACTAAAATGTATTGCAGCTCAAGTAGGTTCATTTTGTCTTCTTTAAATTATTTACCTTTTGTTCTTATTAAAGACAAAAATAGGAGATGTTTTTACTTTCTTTACATGTTTCGACTGTTCACTGCAGCCTTCATCAGAAGTGTCAGCTGATTGCTACGAGGTGTCATTTCATCAGCTTACTTTCGTAGGCGGGGGGCTTGGTGGAAAAAAAATGTATTGTAGTGAAAGTTGACTAATTGGTGATATGTGAACTGGAAAAAGTGTGGTGAACTGGAAAACCTTCTCCACACAATTCAGGTGTATGTATCGGCAGCCCTACAGCATCTCTACATGCCTGAATTGTGGGGAGATGGATGGCCAGGAGTGTTTGGGGGTTTATTCTGACCCTGCTACACCTGGATACTGCAGCCATTTTTGTGCTGTGGATGTGGAGGCTGACAAGGAAGTTTTGTAGTTGATTTTACTAACTAACTAACTAACTAACCTGCACTTATATAGCGCTTTTCTAGTCACAAAGACCACTCAAAGCGCTTTCATTAATACTAACCCTCTATTCTAAGGGCCTATAGGAAACAGATACCTAGGGACAATTTAGAACAGCCAATTAACCTAACATGCATGTTTTTGGCATGTGGGAGGAAACCGGAGAAATCCCGGAGTAAACCCACGCAACACGGGGAGAACATGCAAACTCCACACAGATCACTGTTGGTCGGGGGCTGGGATCGAACCCACGATCCCACGATCCCCACAATCCCCCGGCCAAGGGTAAACTGTGCTGCCGCAGTGCTAACCACTGCGCCACCGTGCAGCCTTTTAGTTGTGCATTTTGGGCTTGTTTTGTTTTGTTTGGTTGGTTTTTTATTTTTTAAAATATGCTAATCCATCTGTTCATGGGTCATTTTTATCCCCCCTCCAGCCGACCCCTTTGAGCTTCAGGATATTTTCGAAGACATATCCCCCAATAAATACAAAAACAAATGGTGTAGGCTTTTCAAATCTATACAATAGTTGTATCGAAGACACATCTTGGATGACTTTTGAGACTGTGGTGGAGAGGAGGACACTAAATAAACTGCAATCCATCATGGACAATCCTGATCACCCCCTCCACCACACACTGGACAGACAGTGGAGCACTTTCCCCAGCAGACTGCTACAGCTTCGCTGACGAACGGTTAGGTGCAGGAAATCTTTCCTCCAACATGCCATTTCACAGTACAATAACTCACTCTGATGTTGAATTCTGGTCGTAACTATGCTGCCATACTGCACCTTACAGTCTAATTGGTGCCTCACCTTTCACTCTGCACCTGATAGTCCTGCATTGTACAGCAGGTATGATTCATGTACCTATACAGGTCACCATCTATTCAAAAAACCTGGATAACTCACGCCCACATTGATGAGTACAGAGCCAAGTGGAGTCGGGAGGGCCACTGATCTCTATAGAAAAACTGGATGGATCATTGGCCGCTAGAAGTAAAGCCCCTGGCTGGCCACTTTTACCTCAGTAACTTCCTCCAAAATTAACAGATTTTTACCTTCTTGGTCTGGAGACACAGCTTATAATCAGACTCTTGTCATATCCAGGTGAGTGCGCGCTCCCTCCGTCCTGTTTCCCCAGCTCCGTAGGTGATTACTGCACCTGCGTGAGTAGATGCACCTGCTGTCTCCTCCTCGTTAGTGCTTATTAGGACCATCTGGTGGAAGCTTCAGGCTAGCTTGTTGGGGTAACTGCCTCAAGTGCAACGAGTAAGTTTGGTTTGTGTATAGAAGCTTATCTGAAGCTAAAATCTTCTCTCTCTCCCCTTCTCCTTCCAGGTTACTGCCATCTGTAGCAGTGTGTCTACGGGGATTGTTGTGCGCTTACCTGCCCCATCATCCTCTCTCCTGCAGCAGCTGTGTATCTCCAACCGGTCAGACTACCCAGGTCATTCCCCCTCATCTCCCACCAGTGTCATCCTGCTGGTTCATCTGTTCTCCCTGGGTTTATTCTGTCGGGCTTTCTGCTTAGCTCACGTAAGTGGCCAGTTTGTGTTTTCCACTTCCATGTCTCCCTTCTCCCACTAACAGCTCTGTCTCTCTCCACAGGCTGCGTTTTCCTCCGGCAAGTGATGTTTTCTCTAGCTGTGCTCCACTTTTTGAAATTCAATAAAAACAGTTTAATTGTGCTTCTCAGTGTCGTGAGTGTATTCTCTGGTGTTGCATTCTGCTCGTGGGCTGACTATTAAGTAAGCATGACAGAACGAGCAAGCCATACCGCCAGCTCAGCGAATGCTGTGTCAGCAGAACACTGCGCTCTCCACCGCTTAGATGCCACTGAGAGGCAGGTGGCCATGTTCACACAACAGCTGCAAATAACTACTCAGCAGCTGAGCACGGTCACTGATCATTTGGCTAATATGTCTCGCTCAGGTTCCTCTGCTTCACCTGCTACTCCCAGCACCTTCTGTTGTTCGCCGTACTACCTCTGTTCCCCTGCCTGCCCCATATGTGGGGGAGGCGTGGAAATGTAAGGATTTTCTATGTCAGGTACGGCTATACTGGGCCAGGTGGGACGGGAGTATCCGGATGAGACGTCTAAAATCCATTTTCTGACCCTTCTGCTTCGGGACCGGGCTCTTAGTTGGGCTCGGTCTGTTCTTGAATGTCCAGGGGGCTCAGACTATACTTTTGATTAATTTGTGGCTGATTTCATCCACACTTTTGACCGTACCGAAAGTGAGAGGAACATTATGAGCCGCCTATTGTCTCTCCGCCAGGGAAGTCGGTCTGCGGCCGACTACTCAGTGGAGTTTTGGGTCGAAGCGGTGGACTCTGGTTGGAATGACACTGCGTTACGCAGTGCCTTCCTCCATGTTTTAAACTCTCACCTCCATGACGACCTGGCGGTTTATGCTGTTCCCTCATCTTTGGACGGTCTTATTGATCAAGCAGTTGGTTTGGACGATCAGTACCGCGAGCGCGCGAAGCAGCGCAAATCCTCCTCTCGCCCGCCCTTCGTGCATGTGCACATTCCAGTTACTGACACTGGGGGCACTGACCTCTCCTCCGAAGCAATGGTGCTCGGCCGATCTCAGCTGACTCCAGAAGAGCACCAGAAGAGCACTTTATTACATGTATAGTTTATTTCTCTTATCTTATCATGTTTAATGTTGCAGCACTGTACCGAGACAAATTCCTAGTTTGTGTACTACATGAACAATGGCAATAAACCTGATTCTGATTCTGATTCTGTTTCTGATTCTGGAAGGCTAGTGCGTGCATGCACTGTGGCTCTTTAAAACACAGACTGGATGACTGGCCCCAGAAGCCAAAAACACGCGGTCCATCAGAGGCCATGGGGGTCTGATGGGCGGGACTCATCTTCATCGCCCTGGAAATTTTTCTATTTCGGCCCTTAGTCAATTACCGGGGGTCAAGAGGAGGGTTACGCCGTTATTGAATTTAGGGGTGGAGCAGAATTTCATCTCTTCCCAACTCATTCAGGAGATGGGTATTCCCACTTCCAAACTGCCCACTCCCGTAAATGTTACCATCCTATCGGACCAAGTAATAGTAGTAGTGTAAATGGTGTAGAGATTGAAAGGGTATCCGAAACTAAATTTCTTGGTGTAATAATCGATAATAAACTGTGTTGGAAGTCACATATTAATTATATTAAAGGTAAAATATCCAAATCAATTGCAATACTACACAGAGTGAAATATTTGCTGAATCAACCCACACTATATACCTTGTATCATTCATTAATACTCCCATACATGACATATTGTTCTGAAGTATGGGGAAATACATATAAAACAAACATATATCCAGTCTTTATGCTTCAGAAGAGAGCTATTAGAATAATAAACAAAGCTGCTTACAGGGAACCAACAAACCCACTTTTTCTTAAATTAAAAGCTCTCAAGTTGAAAGATCTGGTTGACTTTAAAACTGCAGTAATAATGTTTAAAGTGAAGAATCTATCACTGCCCGCAAATATCCAAAAGCTGTTCCAAATAAGGGAGAAACAATGTCATTTCAGAGGAACATGTATATTTCAAAAACCTTCAGTGAGAACTACCACCAAGCAACACTGTGTTTCAGTGCAAGGAGTCAGATTATGAAACAATTTTGGACCTGAATTAAAATCATGTACAACACTTGGACAATTTAAACAAAAACTAAAGGAAGAAATACTCCAAACATATATACAAGATGACACATAAAATCATATAAGGATTGTCATATCCAGTCTGCGTTGTGTTGTTGCTTAGTTTTTTTTGTCACATTTTGTCTTAGCTTTGTTCTGAATTGTAATCGCTCTTGTTTTGTTTTTCTTTTGAATTCTTGGATGGAATATGGGTGGGCAATATAAGCTGCGGCTTCAGCCATCACCCATTTCGGATAACTTATGTTGAACTGTATAATCAGAGGAGTTATTGTCTAATATGACCTTGTTGGATTTTCTTTCCCCCTTTGTTATTCTGTTTCTTTTAATCTGTACTATTAATCTATCCGAAATAAAGATTGACTGATTGATTGATTGATTGATTGATTGATTGATTGATTGATTGATTGATTGAAGTAATCCCGTCAGTCTCAGAATACACGGCGCAGATATCAGTCCTTCTTTGTGGGAACCACTGGGAGGAAATATCGTTCCTTATTTTTCCAAATTCATCCTCCGTGGTGGTTCTGGGTTATCCCTAGCTCTGGAGCATAATCCCATAATAAACTGGGCTCAAAACTCCATCTTCTCATGGAGACCATTTTGTTTGGTATCTTGTTTAAAGGCCTTGTCCGGACGAAAATTCAATATCGCTAAATCATATCTTAAATTTTTGTGTGAGACGAGCTAATTTGAACCGCACATGTTTTGGTGTCAACAAATGCCGCATAAGGTGACAATGCGCTCTTGAAGTATGCTGTCCTTGAGAGCTGTCTGGCTCAGCCAAGCGATCAGCGGCTAAAATGGCCACTGACTGTGTGACATCATCACAGGGAGAGACACGCACACGCTCGGCGGACATTGTTTGTTGTTTACGTTTTAAAATCGGCGATTACGGATATTTCTCGGAGTACTTGTGGATTACAAATAGATTATTTATTAAGATTAGGATTTCAGGAATTGAATTAATTATGGTTTGGCGTTGTGTTGTCTACGGGTGCGACGTTATACCAGCGGAGCATGCGGTGAGTGTTTTTGAATTTCCCGTCCTTGGGAAAATCAGAACGGCCATGGGTGAAATTCATTCAGAAAACGCGAAAAATTGGAATGATGTCGGTAACTCACCCAACATGTGCAGTAGACATTTCGTTGACAGCGATTTCGAGAATAAGATGCAATTTGTGTCACGACTCGCCGCTCATCAGCGGCTTCAGCTGCGCGCACACCTGCATAGTACAAATACAAAGATGCGAGCACTACATACGATCCCGCAGCTCCTGAGAGACTGCAACCTAACACAAAAAACAGTTTCACACAATGAAACAACAGTGCATGTATTATATATATATAAAAATTATTATCCCATTGATTTTCATCATTTTTGGTCACATATCTCACACCTACAATTTATTTATTTCAGGGACAAAGGGCTGTGAAAAAGTTGTTGATATGATCAACAAAACACGGGTCCTCAGGGATGTGCGAAAGCTGAGTCCAGGGCAGCAAACTTCAAATGTGGAGGCTTTCCACAGTCTGATTATTCATTTTGCACCAAAGAGTGTACACTTCTCATTCCTTGGAATGTTGACAAGGTGAGGAGATGCAATATGTGACCAAAAATATGAAATGCAATTATAATAACAGTGGCAATTACATAGAGTTTCTGCTGATAGACAGATCACTTATATGTCCAAAAATAAATCATTGTGATAAAATACCCAAAATTACCCAAAATTACCCAAAAAAGGCGGATATACACTGCAAGCAAAGAAAGTTAATCCAACTTTCGGGGAGTATAAGAAATATTAGTATCATTTTCTAGGCTTGTATATGATATTTACAGTGGGTGGAGGGTTGGTCTTCATTCAACTTTCACATTTCATAGCTTTTATCAAATTATGTTAATTTGGGTCAAATTTGTATTTCATACTGTAGTCAAATGGATGTCTAATTTTTATTGAATACATTTTTTTTCAGAATATGTGGATGATCTGATGAATACTCTGTTCAACAAAACCTTGGTTGATCCAACCCACTTATGGGAGCAGTGGCACTCTGTACAAGCCAGAGTTCCTGCCACACTGAGTGCCAAATTTCAGCGTCCCATCAAAGCTGATGCTGTTGAGCAACATGTATCTAGATTTTCAAAATCAAACATGTAAAAGTAGAAGAAATTTCCAATTAGCAATGAAAGTTCAGCTTTGAGTTGTTAGGGAAGCAACATATTTTGCTAAGACAAACAAATATAAGCCTAAGATTTTAAGAGAAATGTGCTTTTAAAAATGGAACCCGAATTTTATACCATAAAATGGTAGAAAAATGATTCAAATGTATATGACATGCAACTTTGATGAATGCTGAAATATTAGAATTATAAAATTGACATGAACATTAATAAACTCAATATATGATTTTACAAAACTTTATTTAAATATCATTTTTCACAAATCTATTCTTGCTAGGCGAAATGCCTTGTAGTGATCTGATGGGAATGTTTCTCTGATGAGGCTCACAGCACAGGCAGGCAATATCACCCTCACTTCTTCCTGTGCTGACGTCACTGCTGCCCGCCCCTATCGACAGATGGCGGTATTGCAGCATCACTAAGTGAAAGATGGGCTATTACCAAATAAAGTCATTTATGGAGGCTGGTGACACATATTAAATCACGGGAATGGCCAGAATGGAATATTTTCATACAATCAGTTTATTAGTTCAATAAAAAAATGTCACCGTACAAGGACTTTAAGTTTGGCTGAGTGTTTACCTTCTCTGCCCATTTCCTCCCCTCCGGTCGAGCCGCCAGACCTCACCCTCTTACCAAAGGTAAGAGGGTGAGTATCATGACCTTGGGGAGGTCTTTAGCAAGTCAAGGGCGCTGTCTCTTCCACCACACCGCTCTTATGAATGAGAAATAGACCTCCTCCCGGGTGCGCAGCTGCTGTCCAGCCGGCTCTATAGTATTTCTGGTCCAGAGAGGGAGGCAATGGAGAGACATATTAAAGACTCTCTGAACGCCGGCCTGGAGGGCAATGGATCAGCGTTCTCGTCGCGCCCTCTGCCAGTACCCGGGCTCGCCCGGGGAAGCTAATGATCCTACCAGCAGACTAAATTCGAAGAGACGACGCCTCTGTGCAAAGTCAAAGAAGAATCCTAGTAACAGTCCTAAAGCCGAAGCAAGCAGCCCTGAGAGCACTCTGTGGTAGGATCTGCCCTTTGCATATTACAACTAAACGTTGAGGGCCTATCTGCAGCCAAGCGAAGCCTTATCGAAGTCCTCACCTTCCAATATTCGACTGATGTAATCTGCCTCCAAGAGGCTCATATTGGTACAGAGGAAGCTGGCCGCTACACCATCAAAGGCTTTGACCTCCTGTGCTATGTTCCACATGCTAAACATGGACGTGCCACCTATGTGCATTCTGACATAGTTGAAGCAAATCACCTGATAACAACACATTTCTCTTCTTCTGCAAAGCCAACTGGAAGAAATTCAGTGAAACTCTGGACTGGAGTGTTGTTACCATCCCACTCCACACCATCACTGTAGAAGAAGCATACAACCGCTTTTGCAGCGCAATCTTCAAGGCTGCCCATACTGCAATCCCACGAGGCTACCGACCCTTCTATGTCCCATGTTTGGACGGAGAAAGCGCTGCCCTCCTACTATCCTATCAAACATCAGGGGACCCAGAGATAGCAGACCATCTCATTGAATAGCTAAATACAGCCCGGCGAAAGAAATGGGAGGAGACAGTTGCTGACCGGAGCTTTACCCACTCTAGCAGGAAATGTTAGAGCCTCATCCGTCGCCTAGGAGCTGCACAGAAGCCCCCTAGCCAAAGCCGAGCATCTGTCACACCCAACCAAGTTGCATCCCACCTACTGACTATCGCCAAAGCACCCCAAGACAAAGTCACCAGAAGAGCAGTTACAACTGAGCTAAAAAAACACCAAAAAATGCCTGCAGAGGAAACGAACCCTGAACCCTTCGAGGATGCTGAACTGGAGAAAGTCCTACAGGCCCTGAAATGTGGAAAGGCAGCAGGTTACGATAACATCTTCCCAGAATTCATGAAAAATCTTGGCCCCCGTGCCCTAACCTGGTTGACACAATTTTACACAAGGATCATACAAACAAACTCGATCCCAAAGAAATGGCGGACAGCAAAGGTCATTGCCATTCCAAAACCTGGCAAAGACCACAAACTACCAGCAAGCTACCGCCCAATCTCCCTACTCAGCGTTCCTTACAAAATCATGGAGTGCCTAATACTGCAACGTATTTCTCCAGGAATAGAGGAAATTCTATGTGTGGATCAAGCAGGTTTCCGCAAGGACAGCAGTACAGGAGAACAAGTACTGGCCCTAACCACCTTCATCGAAAATGGCTTCGAGAGCAGACTGAAGACAGGGGCTGTGTTTCTCGATCTTACAGCCGCCTATGATACGGTCTGGCACAAAGGCCTCCTCCTGAAACTTATAAAGGCGATCCCTGCTTGGGCAACAGCAATTATTAAAACCTTGCTGACCAACCGAAGGTTCAGAGTCCACCTCGGTCAGAACACAAGTGCATGGGGAACGCAGAAAAACGGACTCCCACAAGGCTCAGTTCTAGCTCCAACTCTGTTCAACCTCTACATAAACGACCTGCCCACTACAAAATCCCGCAAATTCATCTATGCATACAACATCTGTTTGGCACTCCAAGCACCAGACTTTGAGCCACTGGAACGGGTGCTCATGGAAGATCTTGCCAAACTGGACCAGTTCTGCAAAATCTGGCGCCTAAAACCAAGCCCAGCAAAAACCGTTTCCAGTGTATTCCATCTCCACAATGTAAAAGCTGCCAGAGAACTAAACATCCACCTGAGCGGACTCAAGCTTAAGCATGCCCCGAATCCAACCTACCTTGGAGTGACCCATGATAGGACCCTATCCTTCAAGGAACATCTAAAGAGGACGACTGCTAAGGTGAAGGCACGAAACAACCTGCTCTGCAAGCTTGCTGGTGCAAAATGGGGGGCGGCAGCCTCCACCCTGCGTACCTCAGCACTGGCCCTTTCATACTCTGTAGCAGAAAATTGTGCCCCTGTCTGGTCCAGGTCATCTTACACACACCACATAGACACCCAGCTCAACACAACCATGAGAACTATAACTGGAACAATCCGCTCAACACCACTCCCCTGGCTCCCTGTATTGTCAAACATAGCCCCTCCACACATCCGGCGAGCAGCATTAACTCAAAGGATGCTCCAAAAAGTTAAAGATTCTCCTCACTTACCAATCCATGCAGATATCTATACCCCACCCACTGCCCGACTTTCATCCAGACGGCCGATTTGGAAAAACCCTCCCCCAGCTGACTTTACCATCCAGACAGCTTGGCAAGTGGAATGGGAGACCAAGGAGGTCCCAAACAAACACCTGGTGACAAACCCCAACCAACAGGTCCTGGGCACCAACCTCCCAAGGAGACAGTGCTCTACACTTAATCACTTCAGGACTGGACATGGCCCCTGCTTGGCCAGCCTTCACAGATGGGGCAGTAGCCCCAGCCCACTGTGCACATGTGGAGAGGAGCAAACAATGGAACACATCATAGAGGCTTGCCCGCTCCAAAGACTGGAAGGAGGATTACACACCCTCCATACAGCAAACCAGGAGGCAACTGCTTGGCTTAAGGACTTTGCATTCACTAAATAAATAAATAAATAAACGCCAGCCTTATTTGACCCTCCTCGGCTCCTCTTGGGGCAGGTTTCTTTTTTGTTGGGAAGAATTCAATTCAACTTTATTTATATAGCGCCATTTCACAACAACAGTCATCTCATAGCACTATCAACTGTAGGGAGGACCCCCACAGTTGCAGAAAGACCCCAGCAATCAGGCGATCCCCTGTGAGCAAGCACTTGGCGACGGTGGAGAGGAAAAACTCCCTTTTAACAGGAAGAAACCTCCAGCAGAACCAGGCTCAGGGAGGGGCAGTCATCTGCTGCGACTGGCTGGGGGGTGAGGGGATAGAGAAGAAGAAAAGAACAGACATGTAGAGAGCAAACAGCACGATGGGGACTCAATCTATGGGAGAGAACAAACAAATGTTAATGACCAGCAAAAAAAATATTTCATAGAGAGTGAGGAAAGGAGTGAGGCCCAGTGCATTACTGGAGGTCCCCCGGCTGACTAAACCTATTAGCAGCATAACTAAGGGAGGGTTCAGAAACACATGATCCCTCCCTAATTGTTGGCTATATCAAAAGGGTAGGTTTTAGCCCTAATCTTAAAAACAGAGATCGAGTCTGACTCCCGAATCCAGATTGGCAGCTGATTCCACAGGAGAGGAGCTTGATAACTGAAGGCTCTGCCTCCCATTGTACTTTTGGAGATTCTAGGTATTACAAGTAATCCTGCATTTTGGGAGCGTAGTGCTCTGTTAGGATGATACGGTAGTATCAGATCTTTTAAATAAAAAGGAGCCTGATTGTTTAGAGCTGTGTTATATTTTTTTTTTTTTTCCCCATCTTTACTTGATTCTTTTTTCTAAAGCCCATCCAGGGACAAGAGTTGCAAATTAGCTAATAGCTATACACTCTATGTGCAACACATCAGATTGATTGTCTTTGATTAATTGTCTATGTTTATTGCACTGTCCCTGTCAAATAAACTAATCTACTATCTACTACTAGCTTTGTAAGTAAGAAGAAGGATTTTAAACTTAATTCTAAACTCTATGGGAAGCCAATGAAGGGAGGCCAGAACCGGAGAGATATGATCTCTCTTTCTAGTACCTGTTAAAACTCTTGCTGCAGCATTTGGATCAGCTGAAGACTTTTTAAAGATGTTTTAGGACAGCCTGATAATAAAGAATTACAATAATCTAATCTCGAGCTAACAAAAGCGTGGATCAGCTTCTCAGCATCACTCTGAGACAAGATGCTCCTAATCTTGGCAATATTACGCAAATGATAGAAGGCAGTCTTAGAAACAAATTTAATATGTGAATTGAAGGACAAATCCTGATCAAAAATAACTCCAAGGTTCCTCACAGAGCTATTAAGAGAAAGAGTAACTGCATCCAAACTGAAAGTTTGATTTGGAAAGGAATTTCTAAGGTTTTTGGACCAACAAGAATGACTTCAGTCTTATCTGAATTTAATAGCAGGAAATTACAAGTCATCCAAACTTTGATTTCCTTAAGACAGGCTTCTAACTTGGCTAATTGATTAGTATCATCTGGCTTCATTGACAGGTATAATTGTGTGTCATCTGCATAACAGTGAAAATGTATACAGTGCTTTCTAATAATGTTGCCTAACGGAAGCATATATAAACTAAAAAGAGTAGGGCCAAGCACAGATCCCTGTGGAACTCCATGACTAAGCTTTGAGCTGAGAGAAAACTCATCATTTACATGAACAAACTGGAACCTATCAGATAAATAAGATCTAAACCACTGCAACGAAGTTCCATTAAGTCCAACATAGTGTTCTAATCTATCAAGTAGAATATTATGATCAATAGTATCAAAAGCTGCACTAAGATCTAAAAGGACAAGTACAGAAACTAGTCCATTATCAGATGCAATGAGGAGGTCGTTAGTGACCTTCGCTAACGACCCGGAAGAAGGACAGATCACTGCATCCGTGCATTGATTATCGTGAGCTGAATGTGATTACTGTTAAATATCCTCTGCCCCTGATAAGCTTTGCGTTTGAGCTCCTTCAGAGCGTGTTTTTTTTTTTTTCAAACTTGATTTGCGTAATGCATATCATTTGATCCGTATTTGTGAGAGGGACGAGTGGAAGATGGCCTTTAAAACTTATTTGGGTCAATTTGAGTATTTAGTTATGCCTTTTGGGCTCACCAATGCCCCTGCTGTCTTCCAGTGTCTCATCAATGACGTCCTCCGCAATATGGTGAACCAATTTGTTTTCGTCTACCTAGATGATATTCTCATTTTTTCCCGCACTCCAGAGGAACACAAGGTCCATGTTAGAGCTGTGTTACAGCGGCTCTTGGAGACTCAACTTTATGGAAAACCTGAAAAGTGTGAGTTCTCCACCAGCTCCACCTCGTTCCTGGGGTTTATTGTGGCTGAGGGGGACCTGAGAGCTGACCCAGCCAAGGTGAAGGCTGTGCTAGATTGGCCTACACCCAACTCCCGCAAGGAGCTTCAGCGCTTCTTGGGGTTTGCGAACTTTTATCACAGGTTCATCAGGAACTATAGTGGGATAGCACAGCCTCTTACACAGCTAACCTCCATTAAGGTACCATTCCGCTGGTCCAAGGCAGCAGAACAGGCTTTTTCCAAATTAAAAAGCCTGTTGTCTCAAACTCCAATCTTGGCTCAGGTTGACCCTCAGCTCCAGTTCACCCGAGAAGTGGATGCTTCTGACTCGGGGGTGGGCGCTGTCTTCTCACAGCGCTCAACCTCCGACCAGATGCTCCACCCATATGCGTTTTTCTCTCGCGGGCTCATGCCAGTCAAGAGGAATTACGATGTAGGGGATTGAGAGCTGCTTGCCATTAAGTTGGAATTGGAGGAGTGGAGACATCGGCTGGAGGGAGCGGACCATCTTATAGTCGTGTGGACCAACCATAAAAATTTAGAGTACCTTCAGTCAGCCCGCCGACTAAATGCCAGGCAGGTCCGCTGGGCCTTATTTTTCCTTAGGTTTAATTTTACCATCACATACCGGCCTGGCTCTCGAAACATCAAACCGGACGCTCTCGCCTGCCAATTTCGCCCCGACCACGCTGTCCCCCCATCCCCTCCCAGCTTATTATCTCACCTTCTTGTGCTGTCGGAGCCCTTACCTGGGAAATTGAGCAGAGGGTCCCACAGGCCCAGTCCCTGGAGCCCGAACCAGCAGGGTGCCCGAAGAACTGCCTGTTCATGCCTGCCGCCCTCCGCAGTGAAGTCATCCATTGGGACCACACCAACCACTTCGCCTGTCATCCTGGGACCGTCCGCACCATTGACTTGGTCCGGCGAGTGTTCTGGTGGCCCACCCCGGGGAGGGACGTGCAGGACTATGTCAAAGCATGCCAGACCTGCATTCGCAATAAGTCTGACTCTTCACCCCCTGCTGGCCTGCTTCATCCCCTACCTGTGCCTAGTCGTCCCTGGTCTCACATCTCCCTTGATTTTGTCACTGGACTCCTACCCTCACATGGTAAAACTGTCATTCCCACTGTCATGGACCGTTTTTCTAAGGTCATCCACCTTATCCCACTCCCCAAACTCCCTTCTGCCACTGAAACCGCCAACCTTATTACGACCCACGTCATACACGTTCATGGCATCGCCATGGACATCGTGTCTGACCAGGGTCCTCAATTTACATCCCAGGTTTGGAGGTCATTCTGCTGGACCCTGGGAACGTCAGTCAATCTCACTTTGGGTCATCATCCTCAGAGCAACGAGCAGACGGAGCATACCAACCAGTCCCTGGAGGCCACCCTCAGGTGCGTAGCAGCCGAGAATCCCTCAGCGTGGAGCATGCACCTCACCTGGGTGGACTACGCCTATAACTCTGCCATTTCTTCTGCCACAGGGCTCACCCCTTTCAAGGCCTCGATGGGGTATACCCCCCCCCCCCCCCCCGTTGCCAATGGCGGAGAGGGAAGTCGTGGTGCCATTGGGTTCACGCACGCCGCTGCCGCCGACTCGGGAGGTCCACCCGAGCTGCGCTTCTCTGCTCCACAGAGCGCAACCGCCTATACACCAATTGGAAGCGGATCCCAGCTCCGAAGTATACGGTCGGGCAGCGCATGTGGTTATCGGCGGACCAGATTCCTCTCAAGGTGGACTCTAAGAAACTTTCACCCCGCTTCCTGGGCCTGTACGTCATCAACCAAATCGTCAACACTTTGGTCCACCTGCAGCTCCCGCGGACCCTCCGAGTGCACTCGACATTCCATGTCTTTCACATCAAGCCCCTCTCCGCCAGTCCCCTCCACCCCCTCCCCCGAAGCCGCCTCCTCCTCCTCAGACCCTGGACAGCCAGACCACCTATACTGTTCATAGGATCCTGGACGTTCGTCGCCAGAGCCGAGGCCTACAGTACCTCATCCACTGGGAGGGCTATGGCCCAGAAGAAAGGCCGTGGATCCAAGATCTCACTTTCACGACAAGGGTATGGTCCAGGCCTTCCATCAAGCCCATCCAGACAAGCCTGGTGGACCGCCAGGAGGCGCTCCTTTTGAGGGGGAGGGCACTGTCATATCCAGGTGAGCGTGCACCCCCTCCGTCCTGTTTCCCTGGCTCCGCAGATGATTACTGCACTTGCGTGGATAGATACACCTGCTGTCTCCTCCTCGCCAGCGCTTATTAGGACCATCTGGTGGAAGCTTCAGTGCTGGCTCATCGGGGTAACTGCCTCAAGTGCAACAAGTAAGTTTGGTTTGTGTATAGAAGCTTATCTGAAGCTAAAATCTTCTCTCGCTCCCCTTTTCCTTCCAGGTTGCTGCCATCTGTAGCGGTGTGTCTACGGGGATTGTTGTGCGCCCACCTGCCCCATCATCCTCTCTCCTGCAGCAGCTGTGTATCTCCAACCGGTCAGACTACCCAGGTCATTCTCCCTCATCTTCCACCAGCGTCATCCTGCTGGTCCGTCTATTCTCTCTGGGTTTATTCTGTTGGGCTCTCTGCTCAGCTCACGTAAGTGGCCAATTTGTGTTTTCCACATCCCTGTCTCCCTTCTCTCACTAACAGCTCTGTCTCTCTCCTCAGGCTGCGTTTTCCTCTGGCGAGTGATGTTTTCTCTAGCTGTGCTCCATTTTTTGAAATTTAATAAAAACAGTTTAATTGTGCTTCTCAGTGTTGTGAGTGTATTCTCTGGTGTTGCATTCTGCTCATGGGCTGACTATTAAGTAAACACAACAACCCCAGTTTTACTGGATGACTCAAACCTGTTGTTGGCATTAGTACTAAAGCCTTCTGTCGCTGCTGTAACGTGCAAATGTCTGCAAAAATGTCACTGAATTGTAGTTCTCAATAAAACTGAAACAGGTTTCTGCTTTAATTATCAGAGGCATTTTAGTAGTTTCGGTGGACTGATTGTTTATTCCTAATGTATAAACAGAGTTCTTGCCAATATTTATGAGGCAAGCCCTTGATCTATGATGATTCAACAGAAGACATGCAGAAAACAGTTAAGTACGACTGATATTTTGGGCTGTTCAGTACAGGCTCATGTACTCCACACAGGTAGAGGTGCTTTTTTTCAACCCATCTGTTAGATTATTTAAAGACAAAACTGCATTTTAGGCTTCAATGTGCATGATCTGTGATAATGTTACTGAAGCAGATGGTTCTGAGCCACGTCAGAATGAAAACTGGGTGTGTACAATAATTTTCCTCAAAATAGGATAATTTTAAGCCACTGGTATGACACTTCAATATTTCCCATCTGGCAACACTGCACAGACAGCAAAGCAAGCCCAAATAAGCAACTACACATTAAAAAAACAAGTCCAAAAACCCGTAACCCTCGACTGACTAGATTTGCAAGCAACTTCAGAGAAAAACAAGCCCAAAGTCACTTACAAAAAGCAACTATGCACCCAATAACTGTACAACAGATTTTTGAAATAAGGGCTGACCCAGCTAGCTAGTTGAGCTAGCACAGGCTAATAACAGTTGCAAGTTTATGAGCTTTTACTGCACATAAAACAAGAAAAAAGGTGACGAAATAAAACAAGATCACAGACTACAGAATCTAACTTAAGTGGTAAAATGACCAAAACAATGGCCATTCATTAACTTATCCAGGATTATTAAGCAGACATCCATGAAATGATGGTGGTCTATGGAGAAAGATCCATTGTCTGGAACAATTCGCTGCTCTATTACCCACGTGACTTCCGCCCTTCACAGTTTCTATTCATAGTGACTTCACTTTCATTCATAGTGCCGATCACGTGACTTCCGGTGGGATGAAAGAAGATTGGTGGATATGTTGAGAATCAGAATCAGAATCAGAATCAGAATCAGATTTATTGCCATTGTTCATGTAGTACACAAACTAGGAATTTGTCTCGGTGCAATGCTGCAACATTAAACATGGTAAAAATAAAAGATAGAAATAAAAAACTATACATGCAATAAAATGTAGAATAAGAATGAGTAATACTAGTCAAAGCAATTTTTAAATATATTAGCGAGCAGCAGATATTGTGGAGTACCACATAGTGCAGTCGGTAATGCAAAAATAAACAGTGATGATTGACATGAGTCTGGTTGAGCTGCTGTACATCGTGCACGGGAGTCAATAAGTCACTTAGTGTTCAGCAGTCTGATGGCAGAGGGGAAGAAGCTGTTCATGTGACGGGAGGTTTTAGTCTGAATGGACCAAAGTCTTCTACCTGAGGGGAGGGGGGCAAACAGTACGTGACCAGGGTGTGAAGGATCGGCTATGATCCGGCCTGCACGCCTCCGGGTCCTGGAGATGTACAGGTCCTGGAGGGATGGGAGCTTGCAGCCGATCACCTTCTCAGCAGCGCGCACGACGCGCTGCAGCCTTAGTCTGTCCCTGGCAGTGGCTCCTGCGTACCACACAGTTATGGAGGTGGTGAGGATGGACTCGATGATGGCTGTGTAGAACTGCACCAACATCTTGGTGGGTAGCTTGAGCTTCCTCAGCTGCCGCAGGAAGAACATCCTCTGCTGGGCCTTTTTGATGAGGGAGCTGATGGTCGGCTCCCACTTGAGGTCCCGGGTGATGGTGGTGCCCAGGAAGCGGAAGGAATCTGCAGTGGTGATGGGAGAGCCTGTGAGGGTGAGGGGGGGCAGAGGGGTTGTGACTTTCCTGAAGTCCACAATCATCTCCACTGTCTTCAGAGCGTTCAGCTGCAGGTTGTTGTGGCTGCACCAGGACGCCAGCTGGGCCACCTCTCTCCTGTAGACGGACTCGTCGCCGTTAGAGATGAGCCCGATGAGGGCGGTGTCGTCCGCAAACTTGATCAGCTTGACAGACTGGTGGCTGGAGGTGCAGGAGTTGGTATAAAGGGAGAAGAGTAGGGGGGAAAGTACACAGCCCTGGGGTGATCCGGTGTTGATGCTAACAGAGTCTGAGACAGTCTTTCCCAGCCGCACATGCTGCCTCCGGTCCGTCAGGAAGTCGGTGATCCACCTGCAGAGGGAGTCAGGCACGTTGAGCAGGGACAGCTTGTCCCGGAGCAGAGCGGGGCAGATGGTGTTGAATGCAGAGCTGAAGTCCACAAACAGGATCCTGGCGTAGGTTCCCGGGGAGTCCAGGTGCTGCAGGATGGAGTGGAGGGCCAGGTTGACTGCGTCGTCCACAGACCTGTTGGCTCGGTAGGCAAACTGCAGCGGGTCCAGGAGTGGTGATGGACTTGAGGTGGGGCAGGACCAGGCACTCAAAGGACTTCATGACTACAGAGGTGAGCGCTACAGGTCTGTAGTCGAGTTGAGGGGGATAATTGTAATAACTGTAGAGCATAACGGAGTGGAAAAAATGTGAAAACATCCAAACTTTATTATCAAACTCTTGATAATGACAGATAGCGGTATGATGACAAACTAGATTTAACTGAGAAGCAGGGACCCTATCTCATTCCAAAGCAAAACTGGCCAAAAGACACGAAGAAGTGTCTTTTGGCATGATCTATCCAGACATGTACAAAGCTAAATATAATCATCTTCATAACACTTATCATGCATGTTTATCCACATAAGCCCGTAAATTATTCACAGAGCCCTCAACTTAATTTGTCCTGTTTGTTTTTCTCTGTTTTTGCTCTCAATTTTTTTTTTAAAATATGTGATCTAATTTGATTTCACATTAGCTAAAGGCTGGCTTCATTCAGCACATTCACCTGTCCAGGTGCTTTCAGATGAAGTTAGACATCATTGTCTTGGTGTCTAATTGCTATCCCTTATTGATAATAATAAGCAGTTGATTTGTAGACTCCCAGCTACTTGTTATCCTCAAAGCCACAGGCTGATTTGCCGGTGTTCTGACATTTTGGCATCAGAACAGTAAACCTCAGGTTACTACTCCGTCATTTTCTTCAGTTGTTGTTCAGAAGAATTAAGAGTTCCCAAGCGAGTGACACTCTTGAATGATGGTGAAGTTTGGATCTCAGCGTTGTTCTCGGAAAGCCTTAACTCCAGCTAAGGTTAGCTTTAGCAGCTAGCTTGTTCTAGCATGAAGTGGCCTGACTTTGCTGGTTTCCTGCCAGCAGCCTCAAGGTTGTTTTGGCTTTGGTTGTTTTGATTGTTTTTTCTCTTCTTTGGAGACTTCTTTCATTGGAAAGGAAACATGAGGTGAGCAGGATCCAGGTGTGGTCTGTACGGAGGTCTATTCAGCTGGAATGATTAGAAGCATCTGCGTAGCTGAGCATGAGACATTTTCTGTCTCGCCTGTGTGGACACTGTTAGATATTAATATTATGTATATAGTTGGGCGTACCAATACGGCGGTGCCCTGGGTGTACTGGGAGGTGACGCTCCACCTTTCCGGTGGTGGCATCATGGGAAGTATAAGAGGCCACGGCGGAAGTGGCTCTGCCTCTTTTGCTGTGAACCCTTTGCCTGTGCGGAGCGACTGCTGTTTGGTTCCCGTTTGTTATTAATAAACATCTAAACCATCACCCTTGCCTCCTCCTCTTTTAGGACACAACGGACACAGCTGATTTTACAGACTGCATTCAAAGGTAAGAACTTAGCAAGGATGGCTAAATAGTAATTTAGATCTTCATATTATCCTGTAGCTTGAAAGTGTGGCACTTACGTTGGCTCGGATCCCTGATAGGTTCCATTAGACAAACAGGTAGGTTTGTTTAGCTCTGTGTGTCTGTGCTGCTGGCAGCTGATGAGAACAGGGAGCTTATGAATCTGTGAAAATGTCCACAGAGCATCACAGACTCTTCAACAAAATTATAAGTCAATTATTTCTACAAATCTATTACAAAATGGTCAAAACACCCGCAAGTTTGAGTACGAGGAAGGAGCCATGTCAGTTCTACTAATATTAAAAGGAGAAAGCCAAATTCTCCTCTGTTTCTCTGATAGTTCTGGAGTTGATTCGCCTTGGTTTAGAATAATTGCAGGTAATAGATAAAAAGAACTCTTTCTCCTTCCCACCAGTGTTTGTACAACCAATTATTCCACAGTAGTGCATTATATTTGTGACCTGGGCTGGCAAAATGAGTCGGAATGCACACTGCGTCATTACGAGCTACAGGCAGAGAAGTTATAAATCATGGCTCTTTCTTTGTTTGCTAGCAGCAAGTCCCGGGAAAATCCCCATGAGTGCCTGGTATCATTGGAAAGCCTAGAAATGTACTTTCTAAAAAATACATATGTTTTTGCGAAAAATGTAACTCCCGACCGATTGAACGCAAATTTTCAACCTAGCCAAAATATAAACAAATCGTCTTTTTCCAGGTCCGTTTTTGCGCACTTCCTACAAATTAAAAATCATTTTGAAGGTCTTTCAATACAGAATATGGAAATTACGTTGCGTCAGGTTTGAATCAGTTTTACATAATTTTTGGCTTTAATGAAATAGTGATCTGTGTGGAATTTGCATGTTCTCCCCGTGTCTGCGTGGGTTTACACCGGGATTTCTCCAGTTTCCTCCCACATGCCAAAAATGTGCAAGTTAGGTTAATTGGCATCAAACTGGGGATTCTAAATTGTCCTTAGGTATGAATGTGAGAGTGAATGGTTGTCTGTCTCTCAGTGTTGGCCCTGCGATGGACTGGTGATCTGTCCAGGGTGTACCCTGCCTCTCGCCCAAACATGCTGGGATAGGCTTCAGCTCCCCTCGCGACCCAAAAAGGATTAAGTGGAAGAAGATGAAAGACTCGTATAAACACATGAATCATCCCATTGCACAAAGAAGGACTATCAGGAGCAGAGTGAAATGTGAGGTACCAGTTAGTCTGTAAGGTGCAGTGTGGCAGCATTGTTATGACCAGACTACAACATCATCGTGAGTTATTGTACAGTGAAATTGCATGTGGCAGGAAAGATTTCCTGTACTTGGCCGTTCGACAGCGAAGCTGTAGTAGTCTACTGGAGAAAGTGCTTTGCTGTCTGTCTAGTGTGTGGTGGAGGGGGTGATCAGGATTGTCCATGATGGATCACAGCTTATTTAGTGTTTTCCTCTCCACCACTGTCTCAAAGGTCTCCTGAGACCAATTACAGAGCCAGCCCTCTTGATAATCTTGTCAAGTCTGTTGGTGTCTCTGGCCCTGATACTGCTACCCCAACAGACAGCAGCAAAGTAGATGGCGCTGGCAACAACGGTCTGGTGGAAAAGCTCTAGCATCCTGCTGCACACGTTGAAGGATCTCAGCTTCCTCAGGAAGTAGAGTCTGCTCATCCCCTTCTTGTGCGCAGCATCGGTGTTGGATCTCCAGTCCAACCCGCTGCTGATCCTGACACCCAGATATTTGTAGTCCTCAACCACTCCCACATCCTCCCTCCTAATCTGCAGTGGTTGAGAAGGCATCTTCCTCTTCCTGAAGTCAATCACCATCTCTCTGGTCATGCTGACATTCAACCTCAGGTGATTCTGCTCCGTCTACTCCACAAATCTGTCTACCAGTGCCCTGTACTCCCCATCCTCTCCTCCTCGTATACACCCCGCAACAGCTGAGTTGTCAGAGAATTTCTGCAGGTGGCATGACTCAGTGTTGTACTGAAAGTCAGTGGTGTATAAGGTAAAGAGAAAATGAGAGAGCACAGTCCCCTGTGGAGCTCCCGTATCACTAGCCACCACTCCAGACAAGACATTGCTGGAGTGGTGACTCCAGACAAGACATTGCTGGAGTGGTGCAAACTGTGGTCTGCCTGTCAGGTAGTCAGTAATCCAGGAGATCACAGAGCTGTCAACCCCCATCACTTGCAGCTTCTCACCCAGCAGCAGTGGCTGGATGGTTTTAAAGGCACTGGAGTGAACAATATTTAAAAGCCTCCTAATGTTGTGACTACAGCTTCTGCCTTTAATAAAACCTGTCTGGTCCTCCTTAATGATAAGAGGCAAAACCTTCTCTAATCGCAGAGCCAGGATCTTAGATAACAGTTTAACATCTTGATTTAAAAGAGCAATAGGTCTATATCCTGAGCAATCTTCAGGACACTTGCCTTTTTTAAGAATTAGAGAGATGTCAGCTTCTCTTAATGACTGAGGTAAACTCTCAGAGGTAAAGGAGTGTTCTATCATCTCCAAAAATGGATCCACAAGTATATCCTGAAATCTTTGTAAAATTCTCTGCCCATGCCATCTGGCCCCTGATTCTAAACTGTTAATCGCTAATATAACCTCTTCTCTAGAGATGGGAGAATTTAAATCATGTCTCTGAGTATCAGAAATAGTAGGAAGCGCTAGGCTGTCCAAGAGAGTCCATCCTATATGAGGCCCCTGTTGTCTGGTCTGCTGTATATAGCTGAATATAAAACTGCTTAAAGGTATTACTAATATTTTTGTTATCAAAATAACGAGTGTCATTTAGACCTACAACTGAAGGAATCAGTTGGGAATTTGTTCTGATTTTTGTTAAACAAGACAAATACTTAATAGATTTGTCTCCAAATTAATATAACCTCTGTTTTGAAAAAAAAAAAAAAAAAAGAGCACGCTTAGCTTGTTGAGTTAATAATGCATCTAATGCAGCTTGTGTGGCACACTTTCTCTGCAATAATATAGGATATGATAATGATGATGAACCAAGTACTCTCTTAATTTCTTCCAGTTCCTTTTCAAGTTTAGATTGCTGTTCTTTTTGCTTTCGTTTTTTTGAGGCTAAATATGCTATAATTAAGCCTCTGATATAGACTTTAGAGGTTTCCAATAATAAAGATGAGTCATTAGTAGATTGAGAGTTGATAGTAAAAAATATTTTAAAATCATCTCTCAAGTAAGTAGTAAACTTTTCATCTTTTAGAAGGCATGTATCAAATCGCCATCGTCTACTCTTAACCTGCCCTAAACCAACAGATACTGTTGCATGTTCACTAACAATGATCTTGCTTATTGTACATGAAGACACCGATTGTACCAAGACTTTAGAAATGAAAAAATAATCAATCCTTGTATGACATTTATGAGGGGGAGAATAAAAAGTAAATTCTCTAGCAGATGGGTGGAAAGTTCGCCATGCATCTACTAAATTCATTTCTTCACAGATAGTATGAAGAGCATCAGCCTGAGTTGTTAAAGATGTATTCCGAGGAGAGCGTCTATCAAGCAGGGGGTTAAGTAGGCAGTTAAAGTCTCCTCCCACTAAAGCTATTGTTGGGGAAGACTCTGCAAATTCAGAAAAGGCCTTAACCAAGAAGCTAGGTGAATAATTAGGTGGACAATAAAGATCCATAATAGCAATCTCTTCACCATATAAAACCCCTTTAATAATCACATATCTTCCATGCGTATCTTTAACGCACTTCACCAACTGAAATGGGCGATTTTTATGTATTAATATAACTACGCCCCTGCTGCTGGTGGTAAAAGAAGAGGAATAAACCTGGCCAGCCCAACCATATTTAAGTTTATGGTGTCCATTATCGTTCAGGTGTGTTTCCTGTAATAGAGCTATCTCTACTCTCTCCCTTTTCAATAAAGCATAAACCTTTCTTTGCTTCACATTCCCCTTCAAGCCCCTGACATTCCAAGAACAAAGTTTAATCCTATTGGAAGAAGACATTAGGATTTATGTAGGATTTATGTACCCTATAGAGCAGGGGTCACCAACGCGGTGCCCGCGGGCACCATGTCACCCGCGGCGACCACATGAGTCGCCCGCAGGCCTGTTCTAAAAATAGCACAACTCGCAAGTGAGCTGCGTCTAAGATGTAATTTTTTCTGCCGCTATTTTTTATTTTATAGTTTTTATATTTTTTAAAATCACACTTGCAGTTATATAGATTTTAAAATGACAATGTCTTAAAAATAAAAAAAATGAAAATATGTTTATTATACGTAAAGTTAAGGTGAACTGTGACCTAGTTCAAAGGTCAGTATTGTGCGCATGACAAAACCTTCGCGCTTGTGGAGCGTAAGCTTAGCTAGCGGGCAGTTAAGATGGTGAACGCAGTGCGGTTTCCAAGCCCAAAAACATGGCAAAAAAAAGACAGAAAATTTATCATTTTCAAAGTGAGCGGGAGGAAGAGTTCTTTTTTATTACCGTGAAAGGAAGCTGCGTGTGTTTCATTTGCGGGGCAACGGCGAAGCCCATGTGGAGCGACACTTCACTACCCACTCTTTTTTTTTGGACTTATCTTGTACCCGTAGGTAGATTTGTTCTGCAGTCCGGTGACAAGCCACCAGCCGCTATGTGCGCAAGCGCCCTTTAACTCCCTAACCTGCATGTTTTTGCATGAAAAACGAGAACATGCACCACCAGAACATGCAAACTCCACACAGATCACTGTTGGCCGGGGGCAGGGATCGAACCCACGATCCCTGCGATCCCCCGGCCGAGGGTAAACTGCTGCCGCGGTGCTAACCACTGCTCTACCGTGCATATAAGCACTCTCAGTGCTGTTTAGCTTCTCATGAAAGGACAGTGCTGGTTGCTCAAGCATGATTCTTGGCAAGAACTGTATGGATATAATTCCGGTGAAGAAGAACACACAAAAGTGTGTTTATTAAATGTAACAGATTTTGAGCAGAATTGCAGCAGATTTGTTCAGTTAAAAATGTGATAAGATTTATTTAATATGAAAGTTGATTTTTCTTAAATGTTGCATAACTTTTTCAAACATGGTTCAACATAGTTCATGAATTAAAAGGGTTTAGTTTTTTATGGTTAAAAGGGACTGGTGAAAACTGGACATTTTTTTTATGAAATGTAGAAGTGATTATCTGAACAATTGCTGAGATTAATAAAAAAGTGTTGAATATTGATCTTGTCTGTTACCCACTCTAAGTTATTGATAATTATGTATATATATATATATATATATATATATATACACTGTGTGTATATATATGTATATATATATATATATATATATATATATATATATATATATATATATATATATATATATATATATATATATATATATATATATATATATATATATATATATACATACACACACACACACACAATTTGTTATTTTAGAGGAGTGTGTCAAGCTGGTGCCCTTCACATGACTCGATACCCATGAAGTAGCTCTTGGTTTCAAAAAGGTTGGTGACCCCTGCTATAGAGACTAATAAACATGCCTCCAATGCCCCATTTTGTACATGTAAAACTCTTATGTATTTGGCATAATGTAATGTACAAACAATATAAATATTGATACGGTAGACCACTGCTGAGCATAAAACATGCACCCAAAAACAAACCCAAAACAAAAAAATACACAAAACCAATAGATAATAAATAGGCTCCTTCCCCAGATCGCATGGGGATTGCTATTCTTCAAGGCACTTACTAAAGGCCAAAACACTTCACAAGAAAAGCAAGAAGAGGGGGGGCAATACAAAAAAAACAAAAACAAAAAAAAAACAATGCAACGCAAAAAAAAAAAATAGTTAAAAAAACACAAAACAACCAAACTCCTTTACACGAGTGCCAAAAAAACAACAAACAAACAGGGGAAAAAAAAGGAAGAGGGGATAAGTGATAATCCAGATGGCAGGGAGCTACTGAAACGCCTCTTAATATTAAGAACAAGCAATGCATTTAAATTTAAGTCATAGTCGATAGAGTTTTCTCCTTAAATAGTTGGATTAGCGGATTAACATATGTATTAAACATAAAGAATTGTGTCTATTATTTAAACCATATATCACACACAAAGAGTCGCAAAAAGGCACAGAGATGGATAATAATAAATACACTGTCCAACCTTAAGGTCCACTTTCTCATCTTCCCTGATTTGTCACACTGGATACAAAAGACATTACTTCAGTTGGGGAGAGAAAAGTTTTCTTAATGCCATTAAAGGATACTTGCAGCCTTGCGGGGAACAACATGGAATATTCTGCTCCAATTCCTCACAGGCGCTGCTTGGCTTCATTAAACTCCTTTCGTCTATGAAGAACATCAGCAGAAAGATCGTGATAGAAGGATATTTTTCTCCCGTCCAAGGTAAAGTCACCATTGCCTGCTTTACATCGCGCTGCTGCCATCACTCTCTGCTTGTCAGGAAACGAGTGGAATCTGATGATGACTGGGCGAGGCCGCTGATTAGAGCCGGGTGCCGGTGCAAGGGAGCGGTGAGCCCTCTCTAGCTTAACACGGTCATCCTTCGTGTCCATATTAATAAAATCTGGAAGCCAATGCTCAAAGAAGCCCAAAGCATTCCCGCCTTCCATGTTCTCTGGCAAATTGACAATGCGTATATTCTTTCGCCGCCCTCTGTTCTCCAGGTCGTCTATATGTTTAGAGAGGAATTTTATTTTCTTCTCCAAAGCTGGGATCATGTTAGCCAACGGCTAGTTAGCCGTTTCCATCTGCAGCGTCCTAGCCTTTAGCTCGTCCAGCCGGTTAACGACCACTTTCAGCTCGTTGGCATGAGAAAGAACAGTCATGGCTAACGGTTCCAGTTTATCGTCAATAGCCTTCATTATCTTACAGGTCATGAGCTCAAATGCTTTAGCGAGCCTAGGGTCCAATTCCATCTCATCATCTTGATCTTGTTCGCAGCTGTGTTGGACTAATGGCGTAGCTGTATTCTCAGTGTTTTGTTGTCATGGCTTATTGCTGTTCTTACCTTTCGACGACGGCATTGCTTTATATTGTCTTGTCCAGTACTGCTCGAGAGTCATAATATTACATTGTCTTGCAAGGAAAAAGCTGTATCTTCAGTGAGAATGCTGAATTTATTTAGGCGTTTACGGAGCTCCACAAAAGTCGACCGTCTCCTAAGCCGCCATCTCCCCAATGTTGCCTCTTTGAGAGAGATTAAATATCATTCACTTCTGTCAATCACAAGAAAACGACACTGTAATCATGTCATTGGATGCAGAGAAAGCCTTCGACCGAGTTGAGTGGCCTTATCTATTTAAAGTATTACAAAAATTTAATCTGGGGGATAACTTTATCAAATGGATCAAACTTTTGTATAATAAACCCTTAGCATCAGTCATAACAAATGGTTACAGATCGGATAATTTCCCAATTTATCGTTCAACACGTCAAGGCTGCCCCTTAAGTCCTGCTCTTTTTGCCCTTGTGGTACAACCTTTAGCTGAAGCCATCAGACAGGATCCAGCTGTCAGGGGTATAGATGTAGGGGAGACGCAACATAAAATTTCCCTTTTTGCGGATGACATTTTGTTGTACGTAGCAGAGCCGGCTACCTCTGTTCTGCGACTGGTTGACATCATTAATTATTTTGGGTCTTTTTCTGGTTACAAAATTAATTTCTCTAAATCTTTAGCTATGCCCATGGGAAGCCTCAGAAATAGAATGAACTCCCTTATATCATTTCCATTTCGCTGGTCTATGTCAGGTTTTGTGCACTTGGGTATTCAGATTACTCCTATGTTCCATCAGATGTTTAAAGACAATTTTAACCCTCTCCTAGACACTATAAAGAAAGATTTAAACAGGTGGTGTTCACTTATCATTACTCGGCAGAGTGTCTATTATCAAAATGAATATCCTGCCTAGGTTATTGTACCCCCTACAGATGGTTCCAGTATTTATAACTAATAAGGTTTTGAAGTTACTGAATGGTTGGTTGAGTGATTTTATTTGGAGCAAAAGGAAGCCAAGATTAAAAATGGTAAAACTACAACTTCCAAGTTCAGTGGGAGGTTTGGATGTCCCTAACATTAAATTGTACCAAATAGCATCTCAACTAAGGTTTATAGCAGAATGGGTTAAAGATGATCCTACTTCTGTTTGGTTGGGCCTTGAAAAGTCATAGGTCTCCTGTTCACTGTTGGGTCTTTGGTCTTGTAAGAATTTAAAGTCAGTTAGAAATCTCTGTGATAATAACCCCATAATTTGCAATACTTTAAAGGCCTGGTTTATGACACGAAAGCTTGAAAGAAGATCAGATTTAACTACTTTATTAATTCCTATTCAAGGCAATCCGGACTTTGTTCCTGGTATGATGGACAGTGGTTATAATATATGGACAGTTAAAGGGTTAAAGAAAATCTATGACCTTTTTGATGGTGCATATTGTTATCATTTGAACAGCTTCAGGAGAAATTTGGTCTTTCTAAACAGAATTTTTTAGATACCTTCAGATCCGAGATTTCATAACTAGAAAGACCACACTCAATGTAAATGCCACAGTGTCTGTAGTTGAGCGGTTACTTCTTTTAGGACCAACCAAAAAATTCATAACTCGCTGTTATAGTGCCTTAAGTCAGTCAGATGTGATGTGTATATGTCATTTATGCAGGATCTTAAACAGAAATGGCAAAGTGAACTTGGTGTAAATATTTGTGAGGATTCATGGGATGCAATCCGGGAGTGTGCCAAGAAGATTTCAATATGCAATCGTGCAAGATTATTGCAATACAAAATTTTACATCGCTTACAAATCTCTCCCAGTAAAAGATCCAACATGAATCCCCAGCTTTCACCCATGTGTTTGAAATGTAAAATTTCAGTTGGTACCTATACTCATTGTGTGTGGTCTTGTCCTAAGATCCAAGCATACTGGCTAGACGTTGTACAAGACATGAATCAAATATTTGGTGTGAATGTAGACATGGATCCTCTCTCTCTGCTACTGGGACACCCAAACCAGGACTTACTTTTTGGAAGCTCTGCAAGACTGGACAATATCCTTGCATACGCGGCAAGAAGGAATATTTTTTTGTCATGGATATGTGACAAACCACCAACTAAAACAAACTGGCATAAAATCATCATGGAGTGTTTCCCTTTGGAATATTTAACATGATTACTTCACTCAACAAAGAGATATTTTATGAAAATATGGACGCCATATCTCAAATTCTCTAACCTTTACAGTGGCCTCTGTGGCGTAACATTATGTAGCTCACATATTCCTTGGCAGAGACCCAGACATGAGGGAACCTTGAGCTCACAGTGTGTATAGACATCACGCCTCAAACGGACAGTGAGCCTGGACCCCTGCGGACTAGAGGAGAAGTGAGAAGATCTGAGAGTGAACCTGAAGGGACTGTCTGACTCCTAGGGTCAGACAGAGAAGCCGAGAGGACAATAAGGGGATTAGATATGAATGGAATTCTGTGTTTGATGTGAATGTGATTTGTGTCTGATGTAACAGTATAAAGGTATGTGGTTTACGTCAGCTCGTCCTCTTCATTCCCTGACTGAGAGAGGAGCTGTAGGACTTGAGATGGAATAAACCAATACTGAAAAATCATTCAGTCTCTTCATTTCGAGTTTCCTACATTGGTGACCCACACGTGAGAAGTATGGAAAGGCTTGGAGGTCGTCTCTCCGACTCCGAACCTGATTCACCGGAGACCGCCCGCACCGGCGTAAACTCCATTAGACTCCCCGAGTTCTGGCAAGAGGACCCGCACTCATGGTTCCAACATGTGGAATCACGGTTCGTGCTTAACGGGGTATCAGAGGATGACGTTAAGTTCCACAATGTCATCGCAAGACTTAACAGCAGCACAGCCCGGTGTGTGCGGAGCCTGGTGCAGCAGCCGCCCGCTGCTGGCAAATACGACGCCCTGAAAGCCGCCCTCATTCGGAGCTTTGTGCCATCAGCCGAGGTGAGGGCCAGAACCCTCCTGGACCTGCGCGACAGAGGAGGACGCAGGCCGACCGTCCTCATGGAGGACATGCTGCAGATGATCGGGGCAGGCAACGATGCATTTTTATTTAAGCACATCTTTTTGAGGACCCTTCCAGCGCACATGAGAGGCTCCCTGTCCAGCATGAGGTGTGTGGACCAGCAGGACTTTCGCGCACTGGCTTTGGAAGCAGAGCGACTCCTGGACGCATGCGGCGAGCAGGAGACAGCAGCGGCAGCAGCGGACCTCGGCGCGGCAGCCCAGGGCGACGGAGAACCGGTGGCAGCAGAGCCGACCCCAGCGACAACAGCGGCAGCGCGGTCCCGGAGCAGAGGAGAGAACGAGATGTGCTTCTACCATCGACATTTCGCGCACAAGGCTCACAGATGCGTTCCGCCATGCAACTTCAGGAAGCAGGGAAATGCAAAGAGCCGGAGGTCGTTAGCAGCTTCGACCCTCGGCGAACGGAACAAGCTGCTCTACCTGACGGACGCGAGCTCCGGACGGCGATTCCTCGTTGACACCGGAGCACAGAGGAGTTTCATCACCGCAACCTACGCGGACCGGGCGGCCGGTCCCCGCGGAGATGGAGCAACAGCCGCAAACGGCTCGTCGATCAAGACGTTTGGCGAAAGAACTCTGCGCCTGGCCTTGCACGGCCGCAACTATGAATGGACCGTCATAGTAGCGGCGGTGAGTTTCAATATGTTGGGCGCCGATTTTTTGTGCTCACATGGCTTGTTGGTAGATCTGGCTAATAGACGCTTGGTTAATGCACTCTCTTTTTGTTCTATTCCCTGTGCAGCGCGAGTGTCCCCGCCGTCAGTACAGGCAAACGCCGCCGCAGCAGGAGGTAAGTTCCACACTCTCCTAAACCAGTTCCCAGCACTCACAGTTCCCACGTTTTCAGCTAAGGTGGCGAATCACGGGGTGGAGCACTTTATAACCACAAGTGGCCCACCAGTTTTTGCTAAGGCACGGCGCTTGGATGCAGCTAAGCTCTCCATTGCGCATGAGGAGTTCGCCAACCTGGAAAGGTTGGGCATAATTCGCCGCTCGAAGTCCGCTTGGGCTTCCCCCCTCCACATGGTCCCTAAGGCGGACGGCTCGTGGAGACCGTGCGGCGATTATCGCAGGTTAAACAATGCCACAACGCAGGACCGCTACCCAATTCCGCATATCCAAGATTTTTCGGTGCATTTGGCCAAGGCACAAATTTTTTCTAAAATAGACCTGGTCCGCGGTTATCACCAGGTCCCGGTCCGATCAGAGGACGTTCCCAAGACAGCGGTAATAACCCCTTTCGGGCTTTTTGAATTTTTACGCATGCCTTTTGGCCTTAAAGGCGCTGCGCAAACCTTCCAACGCATGATGGATGCCGTTTTGCGCGACCTCTCTTTTGTTTTCGTCTACTTAGATGATATTTTGGTCGCCAGCACCTCTGAGGAGGAACACGAAAGTCACCTCAGAACTGTTTTTCAGAGGTTGGGAGCGCACGGGTTGATAATCAACCCAGCCAAGTGCCATTTTGGCGCAGCACAGATCGATTTTTTTAAGGCACTGCGTCTCCCCAGAGGGTGCAGTTCCGCTGCCCTCCAAACTCAGCCACCGTCCTCAGCCACAAACGGTCAAAGCGTTGCAAGAATTCTTAGGTATGGTAAATTTTTACAACCGTTTCATACCTCACGCGGCGCAGCTCATGCAACCGTTGTACGTCGCGCTAAAAAAACAGAAACCCTCCAATGCGATTGAGTGGTCCCCGGAGCAGGAGCGCGCATTTACTGAGGTTAAGAAAGCACTAGCGAATGCAGCGCTGCTGGCTCACCCAGACCCGGCAGCCCGAATAGCGCTAACCACAGACGTGTCAGATGTGGGCATTGGAGCCGTGGTAGAACAGCAAGTCGCCGGGGATTGGCAGCCACTCGCTTTTTTTTAGCAGGTCCCTACACGATGCTGAGCGAAAATATAGCGCGTTTGACAGGGAACTACTAGCGCTCCACCTGGCCATTCGCCATTTTCAGTTCTGGTTGGAAGGGCGGCGTTTCACCGCGTTTGTCGACCACAAACCGTTAACCTTTGCAATGTCCAAAGTCTCGGAACCATGGTCAGGCCGACAGCAGAGGCAGCTGGCCGCAATTTCAGAATTCACCACCGATATACAGCACGTAGCCGGTAAATTTAATGTGGTGGCGGACTGCCTCTCACGAGCGGTAACAGCGCCTGTCCGCGCGGATGGGGGCTGTAGCACCACAGACGCGGAGCGCGGTAATAGCGCGGACACGCACGTGGCTCCGGTGCACCTAGGGATAGATTACGCGGCCATGGCAGCAGAGCAGGGCGAGGACACAGACGTGCGCGCGCTCCTGTCTGGACCAACAGGGTTAAGGCTGGAGAACGTAAGTTTACAAACTGGTTCACCCCCACTTATTTGCGATGTACCGGCCACGTGGCGCCGTCGGGTTTTTGACGCGGTGCACTCCCTAGCACACCCGGGAGTACGCACTTCGGTGAAAATGGTAGCGGAGAAGTTTGTTTGGCCGAGCCTGCGCAAGCACGTGAAGGAGTGGGCGAGAGCCTGCATGTCCTGCCAGCGGGCCAAAGTTCACAGACACACAAAAGCCCCTTTAGAACCTTTCCACATCCCGGCTAAGAGGTTTGATCATGTGCACGTTGATCTAGTGGGACCCCTGCCGCCCTCGCAGGGGTTCACACATCTCCTAACAATGGTGGACCGGACCACGCGTTGGCCGGAAGTGGTCCCATTGCAGTCTACCACAGCAGCAGAGATAACTCGCATTTTTTTAACAGCCTGGGTAGCGCGGTTCGGAGTCCCGTCGGACATTACGTCCGATAGGGGTCCGCAGTTCGTTTCAGAGCTATGGTCAGCCATGGCCAGCGGCTTAGGGGCAACAGCTCATTGCACCACCGCTTATCACCCACAGGCCATCGGTTTATGCGAGCGTTTTCACAGATCGTTGAAGGCAGCCCTCAGAGCGTCGCTCACGGATACAAATTGGGTAAACAAACTATCATGGGTTTTATTGGGGTTGCGTTCGGCACCCAAGGAGGATTTAGATGCCTCACCTGCTGAATTAGTGTTTACTCAACCTCTCAGGCTGCCAGGAGAGTTCCTGCCAGCCCATGCAGCACCCGAGCCCCCCCCCGGTGTGGGGACCTCTACACGGCACAGGGGCAGAAATGCTCCCGGGCCCCGCTCATCACACTTTTCCGCAGGTTTTTGTTCCCAAGGCTTTGCAAAACGCAGAGTTTGTTTTTGTCAGGCACGACGCTCAGCGTCACAGTCTCCGCCCACCTTACGATGGTCCGTTCCGAGTGCTGGAAACCGGGGAGAAATATTTTGTACTGGACTTGGGGGGCAGGAAAGAGACAATCAGTGTTGACAGATTAAAGCCTGCTTTTGTGTTACGTGACGAACCTGTACGGCCGGCGGGGGCGCCTCAACGCGGCAGGCCTCCCAAGGGACAGTCCCTAGTTCCCCAGCAGGGGGTAAATAACCCTTCTCCCCCTCATTCCACAGGCGCACCGCAGGAAGGCACAACACAGGCTGCGAAGCCTGCGTTCAGCAGATTCGGGAGGAGATTGAAGCCTAAGCAACGGGCAGAGTGATGTGTATTTTGATCAGCCCGTGTAAATTGTGCTGTAGATCCTGCAGGGGGTGTGTGTGTAAGAATGTAATGTGTATGACTGCCCATTATGGGCATGAAGGCGGTGTGTGTGTGTCCTTTCTTGACATAGTGTGTATGACTGTCCATTATTGACTTAAGGTTGGTGTATGTCCGTTCTTGGGCGTTTCGGGGGGAGTGATGTGGCGTAACATTATGTAGCTCACATATTCCTTGGCAGAGACCCAGACATGAGGGAACCTTGAGCTCACAGTGTGTATTGACATCACGGCTCAAACGGACAGTAAGTCTGGATCCCCTGCGGACTAGAGGAGAAGTGAGAAGATCTGAGAGTGAACCTGAAGGGACTGTCTGACTCCTAGGGTCAGACAGAGAAGCCGAGAGGACAATAAGGGGATTAGATGGAATTCTGTGTTTGATGTGAGTGTGATTTGTGTCTGATGTAACAGTATAAAGGTATGTGGTTTACGTCAGCTCGTCCTCTTCATTCCCCAACTGAGAGAGGAGCTGTAGGACTTGAGATGGAATAAACCAATACTGAAAAATCTTTCAGTCTCTTCATTTCGAGTTTCCTACAGCCTTGATTCTTGGGAGTGTTAACTTGGATTAAATATGACCCTTTTTTTTTTACCTGGTTTGTGGTGCTATGATGGTTACACTCCTCTGTACAAATGTACAAGTGCTGGTTTATGTGTACATGTATGAATTTCTAGCTAAGTATATCTTCCCTTTTTTAATTTATAATCTTTAATTTTGTGTAGATCAATTTTGTGCTGAGCTGTTTTTCATGTTTTGATTGTTGGGGGGATTTGTGTGTGTGTGTGTGTGTGTGTGTGTGTGTGTGTGTGTGTGTGTGTGTGTGTGTGTGTGTGTGTGTGTGTGTGTGTGTGCAAAACAAAGGAAAAAATTTCAATAAATATAATTTGGAAAAAAAAAAAGGCACTGGAGAAATCAAAAAAGTGATTCTTACAGTAGCTCCTCCACCATCCACGTGCAGATGGGCTTGTTGCAGCAGGTAGATGACAGCATCTTCAACTCCTAAATGGGGCTGATATGCAAACTGCACAGATGTTACGTCATCTATTCATAACTATGAATAGAAGTCTACTGGAGTGTCGCAACTCTCATATTGTACAGCTCTGGTTCAGTGACGCAATGGTTTTGGACCACCCAGACACAGCTCTAGGTGCTGAGACTAGCCAATCAGGTACAGCACGAAATCAGCCAATCACAAGTCTAGTTGCCGAGACTAGCCAATCAGATGCAGCGCGAGACCAGCCAATCACGTCTCTAGGTGTTGCGGCAGCGTTCTACAGAAAACCCTACTTGGTCCACGTCTGAGCACGAGCGGAGGGTAGCCAATCAGGGGCAGCCACAGTGTTGTTTGGAAACAAGTGTGCGGCTGTAAAAAATCCCGTGCGACAGGCGGGGCAAACACTTATAGATTTACTGAGCTGGTTTGTGTTTCACCAAGGAGCTTAGTGTCGCTTTTTGACATCGTCACCTTTAGCTCGCGAGTTAAAATGGATGCGAGAGATTGTCGACAAAAGACGATAAGTCTGGTGGTAAAAACGCCCAACCAGACTCAGGAGGACCACACTGTTGACGGGGTCCAGCTGACGTGGACCGTGAGGGACCTGAAGACACATCTGTCCCTCCTCCACCCGACAAAGCCGGTGAGTTGACCACCAGTTTCCATCAAAAGGGACTGGACTAGCCGGAGGCTGGGCAACAGGTCAGGTGGACCCTGGTGTCCAGTCTGTACATGTACAAGTACTGCGGATGCAAGTTTTTGATTAATTCATTAATTGTTAAAGGATTTACCTTATCGATCGATTGATTATTAATTGATAAGCTGCGTTTTTCCTGAGAATTTGAATTTCTGTTGGCACAATATGGTCTGTCAACATAAAAAGCCAATGTTTGTTTGGTTTGATATGCTGAATAAATGCGAAGAATGAAAAATGAAAGTCATATTCCTCAAGAATTTTATTTATGTGATGTAATCTGTTGTATGTTAAACAGTAACAATAAAATCTCAGAAAAATAAATATTAAGGCTGTAGAAGATGTGCTCAAATGATGAGGCTGAGTTTAGTCGTAAACCAGCTTTATTGACAGAACACAGCTTCTAGCATTCTCAAAGCAGGAAAGAGGAAGAAACATATCTCATCACCCTTTTATATGTTTCCAGCATCAGAATTCAAGTCACATGGTGTTTTCAGTAAACATACAGTCACAAAGCATCCCTTTGAATCTTCACCATTGTCTCTCATTTCCTGATGAACCGGAAATCTCTCCGGGGCATCTTCTGTGGGACAAAGAGACAAATCTCACACCTCCTTGTTATCTTCTGCAGATTCGAGTCCTATGTCCTTGCAGATGTGACACCCTCAATACACATGCAGTCCTGTCTCTGTGGAAACGTGAGCCCACAATGTGTGTCGTCCACAAGGCTACTATAACAAAAATCTGATCTGTGCACTGGCTGATATTAAGCAACTAAATTCTGAATAAAAAAAAAATACGTAGACTAAATTTCCACATTAGGGCTGGGAACGATCCCTAATTTCAGGAATCTATTCAATTCCGATTCGATCTGGGAATTACTATTTTAATAGCCATTTTACTTTCCACGAAAAAAAATCTTAGAGACCTAATGCTGGAAATTGTACCAAGAATACTCTAACTTTCTTAATACGTAAATTAACACATAAAGAACTAACCCAAAATCAGTTACAGTAATACACTTTTTATTATTTAAAAGTGCTTTCTTCAGTGCAAAGGTGTGTGTAGTGTCAGGTTAACCACCCAGAGTCGGTGAACACATTCCTGCATGAAGCATGTAGACATGATCTCACTGGACTTCAGTCCCTCCAGGATTTCATGGCTGTTTTTCTGATTGTTGGGGTTGAAAAAGCCTGAATTTGTGGAGCTTTTTCAAACTGTTGTGACATTTTTAGAGTTTTTTTTTTTTTTTTTTTTGCACTGGAAGTTGTGTGAGGAAGTCCAGATTTTAAAGTAGCTGCTTTTTTTTTCCATAGTTAACATTTATTCTATGTAACACCACAAGAAAAGCACAGGATTGCCAAAAATTTCCTGTTAAACAATGATTTATGTACAATTAAAAGCTCAGTCAAGTTGTCAGAAAATGACCAACATTGTATTCTTGCTGAGAACTTAAATAATAATAATATAAAAAAAAAAGAAATAAGAGAATCAGCCATTATAGCCATTATAAATGGCATTGAATGCATGTTAGAGTCTGGAGCAAATTTTGGCAGCACCTTCTTGAATCTTGATTGTGAAAACTAAGACCCTGAAAAACTTGGTCTTCTTCTGTGCTGAAATCCTCATGAAGCAGGGATGGTCCTCCACTGACAACCTCTAACCTTCAGGAGGTCTCAGTGAGGATGGAGCTGGGAGTGGAAACCCAGTCTTCACACATCTGAAGGGAGGTGAAAAGAAGAGATTTCACAGTAAAATTGATAATCATATTTTTTAATCCCCACACCACAGTAGGGTTTAATAATTTCTTAAAGAATTTCTTTCTTTGATTTTTTGTTGTTTACATTTTAACTACAAATTAATTTTAAATTTTTGAAAAGGGTTTCAATTAATTTCCTGGAAGATTTGTTCATTTCAGCTTAGTTCTATTGAGTAAAAATGGCTTGTAAAATGAATAAAACCTTTATTCTGCATTTATTCACAGCTCTTAATCAACAGTTAACTTTGTATCCATAGTTTGTAAAAGAAAACACCATCATGCCGGATAAATTATTAATTTACGACACAAATGTTAAAACAAACAAATGATATTTTACTTACATTCTCAGCAGCTCCAGGTCTCTCTCTCTTCACTGGTTTCAGCCAGATTTGGTGCATTTTCCATTTATCAGTCGTCGACTTTATGTTCCATCTCAGCACTGCACGTAGAACAAAAACCTTTTATCCCCACTTTATGAAAAATATCCGGAAGCTGTTGAGGACAGTCTTTATGGTGACTTTGGTTGATAAATTAAGAGACGCACATCGACTCCACTCATGTAAACATGGAAGTAAAGATGTACGCATGCACTGCAGGGAACTCTTGCTGGATGAGAACAGTTTTTACACCACAGAAAAAGAACTAGCATATCCATTAGCTTGTTAGCTGTTAACTCCATTAGCGCTCCGGGTGTTTCTGGTTCTTCGCCGCGGTTCCTGGCTCACTGACCCGGTTTCGACCTGATCAAACTCAGCAGACATTCACAGACGTAAAAGCATTATATTAAAAGATTGATCCATGGATTTTGTGGATCAATATCGGCTCAGTCAAATGTGGATCAATCCAGATTGTTGTATCGATCTTGTGAACCCACCACTAGTCCACATAATATTAAAGACTACATACAATATTATATAAAACAATATTAACCCAGTAGCTTACTAAACATGAAACAGGACAGGACAGGTTGACAGATGAGGTCAGGCAGGAGTCTCCATGGACGATGGTGTTTGCAGACGACATAGTGATCTGTAGTGAGAGTAGGGAGCAGGTGGAAGAGAACCTGGAGAGGTGGAGGTATGCTCTGTAGAGAAGAGGAATGAAAGTCAGCAGAAGCAAGACAAAATATATGTGTGTGAATGAGAGGGAGGCAGGTGTAACGGTGAAGATGGAAGGAGTAGAGGTAGTAAAAGTAGATGAGTTTAAATACTTGGGGTCAACCATCCAAAGTAATGGAAAATGCACAAGAGAAGTAAAGAAGAGAATGCAGACAGGGTGGAGTGGGTGGAGATGAGTTTCAGGGGTGATTTGTGACAGAAGGGTAGCAGCAAGAGTGAAAGGGAAGATTTACTAGATGGTAGTGAGACCTGCTATGACGTATAGTTTGGAGATGGTGGCGCTGACAAAAAGATAGGAGGTGGAGCTGGAGGTGGCAGAGTTGAAGATTCTAAGATTTTCATTGGGAGTGACTAGGAGGGACAGGATTAGAAATGAGTACCTCAGAGGGACAGCTCAGGTTGAGCAGTTTGGAGACAAAGTAAGAGAGTCAAGGCTGAGATGGTTTGGACATGTGCAGAGCAGGGATAGTGGAGATATTGGACAAAGGATGTTGAAGATGGAGCTGCCAGGCAGAAGGAGAAGAGGAAGACCCAGGGTTTCCTCTGGTAGCATTTCTCGGTGGTGGGCCGCCTCGCCAGAAAGTTTACCATCACGCCAAGGAGATAAGAATTTATTAAGAAAAATATATGAAGCAATGACTTTCCGCAAGCGTGCACACAAACAACGTGCGTGGCCATCATCCGCCCGGAGTTTAGAAGTGCCCCGCTCATGCGAGTTTTCCAGTCAGTCAGCAGGCAGTGTCTCGCTAAGCACGACTGTCAGACAGTGACATGAGTTTACTAAAGTACTTTAAACGCAGAAAAAAATCATAAGAGGTATGTAAGCACTGGCGTTTATCATGGTTTTAACCTGATGGAAACGGGAGCAATAATGGAAGAGTTGCTTAGCTAAGAGATGTGGTTAGAATTCATATGCAGCCAGCTTCATTTGAAGGGAAAGGCAAGGGACTGATGAATTGCTGAGTATATATTTCACCAGCCACTACAATATTAAGTTATGTTCTGTAGGAATTGCAGGAATGAAGAGACTGGCAATTTCTCTCTTTTCTCGCACGAGTAGGTGTTCCGTTCTTGTTCTCCAGCGGCAGTGACAAAAAGCAACAGCTAAAAACTCTAACTCTCTTTTTCATTCTAAACTGAGGTCCTTCAGTGGCTGCCTGATGAGAAAGCCTAAGAGCACAACTATAACTGCCTAAACAGATCATTCTATACATGAACACATGTTGTGGTGAATTATGTCTTTAGAGTCCGCTACAGTTCCCTATTACGTACCTGGCAGGTTAAGATGACCGAAATTCACAAAGTCAATGACTTTAATCTGTCAGCAGCCTTCAGACAAACTAAATGTGCCAACATTTGATTTCAAAATAAGGGAGGTTTCTCCTGCTGTCTGGGTGGTGAAGAGATTTCAAAAAAACTATAAATATATAGAAATATTGTAACAGAAATAACGGTATCATTAGTCATTTAAGTTAATTTATTTCATTAAATACAATTTTATTAATATTTTTTCTTTGTAATCAGAGTTAAATTATTGTTCTGTTCTGACTGCAAAATTATGGTCAAATATGTAAATTGTTATAAGGAAAAAGTAAAAAAAATACCACAGTCTGTTTCAAATTTATCTAAAAAACCAGTAATTTTATTTTTAAAAAACAGTCAAAAATTAGTCATAAAATAATCCACAGATTTATAATAAAGTTTAAAATGTACAAGAAAAGTCAATTTTACAAGAGGAAATTACAAATTTGAGGAAAATGGTTTCAACTTTAGATTTACAGAGAAAAGTAGAAAACTAAGAATTAATTATTAATTTCAAAGCACTGCTTTTACATGAGTAGAATTTCTGGTTACTATACCCACCTGATCATATAATTTAAGTATGCATGAGTACATTACTGTTATGAATGTTTCTTTCCCTTCCCTACTCTCTCAATAAAAAAAAAAGAAACACTAGAATAAAAATACAAAAAAATACACATATTTTTGTCATTTATTTAAACCATGACAAAAAAATCCTGCAGGACAAAACATGACACTTGATATTTTCTAACCTGTTTGTATACCACCATAGACAGAGAGAGAAGCTGCATTAGACAGAGCTCAGAGAGGGCAAGATGAGACAGAAGAGAGGAGCCAAGGAGAGGAAAGTGTTCAGGCAGAGGAAGGAGAGAAGGATGACACCATTAAAAAGTCCAAATACAGGACATCTGGGTGGGACCCCAAATGGCCCAATATTCCAACATTCAAGCCTTGGTTGCACAATACTTCAAATTGTAAGTTCCATATGCATGGCAGTGGCTCAGGAGGTACAGTGGGTCGTCCAGTAACCGGATGGTTGGTGGTTCGAATCCCGCTCGCCCCAGATATCCTGCCGTTGTGTCCCTGGGCAAGACACTTTGCCCACTTTGCCTCTAGTGTCCATAACACTGGGTATGAATGTGTATATATGTTCGGTGGTGGTCGGAGAGGCTGTTGGCCCGGATTGGCAGTCACGTTTCCATCAGCCTGCCCCAGGGCAGCTGTGACTACAATAGTAGCTTGCCACTAAGCGCTATATACTGTAAATCTGATGCATTATTATTATATGCAAAGGTATAGTGCCAAATTTAAAAAAAAAGAAATAAATAGTGTAAAATTAACATTCATACATTGTGGAGGAATAAGATCAGGTGAGATGAGACGAGCTGTGAGGTTGCAGAGTTTTATTTTACTCCAACATCATGAGACACACTGTAGTGCTGTGCGCTGTGTTGTGCTGTGTGTGCTATTGAGGCATGTCTAGCAAGCTCTTTTATACATGTTATACAAAGCGAGAGAATGCATGGCACATTTGCATATTGATACACATATCAGTCAATACATATCAATCGCGTGACCAACTGGCGCCCAGACTTCCTCTACTTAATCCGGGGATGTATAACAATAGTCCATTGTTTTGATTGTCTCCTAGGGGCTCTCTGTCTCTATGCAAATTGTCCTCTGCTTCCTGCCGGCTAGCTGAGTGTGAAGATTGAATGTCCATCCATGTAGATTATGGTGGGTCACCACAGGGCTCCCCCCAGAGCACTCAGCAGGTGTTGTGACCCCCCCCCCCCCGTCCCCTGTCGTTTGGCTCCAGCTCCGGATTCCAGCACATTGAACGGCCGTAGATCGTGGGCGCATGGGCCGGTGCGTTTCGTGCGTGATGGAACAAGACGGCGATCGGCCGGCTTTAGGGAGTGAGGTGCGGAAAAAGCGCTGTGGAGGAGGAGGGGGAGGGGGGTGGGAGTAAGTGAGTGCCGGCTCGGGACGTCAAAGGTGTCTGGGCCATGCAAAAATTGTGTGTGGATCCGCGATGGTGAGGGACTTTCCCGGTAAACCTGGCGGAGATCCACAGCGGCTGTGAAAAAAAACATTTTATCTGACTCCTCTCGCGGCTCGATCCAGCGAGGATGTGGGGAAGGCGAGTGGCCAAATTCCCCAAGGATGTGTAGCGGCTGTGAAACAACTGCAGCTGTGTGAAGGTGTGAGGCGGTTTGGCTTTTAGGTGCGGAAGCAGCCCTAAAGTCATCGGGGAAAGCAATCGGCTAAATTCCCCTTGTGCGCCGTGGCTGAGAAACCCATACAAAGTCCTGTGTGCGGGCTGCACGTCTGCTCCAGGTGCGTGAGCAGCCCTGAAGGTTCCGAGGGTGGCGATTGGCCATTTTTCTTGGGCATGTGCAGCGGTGGAGGACGATGTATCAGTCTGTGGAGCCGGCTCGTCTCTGTGCGTGGTGCGCGCTTGGCGCCATGACCACATAACTGGCAGTTGCGCTGTCCTCGTAATCCTGCGGTGTGCGTGTGGGGCTTCTGTGCGTGGGAGGTCCGCTGTCTGGAGTTTAGTCAGAGTTGGGGAGCTCGGTGGAAATCAACGCGGTCGGCGTCGATGATTGTCCCCGTTCAGGCTGCTTCCTTTGTTCGCTCGTGTTGTTCATGGTGCGTTTTGGTCCCAGCACTGCGCTCCGGAGTGCGCTCTCCAGTGAGGATGAAGAGGTTGTAGGCGTCCTCTGTGTCCACAGCGCAGTGAGAGGGAGCAGATGGCCATTCTCTCTCGTCATGTCACCAGTGTGGAGGGAAGAGATCAGGCGAGAGTCGCACCATGACACGTGCTGGGGCTTTCCCAGTCAGAGTCATCTCCGGGGTGTTTGCCTCGTGTTCCATTCTTCGTCAAGGATCACCAGTGTGGAGGAATAAGATCAGGTGAGATGAGACGAGCTGTGAGGTTGCAGAGTTTTATTTTCCTCCAACATCATGAGACACACTGTAGCGCTGTGTGTGTGCTATTGAGGCATGTATAGCAAGCTCTTTTATACTGTACATGTTATACAAAGAGAGAGAATGCGTGGCACATTTGCATATTGATATACATATCAGTCAATACATATCAATCGCGTGACCAACTGGCGCCCGGACTTGCTCTCCTTAATCCGGGGATGTATAACAATAGTCCATTGTTCTGATTGTTTTCTATGGGCTCTCTGTCTGTATGCAAATTGTCCTCTGCTTCCTGCTGGCTAGCTGAGTGTGAAGATTGAATGTCCATGTAGTTGTGGTGAGTCACCACGACATATGTGTTTTCTGCGCCCTCCCTTCCCCTGGAAAAATATGTGGCCACCGCGCCAAGGTCTTTAAGCCAGAGGAAACACTGCACAGACACTTTAAACTAAGTATTAAGTTATAATGAATATTTTTGTTTTTCTTGTCATTAAACAAACAAACAAAAAAAAACATTATCAGATATCAGCCAACTTATAAGTGTCAGTATCAGCCTAAACTTTTCCATTCACCCCTAAAAACACGACAAACTAGATATGACAGTCTTCTGGGCAACTCATATTGTATTTATTATATAATACCAAGTGAAAGTGATTGTAGAGCTAAAACTGTGTATATTTTAGAACAAATAGGAGTTTAATTAAAGAACTGACATAGCCTACCTTCATCCATTCACCAAGAGAAGTCCTCACTTTAGATGTGAATTCCATCACTTTTCTGCTGTCTCTAGTTGCTATCTTACATGCGTGTTAATCAGACTGAAGGTGATGGGGTACATGCTGGATATAGATACTGTACCTCAGTGTTGGACATGATGGTGGTGCACACTTGAGTGCTTCCAGAACTGGTGCTAAGTCCTCCATCAGCTGCTAATGCCAGAGTGATGGCTGAGAGGTAGAGCATCCGCCCCACAACTGGGAGGTCAGGGTTCAAGTCCTGTCCGGGTCATGCCAAAAGTGCATATAAAAAAATGAAACGTTCTGCCGTCCAGCTTGGTGCTCAGCAAAATAATGGAACGGAGGAGGGAAATGTGGGCGGCAGTGGCTCAGGAGGTAGAGTGGGTCGTCTAATAACTGGAGAGTTGGCAGTTCAAATCCCGCTCTTCCCAAACATTCTGCTGTTGTGTCTCTGAGCAAGACACTTTACCCACCTCTCCTCTAGTGTCCATGACACTGGGCATAAACGTGTATAAATGTTTGGTAGTGGTCGGAGAGGCCACTGGCGTGGATTGGTAGCCATGTTTCCGTCATTCTGCCCCAGGGCAGCTGTGGCTACAGTAGTAGCTTACCACTACCATTGTCTGTGGAGTGAATGAATAATGTATACATACAAAGCATCTTTGAGTGTCTATGAAAAATGCTATATAAAATCTGATTATTATTATTAATGCTCATCTTTCAACTCCATCGTCCTCACATCTGCAAGTTTGGTCAATGAGTGGTCGGACAGTACAGCTAACATGTCCGACCGCTGTTCCACAAATCTCCCAAACATGTCACAAACAGAATTCCACCTGGTTTTACGGAACTGAATTAGCCGGTGTGGTGGTACCTGCATTTGTTTTTGCTTAGTTTCCCTGGCTTTTGACGCTGGAGTGCTGTGGTTGAAGTGTTTTACCAGTCTGTCGGTGGCTACCATTACCTAGTTCACATCAGCAGCAGCAAATCCGTCATTGACCACCACATTAAAGGTCTCTTCACACCAGACGTGAACTGGCAAATTTTTCGCACGGCACGATTACATTATAACTTAATGCAAACATACGAATAGACATGAATTCACCATCTGAGTGAGATGCAGACAGGCGAAGTTGCCTTTATAACTTCTTCTGCAGTGTTCAACTTGCTGTGGAAATTCCCATAATAACGTCATGCTTTAGGTCTACATTATCCGATGGGGGGCTCACCTAAAAAAGTTGTTCCTGCCTCCAAAACTTCACAAGATGATGGTAATCTACGTTGCTAGCTTGGTAGCCTTGTTAGCACAGCCATGGGTAAATAACAACAACATCCCAGTTCAGCTGAAGAGCTCCCAGTCCTTCTGTCTGCAAGTGAGTTGCAGTCTCATTTTCAAACTAGTTTACTCTCCAGTAAGGGATGCAAGTCATCAATTAATTGATTCACCTTTTTGATCGATTAATGATTAATTGATAAGTGGCAATTTTTCCGAGAATCTGAATTTCCCTTGGTACAATATGGTCTTTCTATCTTTAACATCCAAAAAGTTAATTGCTGTTTTTTATATATTGAATAAAACATGAACATCCTTTTCCTCAATGATTTATTGTACCATTTGCAGCGCTTCCTCTGGCTTAAAGACCTTAGCGTGGTGGCAACATATTTTTCGGGGGGGGGGGCATGGGCAGAAAACACATGACACTATTGTAACTGGAATATATTAATTTTATACTATTTATTTCTTTTATTTTTAAATTTTGCATGGTAACTTTGCATATGGAACTTAACATTTGAAGGACTGTACAACCGAGGCTTGAATGTTGGAATATTGGGCCAGTTGGAGTTCCACCCAGACGTCCTGTGTTTGGACTTTTTACTGGTGTAAAAGAGGTAAAAGAGAGGTGCTCTCACCTCTCCTGGACCCTCTGCCTGAACACTTTCCTCTCCTTGGCTCCTCTTGTCTGCCTCATCTTGCCCTGTCTAATTCAGCTTTTCTCTCTGTCTATGATGGTATACAAACAGATTAGAAAATACCAAGTGTCACATTTTGTCCTGCAAGATTTTTTGTCATGGTTTACAGGTACAACTCGAAAAATTAGAATATCATGAAAAAGTTCAATCTTTTTTGTCACTCATTTAAGAAAGTGAAACCCATATAGATTCATTACACAGAGAGTGATATATTTCAAGTGTTTATTTTAATTTTGATGATTATGGCTTACAGCCCATGAAAACCCCATTCTCAAAAATTTAGAATATTACATAAAATTAATTAAAAAAATAGTTTTTTTAATACAAATGTGGACCGACTGAAAATTATGTCCATGTGCCACCCAATACTTGGTCGGGGCTCCTTTTGGATTAATTACTGTATCAATGCGGCGTGGCATGGAGGTGATCAGCCTGTGGCACTGCTGAGGTGTTATGAAGGTCCAGGTTGCTTTGATAGTGACCTTCAGCTCGTCTGCATTGTTGGGTCTGGTGTGTCTCATCTTCCTCTTGACAATACTCCATAGATTCTCTATGGGGTTTAGGTCAGGAGAGTTTGCTGGCCAATCAAACACAGTGATACCATGGCCATTAAACCAGGTTTTGATACTTTTGCCATTGTGTGTGTGTGTGTGTGGGGGGGGGGCAAGTCCTGCTGGAAAATGAAATCAGCTTCTCCATAAAGCTCGTCAGCAGAGGGAAGCATGAAGTGTTCTTAAATTTCCTGGCAGACGACTGCATTGACTTTGGTCTTGATAAAACACAGTGGACCAACACCAGCAGATGACCTCTGTTCAGATAAAAGTAAATTTTGCATTTCATTTGGAAAACAAAGTCCAAGAGTCTGGAGAAAGAGTGGAGGGGCACATAATCGAAGTTGGTTGAGGTTTAATGTGATGTTTCCACAGTCAGTGATGATTTGAGGAACCAGGTCATCTACTGGTGTTGGTCCACTGTGTTTTATCAAGACCAAAGTCAGTGTAGTTGTCTGCCAGGGAATTTTAGAGCATTTCAAGCTTCCCTCTGCTGCCTTATGGAGATGCTGATTTAATTTTCCAGCAGGGCTTGGCACCCCCCCCCCACCCCCGCACACACACACACACACTGCTAAAAGTATCAAAACCTGGTTTAATGACCATGGCATCACTGTGTTTGTTTGGCCAGCAAACTCTCCTGACCAAAACCCCATGTGTAATAAATCTATATAATATATGGGTACCAAAAGCCAGTTTAGAAAGCTTGGGATCAGTCCGCCAAGGTCTCCGCCTTTGACCGCCACCTAATCCATATAGCACTGGACCCCCATGATCCCTCCTGCAGGTGGTGAGCCCACTGGAGGGCGGACCCATGCAACTCCTTCGGGCTGAGCCTGGCCGGGTCCCATGGGTGGAAACCCGGCCACCAGATGCTAGCCTTCGAGCCCCTCCCCCAGGCCTGGCTCCAGGGTGGGGCCCCGGTAACCCCATACCGGGCGGGGTACACTGAATCCTTGATATACAATTTATCATGAGAGTCTGTTGGATCGTTCTTAGTCTGGCCCTTCACCCAGGACCAGTTTGTCTTGGGAGACCCTATCAGAGGCAAATTGCCCCGGACAACATAGCTCCTGGGATCACTGGGGCACACAACCCCCCCCCCCCCCCCCCCACCACCACGATAAGGCGACGATCCATGAGGGGGATCGTCGTAGATTTTTGTGGGGGGTGCTTCGGGAGTATGGGGTATCGGACTTGTTGTTACGAGCTATTCGGTCTCTGTACGACCGTTGTGAGAGTTTGGTTCGTATTGCCAACACTCGGTCGGAGTCATTCCCAGTGAGAGTTGGACTCCGCCAGGGCTGCCCTTTGTCACCGATCCTGTTCATAATTTTTATGGACAGGATTTCTAGGCGCAGCCAGGGAATGGAGGGTGTCATGCTTGGTGACCACAGGATCTCATCTCTGTTGTTTGCAGATGATGTTGTCCTGTTGGCTTCATCCAGCAATGACCTACAGCTCTTGCTGGGACGGTTTGCTGCTGAGTGTGAAGCGGCTGGGATGAGAATCAGCACCTCCAAGTCCGAGTCCATGGTCCTCAGCCGGAAAAAGGTGGATTGTCCTCTCCGGGTTGGGGACAGGCTCCTGCCCCAAGTGGAGGAGTTTAAGTATCTTGGGGTCTTGTTCACGAGTGAGGGGAAAATGGAGCGAGAGATCGACAGACGGATTGGAGCAGCATCTGCAGTGATGCGGACGTTGTACCGGTCTGTTGTGGTGAAGAGGGAGCTTAGTTCTAAGGCAAAGCTGTCGATTTACCAGTCAATCTACGTTCCTACTCTCACCTATGGTCACGAGCTTTGGGTAATGACCGAAAGAACGAGATCGCGGATACAAGCGGCTGAAATGAGCTTTCTCCGTAGGATTGCTGGACTCACCCTCAGAGATAGGGTGAGGAGCTCAGTCATCCGGGAGAGGCTCAGAGTAGAACCGCTGCTCCTCCACATTGAAAGGAGTCAGTTGAGGTGGTATGGGCATCTGATTAGGATGCCTCCTGGACGCCTCCCACTTGAGGTGTTTCAGGCACGTCCCCCTGGGAGGAGACCCCGGGGCAGACCCAGGACTCGGTGGAGAGACTACGTCTCCCAGCTGGTCTGGGAACGCCTTGGTATCCCCTCTGAAGAGCTGGAGCAGGTGGCTGGGGAGATGGAAGTCTGGGCTTCTCTGCTTGAACTGCTGCCTCCGCGACCCGGACCTCCGGAAAAGCGGTAGAAGATGGATGGATGGATGGATGGAATATATGGGTTTCACTTTTCTGAAATGAGTGACAAAAAATATTGAACTTTTTCATGATATTCTAATTTTTTGAGATGAACCTGTAGTAGCCAGAAATTCTACTCATGTAAAAGCGGTGCTGTGAAATTAATTATTAAAAGTAGACACCCCAAAATTTCTAGTTGAGTTTAGGGTACAGAGAGCACTCACTTAAAAACTTGAATAATGACTTCAGTCTTGAAGGTTTGAGCTTTTTCTCCAATATTTACACTTTTCTTAGTTTTCTACTTATTTTTTATCTAGTTTTGAAACCATTTTCCTCATTTGTAATTTCCTTTTGTAAAACAGACTTTTCTTGTACATTTGAGACTTGATTATAAACTTGTGGATTATTTTAACTTTCCAGGTACATAATAATGAACATAAATTAGTTAATATTGTTGTGGCTGGTGAAGTAAATCCTCAGCAATTCATCAGTCACTCTTGCCTTTCCCTGCATATGAAGGCTGCTTATGAAACCTAACCATACCTGTTAGCTAAGAGACTCTTCATTATTCCGTTACCAGCGGATTAAAACCACAATAAATGCCTCTACTGCTTTCATACCTTTTCTGCTTTTTCCCCCCCACATAAAGTACTTTAATAAGCTCATGCCTCTCTCAGATAGCGACACTAGAGAGACACTCTGCCTGCAGACTGGAACAGTCACGGGGGCAGGTGGGGCGCTTCCGAAATCTGAACTCCACGCGGATGATGTCACGTACATTGTTCGTGTGTGCGCTTGCAGGCGTTATTCCTTCATATTGTTTTTTAAATGTATATTTCCTTGGCATGGTGGCATAACTTCAAGGGTGGTGGCCCGCCATGCAGAAATGTTACCAGAGGAAGCCCTACATTTGCATTTTTTTTTCTGCAGACAATGGCATTTTTTGTAGTTTAATAAATTTTATTATGTACTATGTACTATGTACTATGTGTACTATGTGCTGGTACATCTCAGTAAATTACAAATGTTGTGATTTTTAATTTATTTTAAAAACTAGTACCAGTATCATAAATGTATCATTTTTAGTTATATTACAAAAAATAAACTTTCATGTTGTAATTTACTGAGATGAGACAGTTTTAACAGGAAAATAAATTGTGAGCTGCTTCATCTGTTGCAAGTTAAACATAATCAGATTACCCCGGCAATCCAAACAAACCCACAATGATCTGGGCTCCCTCTGTTTCTTGTTACCTCAGTGGCAACTTGAGTCCGGTCTGCTTTCCAGACTAGCAGTGGGTTGAAGGCAGCAGGGATGGGTTCTTTTCACTCGTGTAGTCTTTTTCTTTGCTCCGTCAGTGTACTCAACGTAGCAACCTTGCGCAATAAATTGACCCCTCCATTATACAACTAGGACAATATCAGTCATTACTGAGGGTAGCAACAACACTGTTGATTCAAATGCGAAATATCCTGTCTGGGTGCATATTCATGTTGTGCAGGGTAACTTTTAACAAACCATAATGCTGTGTATTCCATCTAACTGCAATGCTCCTGCACTGTGTATATAACTATGTATATTTATTTACTACTTTGGTTAACCAGTTCTAATTATCTTATTAAGTATTGTTCTGAGTGCTGCTATCCCTTTGCTGCTGTAATCTGGGAATTTCCCCATTGTGGGACTAATAAAGGCTTATCTTATCTTAATTGTCATTGTCTTAGTTGTGTATTGGAGGGAACACTCTATTGTGCAAAGTTGTGATGATTAATATGACCTCTACGAGCAGCACTGGTTAGACTATAAAGTCTTGACAGCAGCAGGTAAGAATGACCTGTGAAACCTCTCCCTCGAGCACTTAGGATGGCACAGCCTACTGCTAAATGAGCTCCTCAGTGCGTTCAGCGTGCCCCGCATGGAGTGGGACTCAGACTCCAGCAAAGATAACAGCTTAGCCACCATTCTCCTCTCTCCTATCTCCTCCACTGGGTCGAGCTGACGCCCCAGAACAGAGCTGGCTTTTTTCATCAACCTGTTCAGTCAATTCCTGTTGGCTGTGGTGATGTCGCTACCCCAGCAGACCACTCCAAATGTGATGGCTGATGCCACCACCAAATCGTAGAAGGTCTTCAGGACACGTATCCCCTTGCATTCCAAAGGAAGATCACTGCATCCTCCACCCCGATGCCATGCTGGTAGGCAAACTGATGTGAATCCATCACTGGTCCTACCAGGGGGCGGAGGTGGGCAAAGAGCAGCCTCTCCAGGGTCTTCATTCGGTGTGATGTGAGGGCCACTGGTCTGTAGCTGTTCAGGTCCTTGAGATGTGGAGTCTTTGGTACAGGTACCACACAGGATGTTTTCCACAGCTGTGGTACCCTCCCCTGCTTCAGGCTCAGACTGAAGATGTGCGCCACAATCCTGCACAGCTGGTCTGCACAGGACTTTAGGAGCCTTGAGCTGATGCCCTCCGGATCTGCAGCCTTCCTTGCCTTGATCTTTTTCAGCTCAGCTCTCACCTGAGTCTGGGGCAGGGGGCTTTGTGCTAGGAGGGGGGGTATGTTGGGTCTGTGGGGGGAAAAACAGCGAGGGATGTATGGGGGGGTGGAAGGAGGGCAGTGGAGAGCGGGACTAGATGAACGTGGTGGCAGCAGTGGTTGGTGGGCAGGCGGACAAGAGGGTGATGGGTTAAGCCTGTTAAAGAACAGGTTCAGGTTGTTCACCCACTCCCTACTCCCCATGGACTGGGAGGAGGTATTCAGGTGCCCAAGGATGGTTTTGAGGCTTCTCCAGACACTGCTGACGTCACTCTGCGATAGGGTGGGGGTGGGAGGTTCTCCCCACAACAGCGCTCACACTGATGGTGCCGACATAAAAATTGCAACAAAAAAACATCTCAACCAAGAAACTTTACCACAGTAACTGACTATGTAACTTGTTTTCACAATTAGCTCAAAGAGAACATGCTCACTTGTAGACATTAAACCTTTCTCATCAGCCTTTGTAGTTGCATTCCCCTAGAATGCTACAATATTTCTCTTTTTCTTTATTTACAGCAGCCATTCTCCGTTTTTAGATATTATATGATTCACCTCCTCATAGGTTCCCATGAGAAGTTGCTATTCTGCTGGTGAGAAATCTGCTGCTGGTGTTTGTCTGTTGTCTTATCTGCAGTAGGATCAGTGATCCTGTGATCAATTGTGTGGTCTATTTAAGTTTGCCGTGAATGTACACGTATCCCTACTATCTACACCTGGCATAAGTGTCATCATAAGTGTCTTTTAATATCAACAGTTTCTCTTATTAACTGCAGTCAGTATAAATACAAAGTGTATGATCAGAGGTAGGTATAGTAGACAGAAATTGTACTCATGTAAAAGCAGCATTATCTTATGAAATTAATAATTAAAAATAGACACCCAAAAAATTACTAGCTGAGTAACAGTACAAAAGCACCCACTTAAAAAAATACATGAGTAATGACTTAGTCTTGAAAGTTGGAGGTTTTTCTCCTAAATTTGTAAGCCTTTTCTTGTAGTTTTCTACTTTTTCTTCCATAAACTTGTTTTTACCTAAATTTGCAACTATTTTCCTCATAAATATGGAAGGCTGCATGTCCACAGGGAAAGTAAAAATCTCAACTTGTTTTCCTGAGTGCTTTTCATGCACGTATTTTAAAAAAAGCACTCTGCCCGGTATCCTGGCGACCGCTTGACCTATCACTCAAAGCGTGCTGGGGATTTCACAGATTTTGCTCTGAAATGCTCCACTCACTGGAATACTCCATCCAGCTTCTTCTGTTTAATCCTTTTTGGGTTGTGGGGGGCTGGAGCCTTTCCCAGCATCTTTGGGCGAAAGGCAGGGTCCACCCTGGACAGATCGCCAGTCCATCGCAGGGCCAACACAGAGAGACAGACAACCATTCACTCTCACAGTCATACCTAAGGACAATTTAGAATCCCCAGTTTTGATGCCAATTAACCTAACTTGCATGTTTTTGGCATGTGGGAGGAAACCGGAGAAATCCCAGAGTAAACCCACACAGGCATGGGAGAACATGCAAACTCCACACAGATCACTGTTGGTCGGGGGCTGGGATCGAACCCACGATCCCCCGGCCAAGGGTGAGTTGCTGTGCTGCCACAGTGCTAACCACTCCGAATAAGTCACATCAAAATGGTGAGAAAATACACATCCCTCCAAGCTTTGGCTGTTAAATATTGATCATGGTGTACTTTGAGGCTACGATCACACTGCAGGTCTTGATGCTCAATTCTGATTTTTTGCTGAGATCTGATTTTTTTTGTGTGGACGTTCACATTACAACTTAAATGCGACCTCCACCAGACTCCAGTGTGAACAGTCTGCAGCTATGAAGTGACCCACATGCACAGAAGAAAACGCAACGTCAGACACAGCGTTGTGTTTACGGAAGTAAATGTGAGCCCAGAATGATTGAGGGGGACATAACTTCTTCACCCTGATGCTGCGCAGCAGAATAAAATGTTATAATCATAAATATGAGACCAGCTTCATTCCTCTACATTGCCAGATGACCGCTGTGATCAGCTCTGCTTTCACAGAACTGATCGATTAAACAGCTCTCATTAACATGAGACCCTGTGTCTCAGTGGGATTACCTGTATAAATAAGGTTAATAATAAATAATCCTAGTGATTACGATAGGGCTCTCGCCCACTGACGTTGTCAGTGGCTCGTGCTGTAATAAACTGCATGGCTCGTACCAGTGGCATAAGACACCGGTCCTGCACAGGAGTGAGAAACCACCAGACTCCCCTCTCCTGTGTGTCCCCCTATCTGACCATTCCGTTCCACAGTCGTGTCATTATTAACTTTACATTCTGATATTACCGCAGCCAGGACTCATGGTGAGCTGTTTACAAGGAAAAAGGAATTTGCAGGGCTCAGTAAACGTGCCGTTACTGTGCGCCTGTAATGTCTGACGGTTTCAGTCCCGAACCCACCCCCCCATGAAATTTTGAAGTTATTGTGCAGTCGGAGCTGACAAAATTACCATGCAGTGATAAAGGGAAGAAGACTGATTAAAAAGAGAGCACAAATCAACTCTGTCTACTGTGCTTGCTGCATCCTCCACTGCAGAATTGTAGCATCTGTCTCACTTCAGTGAGGAAAAAGTCAGATGAAATGCGACATGACAGTTCAGATTAAGGTTGCTTTGGAAAATATCAGTTACGTATCCCAGTTAGGACCACATATGAAAGTGGCCTGGGTCTGGTGTGAAAAAATCAGATATGTGCTGTTCAGACAGTCATTAAAAATCAGATATGGGTCACATTTGTGCAAAAAAATCAGAATTGAGCATTAAAACCTGCAGTGTGACCGTAGCCTTAGGCTCATTGGGATTGGCTGGTGAAAGAGGTGTGCACCTGATGAGTGCTGCAGCGCTCCGAAAGTTGAACTTTTTTCAGCTTTCAGTGCCATGAACGCAGCGACAAAATACACTGACAGCTCAGAACATTTTTGCGGTGAGGGCACTGAGTGCATTAAACACCGGGCTACATAGGAAATGAACAGAAAATAGTTGCCCACAGCAGAAAAAAACACATTTGGTGGACACACAGCCTAATTTCTTCTTGTAAAATTACAACTTCTTGTACAGTTAAAACTTTGTCATCAATTTGTGAATTATTTTATGGCTATTTTTTGTCTATTTTTATAATGAAATTACTGCTTGTGGTAAAATTTTTATTTTTTCTCATAATTTAAACTTCTGATCATAATTTTACAGAGCCAGAATAGAATAAGTTCAACCCTGATTTCAAAGAAATATAAAAGTATTATTAAAGTGATATTTAATTAAATAAAATTAACTAAAATGACAAAAGATGCAGTTATTTCTGTTATATTTCAATATTTTTAAAAATGTTTAGAACACTTTTCACCACCCAGACAACAGGAAAAACCTCCCTCAGTGTGATTTGAGAGGGTCAGTTCTTTTTTTCCCATTTGGGGGTATGCCCCCCCCCCCCCCACACACACACACACTGTATTTGTGCACATGGCATGATGAGATGGAGACTTTTTTGGTACCTGTGGCAAATGCTGTTGGCTTTATGACTCAAAATAACTTCCATACATTTGGCCGCAGCACAGCATTTTGACATTTTGTATTGGCAAAAAGCAGCTGAAACTCCATTTATATTCTAAGCAAAATATTATGTCAGCTGAGTGAGGCGCGTTGGCATGACAGTAGTCAGCCGGCTGTATATGGACTACAGCTGCAGCACACCGACGAGTGGATATGAAGCTGACAGATTAATGTTGAAGCTGCAGCAGACAAACATGTTTGCCACTTCACAAACATTGGAGCATCTCAGAGTCAGAAGAAAAAGAGCACTTTTCTACTCCTGCACGGAGTTGGCAGTGCTTCGACTGTCTCAGCTGCTAGACACAACGATTTGGCATGGTCCATGGTCAGCTCCTAACGAGCACCTCTTTGTTTGTCCGTGACAGTTCCCTCCGAAAACCCCCCCCCCACACGTGGCACTCTTCAATGTGAAAAAATACGCAGACTAATTATGTGCATTTTGCAACCCAGTTCGTGAAAGTGGAGGAAAAGAGCAGCAACCACTGAACTACATCAGTGTATTCCAGTCAGCCACTTATCTGCGCTAAGTTTGACACGGGGCCACAAAATTAAAATAGGCTACTTGTGAAAATGCCGGTAACTCATCTAATAAGAAGCGGCCAGCATCAAAACAATCATGGTGTTGATGTATTTATTACTTACTTGGACCTGGAACAGGAGAGTTACTGTTGCCTTCTTCACCACCTGGGTGCATTTAAAAACACTGATACCTTTGTCTGCCTTTTAGGTGGTTGACTTGACATACAGTGGTGTGAAAAAGTGTTTGCCCCCTTCCTTATTTCTCATTTTTTTGTGTGTTTGTCACACTTAAATGTTTCAGATCATCAAAGAAATTTAAATATTAGACAAAGATAACACAAGTAAACACTAAATGCAGTTTTTAAATGAAGGTGTTTATTTTTAAGGAGAAAAAAAAAATCCAAGTCTACATGGACCTGTGTGAAAAAGTGATTGCCCTCTAAACCTAATAACTGGTTGGGCCACCCTTAGCAGCAACAACTGCAATCAAGTGTTTGTAATTACTGGCAATGAGTCTTTTACAGCACTGTGGAGGAATTTTGGCCCACTCATCTTTGCAGAATTGTTGTAATTCAGCCACATTGGAGGGCTTTCGAGCATGAACCTCCTTTTTAAGGTCATGCCACAGCATCTTAATGGGATTCAGGCCAGGACTTTGGCTAGGCCACTCCATTTTGTTTTTCTTCAGCCATTCAGAGGTGGACTTGCTGGTGTGCTCTGGATCATTGTCCTGCTGCAGAACCCAAGTGCGCTTCAGTTTGAGGTCACAAACAGATGGCCGGACATTCTCCTTCAGGATATTTTGGTAGACAGCAGAATTCATGGTTCCATTTACCACAGCAAGTCTTTCAGGTCCTGAAGCAGCAAAACAGCCCCAGACCATCACACTACCACCACCATATTTTACTGTTAGTATGCTGTTCCTTTTCAGAAATGCTGTGTTACTTTTACGCTGGATGTAATGGGACACATACCTTCCAAAAAGTTCAACTTTTGTCTCGTCAGTCTGTAACGGATGCCAACTAGTACTGTACGGCGTAGAACGTTAGTAAACCTCCCTCCCAAAGCCTTATACAGTATCGGTAGCGCTGAGCTATCGGTCGGACCTTTAGCTCAGCGCGATCGTGCTGTGTCTCCCATGCTCGAACTGTGTGTTAGTTGACTGAGAGGTCGCGGGTTCGTGTCCCGTGTGGGGCGAACTGCGCAGGATGATCTCTGTCACACTGGTGCCGTGAACCCGGCATGGGAGTGAGGTTTAAGGGGGAGAGTGTAACGGATGCCAACTAGTACTGTACGGCGTAGAACGTTAGTAAACCTCCCTCCCAAAGCCTTATACAGTATCGGTAGCGCTGAGCTATCGGTCGGACCTTTAGCTCAGCGCGATCGTGCTGTGTCTCCCATGCTCGAACTGTGTGTTAGTTGACTGAGAGGTCGCGGGTTCGTGTCCCGTGTGGGGCGAACTGCGCAGGATGATCTCTGTCACAAGTCCACAGAGTATTTTCCCAAAAGTCTTATGGGTGGTGGCACTGATGACTGTATCACTGTTACGGCCCCAACTGGGCCAAGGCCAGAATTGCCTATATATTATCCCGGGATTTCAAAGTCTGTTTCGACCCTTATGTCAAGGTGGACTGACCTGTCACTTTCAGGCAAGGTAAATGACACCTCCCAAGTCACTTTCACCCTTAAGCAAGGTAGACCTCACCTCATGTCCCAGGCTGGAAATTGAACTCGTGACGCCAGGATCCTAACCACCTCCTGCTCTACCACTGAGCTAGAGAGGAATTCCTCCCTAGCAACTTGGCTAGGAGTGAAGGTACTGTATACCCTAATGGTGTCATGACCTGCACCACGGACCAATTACCCATGGAGGGGGTTCGTCACAATCCCATTGCGGAATACCGCAGGTGTGGTAGGGTTGCTACGAGGGTTCTCTCCAGTCATATCTGCCCAAAGTGTCAAACATCTGTCTACATAAGCTCCAGCATCCTCTCCTGGTTTCATAGGTACAGTATGTCTGTTAATTCAGCACTCGTGAGATCAACAGGGAACCTGATCTCTGAATGGTGCTTCATCTGCTATATCAGTAGTGCGTGCCTCTTCCTCTGTATTCTTCAACATAGAGGATGACGTATGACTGGCGATAATTCGCCTGAAGTCTGCCATGCACAGTCAGCAGCCCACTGTAGCCTTCTGCATAGCCCTGATCCAGGAAGACCCTTCCAAAGTTAAAGGTCTGATGACACGATTTTGACTTCATCTAATTTTGCAACACATAATTTCAATATGACAAAATAGGTTGGTCTGTGCAGTTCTAAGTCAAACAGGCTTTTTTTCACATGAATATCCAACGTTTTCATGAGTGCCACATCACAAATTGCGTCAGTGGCTGGAACCCCCCCCGGCCGTGTTGTGACGTCAGCGACAGAACACAGTACTCGGCTGCCCATTGTACACGCAGGATGGAAGCGGTAGAAAACATCGGTGATGCTTCCAGCACATGTAGTCTGGAATTGGTTTGTGTTGTCCAATCTTCAGACGATTATAGTTCCGATGAATGGGATGATAATGAAGAATCTGGGGGCATCGTGCCTAGTGAGTCAGACTCAGAGAGTGACGGTGGAGAGGCACACATGCCTGCCGCAGCAGCAGCAGCAAACACACGGCAGGGGAACACCAAGTGGTTTGCTTTTGTTACAGATGTTGCGACAGATTATTTGTTCATAAATATAATTTATTTAATCCCGATTTTTCAATAAAATCATAGCAGTGTATTCTCTGTGGCTCAGGCATCAGGTTTATTATGTATTATCTTTTGAGTTCTTGTTGTTTTTATGTTGTGTACATATTGTTTAAGTGCCGTTTTGACCCACTTTCAGGTGGGCACTGTCTAAGATTCGCCGGTCTGACCACGTGCCCTCTCTCTTTGACAGTCAGCTGTTCATGTTTTGTGTGCATCATCTGCCGTGTTATCAGCCAGCCAATATTGCCAACACTATCACGACGTGTTAGCCAGTCCACACAGCCGTGGTTATGTTGCGCCCCTTGAAGCGATGTCGGCCCTGGGGCGCAACCGTGGTTAACACATCTCCTCTCCATGCGTTCGCTGGGTGATGTCAGCCCCGAATACCAGCTGTAAGTGTTTCTCTTTATTTTTGTGAGTCTTCATCTTTTGGGGAACTGTTGTCATCAGTCTTATGTTCAATACATGTGCTGTGGTGAATCCTGCACATAAATCCATTCATCCTTCCCCTTCTCGTGCGTTCCTTGTCATGACCCTCCATGCGCTCTTATGCAGCGCACGGAGAGGGAGGATGAAATAACGAGGATTTACGTGCAGGGTTTACCACAGCACATTTAATACAGAAAGATAGACAATTCCAAAAAGGTGAAGACATACAAAAAACGCAAACACACTTACTGATGGCGTTCGGGGGCCGGCATCGCCCAGCAAACGAATGAGGTGCGTCCCAGAGCCGACATCACTTCAAGGATGCACGAGAACCATGGCGAACATGGAGTGACTAACACTTCATAAGTGCTGAAATTACTGGCAGACTAACAGCACAGATGACAATACTATGGACCAGCAGTGCGTGACTGGCAAACGGCCTCCAAGTACACGCACTGCTGGTGATGGTGTGATGAGAAGCACCTGGGTGAGGACCGGGAAAGATGATCAGCGGGAGTGGAAATCAGCTGGTGATAATGAGGGGACGTGGCCGGACCGGCGAGCTGTCAGTATGCGCTCACAGAAAGTAGGTCAAAGCAGCCGTCTAACAGCTGCCGGCCAGACAGTGACTAAGGAGAGGAAAGCACACTGAAATACATACTATACATACATAAACAGTTGCACCTAAACCCACAGAGAGGTCTGGACCGAGCCGGGGAAACCAAGCTGGCTCGGCTCCTGACACTCCTCCTGCATAAAAGCATACGAGGAGCGCACCAGGAGGCTTATGACAGTTGGAGCTGAAGCGTGTGATGTGGTCTTTCATAGCCTGCTGTTTATCTAAGCCTGTGACACAACACAATGCGGCATAGCCATAAAATTAAAACAAGAAACCAGAGAAACTGTGAGCTACAAAGTTGCTGGCATTCCAGTCAACAACACCGGCGTCTGTTCTGTCGCTAACGTCATAGTGGTGCCGCCCTTCATTCGGTGGGCAGCACCACAGTCCAGTCAGCGGCTGCGGTTTTTTGATGATAACTATGTTATGCAGGCACGGTTGTAAATATTATATTGATCATAAACAATGACTTTTGGGTTTACACAACATGCTAAAAAATGTCAAAATCATGTCATCAGACCTTTAAGGGAGGCAGTGTGTCGCATATACCCTTCAGGCCCTTAAATGACCATTCCACATATTGGGCAATCCCATCTTCAGTTGCAGTCATGGGTGCCATATTTGAATAATTTTTCCTTGGTATGTCACCTGCTTTAGTGTGAGTAGTTCTCTCATCTCGATTATCATGTGTGGTACCATAAGAATTAAATTTCCACTTTCTTGGCCCAACGTTTTTGTTCCTGGATTCATCATATTCTCCAATATGTCTTTTTTCAACACACTCAGCAGTCTGCGTATGTCATCCTCAGACAACTGACTTATCATGTGTGACACCTCCCTTCCCGGTTCACCATTCTCATCCTGTAAATCCTCTTCCTCCACAAGATCTTTCGGCTTAGCCTGAAGATGTGTTGGAGTTGAAGTAGTGAAGGACACCCTAACCTTATCCTGTTGACTTGATCCTGACTGTGGTGGGTCAGTGGGTTCACCAGGGGAATGATACCATGCAATATTATACCATGCATTCTTTTTTCAGCATTTTCCTCGTTCAGTTTGCCTAACATAGGTTTTATTTTCAATATTCCTATCACTGCCTTCACCTGACCACCATTACCTTTTATGAATGTTGTGAGGGGCATTTGGTTAGATAACATGTTCACACATTCAGTGTAGGGGCTTGACTGTGTCATAGTTGGGGCTGAAAGGGCTGATGGAGGCAGAGCCACATCATCATATTGGGGTGGCGATTCTGACACTTCTCGCTGCCTGTGTGTTTGTAATGTGACCCTCCCACTATCACTGACCATCACTTGTCCTCCTTGTAGTGCAGCCACAAGCTTAGGAATGTAACACATGGCCCTAATTTTCTTCTTCTCAGAATTTTTCATTTTTTTTTTGTACTTTTCCCCACCTGGGATTTCCTTTTTCTCATGGTTTTCCTTGGCAGTATTATAGCTTTGTATAATTATTTGCAGGATCTCTGCCAGTTTAACTGGCAAGGGCATCAGTTTTGATGATCCTGGCAAATATCCTAAATCCTGTAATTCAGACACCCATTTCTTAAACTTTCTTACTTCCTCTTTTCTGTCTTTCTCAACTGTCTGTCCCTCAATGACTTTTCTGTGTCCTATCCGCCACCTCACTAACAGTATATGCTGACTTTACTGTAGTCATAGTTGCAGAACCTCCTGTATTTAGTTATATGGAGACAAAAGTTAATACTGTACACAACCCTACGGTCCAAACTCCAAATTCCAACCCCTTTCTGGTAAAGCAGCCTCTCCAACCTTGTACCAGAATCCTAAGGAAGCTGGCAGGAGAGCATATGGCCTGCGATACCAGTGGAATTTGGGAATTTTTTGTTTCTGGTAGACCAAAAATATTTACAGTCCCCGGGCGCTCTGCCTTTATTCCCAACCCACAATGCAGAATTTCCTCTCTTTCTAGACAAACTGATGATGGGAATTCGGAATTAGAGCTATCCTCCTCTTTCTAGGCCACCACTTTTATTTTTTAATAAGAATAGAGCGGTTAAGCCACCCACACATTTCCCACACAGAACATCAACGTACACAGCATTTGCAGAGTTATTGTGTATTTGTCCCTGCTGCTTTAAACCAGTTTAACTTTATGTAGAGGTTACTTTCTTGATCTGCATCCAGATTCAAGACAAGAGGTAACTTATCATAAAGATTTAGTCCCGGACTAATTTTTTAACAAACTGGCAATACAGTTACTCACTATTTGTTATCTCTAAGTTCTTGTACTGTATCTCTTCATTTTCATTTTTCTTATACTACTCACTCATTGATTAAACTTGAGAGTCTTGTAATTCTTATTTTAAATCTATCCTTAAGCAGCTTATATCTCTTTCCCTTTCAGTGTAATGCTTATGATACTCTGTGTGTTTTCAATTACATCAGTGAAAGTATTAATCTTAATAAAATTTATACAAATCCATAAAAAAATTAAAATAGGACAAAAGACTTGCATTGCTGCTTATTACAGACAATCCTACAGTGTGTTTATAAGAGGTACACTGCCTACCTTGTTGTTGTTTGGACCCAGATTGTCTGTAACAGGCAAAGGTTTTTGTTCGGAGTCTCCTTTGATGTCGGTCAATGGAGTTGGCTAACTGCCCACATTCTCCACCATTTGCTGAAAAATTTCAAAATTAGACAGTTTGCAGAATCTTTTCAGTTAACCAATCAATAATGACAGAAGTAATACTATTTCTCAGCTTATCTTTTGTTGAAGCATGCAGAGAGTCAAAACACAGCTGTGGGTCCTTCTCAGCACCATCTGGTAGAAGAACCAAGAAAAATGGTTTCCAACAGTACAAATATCTTCCTGTTGTTGGGCGTTCCCAGTAACTTTCCACAAAGCACAGTGTCTCTGTCCAAAAACTGTGTCTAACCGGTCTCCAGTGTTATCTTTACCCAGATGTTCCTCTCCTCAGCACGTCTCCACTCCACATCCTGTTGTCGTCTTGAGCTGTGCCTCTCGACTGAAACGCGACCTCCACCCCAATACATGCCCATATATGGAAGCAAAAGCAGATACTTCATTACCCAGCAGTTTGGGTGTATGTGTGTGCAACTAAAGATATAAGCATGTATGCAAGCACTTTGTGTAATATCTAACCAACTAATCTTCACTATTTATTTATTATAACAGGTGTGACCTTCTTCCGGTCATGGTACCTAAACAAAACGCAGATTTGTTTAACGGCGACATGTCAAAGCAGCATAGTAGTGGGCCAGCAAAGATAAAGAAAATGACAAAAGTATCTCAAGTCTGGAATCATTTCAAGCTCATATTGAAGGAAAACATTATGCAGTGTGTACATGGTAAAGCTGAGCAGCGAGCTAGCATGCTATGTCGGATGTTACAGTGTCTTGGCAGAAAGCATCCTACATCATGCACAGCCAGCACACCCGAGGCAAGGTACGTGATTGAGATTTAAAATTAAGATGAATAGAATGTAGTCAGCTACGCTAATTATGCTTATATGATGAAAGAACATATAGCCACCGCCATTAGAATCTGGATGCTAATGGATGCTAACTGCTAGCAAAAGGAACTTTATGGTGTAACTTACCGTTTAAAGTTACATTCTATGCATTAAACATTGCAATGCACATTGCAATAAATGTGTACCTGTGTTATTGTGTGCTTGGTACAATTACTACTGCTCTTTAGGGAAGAAAGTTCAGCAAATGTTGTCAATGCAAGTTTCTTAAAAAAAAGTATCAGATTACTCGAGTAATCTTCGATTAGAGTGGGTGATTACCTGAGCCGTAAAATAGTCGTTAGCTGCAGCCCTAGCTGGCGGACATGATGGAAATAATCACCATTAGTCAACTAATCAAAAAAATAGTCATTAGATTAGTTGACTACCAAAATAATTTTTTGTTGCAGCCCTAATACAAACCTACAAGGCTTCCTCTGGTAACTTTATCTAAATTGTCAGTACAGCAAAGTCCCTCAGAATGAATGTAAATTCCACGTTACAAGTATAAAACTGCTCCGTCAGGGTTTCCTAATAGGCAATTGTTTTGCCTGTTTAAGTATGCCACTTATCTCTCATGAATTTACAAGATTATTCTTGCAAAAAAATGTAACTGTTAAAGGACGTTTATGCTTTTTTTTAAATAACTTTGCAGTTTATCAAAATAGTTGTTTCTTTTTGTACACCCACCTTTTCTGTTAATTTTGCACTTTCTGCTGTTTGATTTTACAATTTTATTATCATAAATTTGTATGTTTCTTAATATTCTTTTTTCAGATTTTCCCATAATTTTTGTTTTAATTTAAAGCCATATAAGGAGCAGTGTGAGATATGAAATGGCAACAAAAAATAATCCCATGATGAGGATGATCTCATTTTAATAGGACATGATTTTTGTTCTGAACAGATGGATTCCACGTTGATTCCCTTAGGACAAAAAAGGAGCTGTTTTGCTAACTTGGTTAATGAGAGGAAGCATGTTGACCAGTAGAGCCAGCGATTACAGAGTATTTTTGTCACAGATCTGGGAAATGAACCATGTGTTCCAGCTAGGGCAAGGCTGGGTCAACACTGGAGTTCTTCTGAAGACATGTTTTCTCACTCTTTCCCAGAGTTTGGGATTTTGATATGTAAAAGTAAAATGTGTTGATACATGTTAGCATATCAAAACATTGTTACCACTGCCAAGGGAGGAGGTAATGTTTTTGCCGGTATTGGTTGCTTGGTTTGTTGGTTTGTCTGTCTGTTAGTAACATTACTCCAAATGTTATGCACAGATTTTGAAGACATATTCAGGAAAAGTGTGTAATGGCATGCCGAAGAGATGATTAGATTTTACTGGTGATCCGGATCACAATCTGGATCCAGGAATTTTTTGAAAATTATTTTATATACCCAATGACTTGTCTGTGGCACACTTTTGCTCCAGGCAACCTCTCCACCCAGTGGTCAAGATTTTCTTTCAAGAAAATATTCAGTTTAGATGTCAGAGATTTTCAGAGCTATAACTTGAAAGTGGTAAGAGATAATGGCTTACTGTCAATTAGAAAGATGTAGAATATGATCCAAAGTTTGAGATATGAGTTAATTTATGCATCTAATTTGCATAATGCCACGGCAGCCATATCAAATTACATAACTTTCAGTCAAAAGCGGACTTTGGACATATTTACACAAAGGATGGCTTTGTTTTTTGTCACTGTGTTTTGTTATTTATCTTCAAAGTATAAGAACCAGAAAATCAGTACAATGTAAACAAACAAAGAAATTCGTCAGACTTACCGCTAGCCAGGCGGCTTGTTTCGCCCATCCTGGTCATTATGTTGTCTTCTTTCGGTCATTTTTGCTTTTTGTCCCACATCCAGAAACTCTTGTGATTATTCCACCTCAATTTCACTTTTATTCCCCCGCAATTTAGCTTATATGATGACATGGAACCGGCACGGTTGTTCTGTCCAGTCACATGGCGCTGGGGTCGATGGCAGGTGAAAATTAACCAGCTTCGGCCACCCTCTGTTATAACAAAATGTAGATATTTACCTTCATAAGCCAAATAATCTCTTTTTAGAATCATAGTTGGCAAATTTGGGAGCAAATGCCTCCTCTGTGTTGCAATGGCGAACCTCAACATTTGTTTACAAACTCTTCTTCTGTGGTGTCCAGGAAGTAAGGTTTTTTTGGTGGTTATTTGGGAGACATTAGTCCTCCAAAGCAAGAGCAGTAAGTTATGTGTCTGCCACCTTGTGAGGTGGAATACTTAGTACAACTGGGGATTTTTTATGGTTTATGGCCACATCACATGACACATCACATGACAGGTGCAGAACTGCGATGTAGACAGTGAGGGCGCTTTTTATGTCCATGAAACCAAGACACAAAAAGGGTTAATATGGCACTTTTCATGTATTGTCCGTATAAGATGTGCCCACTGAGTTACGTGTGTGGCCACGCATCTCCATAACCCGGAAGCCAAACACTGAAAAAAAAGTATAAAATGGCTTGGAGCAAAAACAAATGTGGTCTTCATCCACATAGTATGTGATGATTGACATTTCATGTGAAGACGCCAACAAAAAGCAAGCAAAGTGTGCGATTTAAGACGGTGTTTTGAGTGCATGTGGACGTAACTCCGGCCGGCAGACAAGGATGTCATTGCAGCCATATCACCCCGCGGTATGTAAATACAGGAAACTTCAGCACTGGACAATGTTTAATTTTTTTGTTTGTGAAATCACAATAGGCCTGTTCTATTATGCTCCTTTACTACGCAACGCAGTGATATGATACCGCACTGTTGTGTAATATTGCTTGCTTGTCAGTAAATTGTGAGGGAGAAGCGAGGAGTAAAAAAAACCCCCTAAAACCAACCTGAAAGATTGAATAAACAATGATGCTTATGCGGAGGGGAGGACAAAGGGAGGGAGGGACGGAACCTTGGCGGAGGTATGCGTTCTCTGGGTGCCCTCTAGTTGAAAATGTAATAAGTTTGGAGGAATTTTCTACTGGGGGGTTGTCACTTCTTCCCCTCTCCTCAGGAAAGAGAACACCATTAAGCTGCTTTCAGATGGGATGTGGTGGGTGCTGCATTCTGCTGTCAAACACATTCAGTTCTGTGTGTCGTGTGAACTTCTGCAAAGCACACAAGGATGGCATGTAAGTTAGGTGTGCATGCTGTGCTGAAGTTGAAGTTACAGTGGGGCAAAAAAGTAATTAGTCAGCCACCAATTGTGCAAGTTCTCCCACTTAAAATATGAGAGAGGTCTCCAATTTTCATCATAGGTATACCTCAACTATGAGAGACAAAATGAGAAAAAAAGATCCAGAAAATCACATTGTCTGATTTTTAAAGAATTTATTTGCAAATTATGGTGGAAAATAAGTATTTGGTCAATAACAAAAGTTCATCTCAATACTTTGTTATATACCCTTTGCTGGCAATGACAGAGGTCAAACGTTTTCTGTAAGTCTTCACAAGGTTTTCACACACTGTTGCTGGTATTTTGGCCCATTCCTCCATGCAGATCTCCTCTAGAGCAGTGATGTTTTGGGGCTGTCGCTGGGCAACACGGACTTTCAACTCCCTCCAAAGATTTTCTATGGGGTTGAGATCTGGAGACTGGCTAGGCCACTCCAGGACCTTGAAATGCTTCTTACGAAGCCACTCCTTCATTGCCCGGGCGGTGTGTTTGGGATCATTGTCATGCTGAAAGACCCAGCCACGTTTCATCTTCAATGCCCTTGCTGATGGAAGGAGGTTTTCACTCAAAATCTCACGATACATGGCCCCATTTGTTCTTTCCTTTACATGGATCAGTCATCCTGGTCCCTTTGCAGAAAAACAGCCCCAAAGCATGAGGTTTCCACCCCCATGCTTCACAGTAGGTATGGTGTTCTTTGGATGCAACTCAGCATTCTTTCTCCTCCAAACACGACAAGTTGAGGTTTTACCAAAAAGTTCTATTTTGGTTTCATCTGACCATATGACATTCTCCCAATCCTCTTCTGGATCATCCAAATGCTCTCTAGCAAACTTCAGACGGGCCTGGACATGTACTGGCTTAAGTAGGGGGACACGTCTGGCTGGCACTGCAGGATTTGAGTCCCTGGCGGCGTAGTGTGTTACTGATGGTAGCCTTTGTTACTTTGGTCCCAGCTCTCTGCAGGTCATTCACTAGGTCCCCCCGTGTGGTTCTGGGATTTTTGCTCACCGTTGTCATGACCATTTTGACCCCACGGGGTGAGATCTTGCATGGAGCCCCAGATGGAGGGAGATTATCAGTGGTCTTGTATGTCTTCCATTTTCTAGTAATTGCTCCCACAGTTGATTTCTTCACACCAAGCTGCTTACCTATTGCAGATTCAGTCTTCCCAGCCTGGTGCAGGTCTACAATTTTGTTTCTGGTGTCCTTTGACAGCTCTTTGGTCTTGGCCATAGTGGAGTTTGGAGTCTGACTGTTTGAGGTTGTGGACAGGTGTCTTTTATACTGATAACGAGTTCAAACAGGTGCCATTAATGCAGGTAACGAGTGGAGGACAGAGGAGCCTCTTAAAGAAGAAGTTACAGGTCTGTGAGAGCCAGAAATCTTGCTTGTTTGTAGGTGACCTAATACTTGATTTCCACCATAATTTGCAAATAAATTCTTGAAAAATCCTTCAATGTGATTTTCTGGATTTTTTTTTCTCAGTTTGTCTCTCATAGTTGAGGTATACCTATGATGAAAATTGGAGACCTCTCTCATCTTTTAAGTGGGAGAACTTGCACAATTGGTGGGTGACTAAATACTTTTTTGCCCCACTGTAATTTGACCTTGAGTGCAGCACTCTGTGAGGACCACTTGACTTGTCCAGAGGCAATGGTAGATCTCGATGAAGAAATGGAAAATGGGTGTGAAGATGATTTTGGCTGTGGCTCATTTTCAGATTGTCTTGGATAAACACTGGACCAAATCAAAATGAGATTAACTGAGGATGTTTGCAAATACAAATTTTAGTGTGACTATTGTTCACGCCATGACAGACTGTCACATGACAGCAGCAGTGCAGTGGTTGTACACACCATCTACTGTGGCAGGGCTATTCAATTACAAAATCAGTTGGGCCATAATTTGAAATCAAGACATGTAACTGGGCCGTACATGTTCAGCGATCTGTTCAATATGACGAATTTCAAACCAACACATATCAATATGAAGAAAAAAAAAATACACACTTTTTCTTCATTGCCTGTCACCATGGGATGAGACGCCGTATCATCCGGCGCTCAGACCATATTCCTCCTCTACCCGTTCCTCTCCTTGACAGCATCTCAGCGGGCTCCCAGCTGTCAGTGTTACGGGACGGCTGGAGCCCAATTATCCCTCATCAGCTGAGGCGCTGCTAATGGGTTTAAAAAGGAGCAGCTCTGATCATTCGGGGCTGCAACTTCGCTCACCATAGGCTGGAACCCCTTCGCCTGGCGCTAGCCTCCTGCCCATCATTCTGCAGTATATGTGAGTGTTTCACTGTTATGTGTATTCGTGCTTGTTGGCCCCACGAGGCCGTGTTCCTTTTCCCCTGTTCCCTACCTTAATAAATCATCGCAACTCACTGGCTCGCCCTTGGTTCTCATTGTGTGGCTCGCGAGAGCCACACGTAACAGTAAGTCGCAGCCAGGCGAGTTGCCGGCGGCCGTGAGTTGCCGTTGGACTTGTGTCTTCCCTGTCTGGGTGTCTGCGCTTGAGCATGCCGTCTCCCCGGAGTCACGTTCGGCTCCAGGGCAACGAGCTGACGGCCATCTTGGAGGAAGTCGACGGGACGCTCTTCACCGCTACCCTGTACGACGACCCCAATGAAAGACGCTTGCACCTAGAGTTTGCTGAGAATCTCCTGGACAGTCTCCCTCGCCATACCACCCATCCTGAGGTCTGTGCCAGGAGGAACGCCATCGCTGCGCAGCGAGAGGAGCTCCGTGGGTTGGAGGGAAATCCCGGCAGGAAGCCAAAGAGGAGGAGACGTCACCCTTCGCTTCGGGATCCCGTTCCTGCCTCCACTCCGGCCCGGGAGTTCGCGCCACCCAGAGGCCTTTTCCCGTCCTGCAAGACATCACTCGGGATTCCCCCGGAGGTTCTGCAGCTGACGGCGATTAAGGTCCGAGACCGAGTGGCTGCTGCTCGTTCCGCTGTGCACCCGTCCGCCATTATGAGGCATGTGGCGGCCGCTGTTAGACTGGTGGAGAGGAGTCCGGGGCTACGCGACTTCCCAGAGTTCGATGCCCTCCTTGCCTCTGTCTCTGCCCAGGAGCGGCGATTCCCGGATTTTTCCTTTGCTTCGCCCCCTGTGAGTAGCCGCCACCACACAGCCTCATCTTCTCAGCAAAAACCCCGTCTGGATCCAGTTCCGGGTCGCTGCAAGGTCTCATCCTCCCACGCAGCTGTCTTCCCTGCGCCTCTTCAGAGAGGAGATCTCTCAGCCTCTTCTCCCGAGCCGCTTCCCTCCGCTGTCACGCCAGCGCTTCATGTCCGGCTCATCTCGGCTGTCGCCCCCTCCTCCTCGACGCGCCCCCCGACTGCTGTGTGTATCTTGGATCCAGACCTGGCGAACTCCATCCCGGAATCCACGCGAGCGGCTCCCCGACGTCCTCCCAGGGGGTCCTCCGTCACCGCCCGGCGGGGAGAGGGAGGAGCAGAGTCCATGACAGCAGGCACCATCCGGCCTCCAGAAGACAGGCAAGTCTCGGTTTTTTCACATTTATCTGATGATTTGCTCTGTCAAACTCCTGGAGGTGGAGTTTGGGGTCCGCAGCTACCCGAACTCCCACCACCTGCTATAGCTGTAAATATTAATCCCGCTTCCTCTGTGTCTCCCTCCGCTGAGCGGTCCCCGGTGCCAGGCCAACATCGTGGGATGAGGAGGGGGCCTGCAGTTCTGGACTGTCCGGTCCCGGCCCCGCAGCTACGCCGTGGACGGAGGAGGATGGCGGACTGCTACGTGGAGTCTGCACCGACGACCAAGCGTCCCCGGGTCTCCACGGAGGAGCGGTCCTGTCCAGCGGGACGAGGTTCTCCTGCCACCACGCCGTGTGGGCTGTCGGCGTGGACACCGGGGCCGGAGGACCCACAAGCTGCGCTGTCCATCATGCCAGCTGCGGAGCCCGACGCAGCTGAGTGGGAGCCTGAGGACGACCTCCTGACGCTGGATCCCGGATCGTCGCAGTCCTGGACGGCGTCAGAACCCGAGATCAGGCAAGTGCTCTGCTTTGTCTTTCTCCTTTATCTCTTAGAGCGTTTTTGCCTGTCTCAAGGGGAGATGAGCCGGGTGCAGCCGCCCGCTGCGTCCGAGCTTATCTCGCCGGGTTCTGGCGCTGCTGGTGATCCTGATCCCGGTTCTGTTCTTTCTCCTGAGCCTTCTCCCAGGGTCGCCGGCGAGGAGCTGCTTTCGCCTGCTGCGCCAGAGTTTCCAGGTTCGGGGTTGGAGGTCGATTCTGGTGCGACGCCGACCCAGTCGGGGTCCGACACGGGTGCCACCGAGACCCAATCGGGGTCCTTCGCGGGAGCAACCACGACCCAATCGGGGTCCGATGTGGGTGCAGCACCAGCAGGTTCCAGGTTCGGTGAGGGAGCTGCAGATCCCCTGCCGCCGGATGCTGGACAGGCTCATCTTCTTCTTCCTCATCACCATCGTCACCCTCCTCGTCCTCCTGAGGAGCGCAGCCCATCTCCACCTGGGGTCGTTGGGGTCCCGAACGCTCCGCCCGGTTCTCCCTCGTCTCTCCCTTCTTCAGCGAGACCGCCGGCTACTTCTCCCCTACGGTTCTGGTGGGCTAGCGATGCGGGTCGGCCGCCTGAAAGACTGCCGCACCCATTTGACTCTCTGGGTCGGCCTCCCGACACATTGGACCCCCTGTTTGGCGACCTGGTCTGGCCCCTGCCTGTTTTGTGGCCGCTTGATGTTGGACGGCCCCCCGAACTTTCTGCCTCCATCCCTCAGGGTCAGAACTGCACTCTTCCCGGGGTTTCTCATTATGTCTGTGAAGCTGTTGGGGTGTGCGGGGGGGGGGGGGGTTGATTTGTGATTTTTGTGGCTCACTCCTTTTTCGTAGCTGTATTTGGTAGTTCTTTTTCCCTCCTCCATCTAATGTCAATTTGTTGTTTAACCCATATATGTATTGCCTGTTGGGTTCTGTTCATGTTACCCACATTTAAGGGAGTATGTTTTTTTTTTTTTCCTATCTACCTGTCTCTATAGCCTTGTTGGTCCCCTGTTATTATCTTGTCCTTTTTTCTCTCTGATTCTCTCCCTCCGGTCCTGCCTCCCTTCCGCCCACCCTAGGTGGGGGGGGGGGGGTCTCGGATGTTTCGGGTCGTTCGGAGCCCGACCGTGAGGGGGACGCTCTGTCACCATGGGATGAGACGCCGTATCATCCGGCGCTCAGACCATATTCCTCCTCTACCCTTTCCTCTCCTTGACAGCGTCTCAGCGGGCTCCCAGCTGTCAGTGTTACGGGATGGCTGGAGCCCAATTATCCCTCATCAGCTGAGGCGCTGCTAATGGGTTTAAAAAGGAGCAGCTCTGATCATTCGGGGCTGCAACTTCGCTCACCATAGGCTGGAATCCCTTCGCCTGGCGCTAGCCTCCTGCCCGTCATTCTGCAGTATATGTGAGTGTTTCACTGTTATGTGTATTCGTGCTTGTTGGCCCCACGAGGCCGTGTTCCTTTTCCCCCGATCCCTACCTTAATAAATCATCGCAACTCACTGGCTCGCCCTTGGCTCTCATTGTGTGGCTCGCGAGAGCCACACGTAACATTGCCTTGGTTTTAAATGTGTGCTTGGCACATGACAGAGGCACATCAAAAGTGCATAAAAACACAGTAACAGTGCTGGGGTTGAGCAGAACAGAGTAGAAATATTTTTCCTCTTGAACAACAATTACGTGGACAAAATTGTTGGTACCCCTCTGTTAATGAAAGAAAAACCCACAATGGTCACAGAAATAACTTGAATCTGACAAAAGTGGTAATAAATAAAAATTCTATGAAAATTAACCAATGAAAATCAGACAATGCTTTTGAATTGTGGTTCAACAGAATTACTTTAAAAAACAAACTCATGAAACAGGCCTGGACAAAAATGATGGTACTCCTAGAAAAGATTGAAAATAATGTGACCATAGGGACATGTTCAACCAAGATGTGTCCTCTAATTAACGTCACAGGTGTCTACAAACTTGTAATCAGTCAGTCAGCCTATTTAAAGGGTGACAAGTAGTCACTGTGCTGTTTGGTGACATGGTGTGTACCACTCTAAACATGGACCAGAGGAAGCAAAGGAGAGAGTTGTCTCAGGAGATTAGAAAGAAAATTATAGACAAGCATGTTAAAGGTAAAGGCTATAAGACCATCTCCAAGCAGCTTGATGTTCCTGTGACTACAGTTGCACATATTATTCAGAAATTTAAGATCCACGGGACTGTAGCCAACCTCCCTGGACGTGGCCACATGAGGAGACGGATAATACGAATGGTAACAAAAGAGCCCAGAACAACCTCTAAACACATTCAAGGTGAACTCCAAGGTCAAGGTACATCAGTGTCAGATTGCACCATCCGTCGTCGTTTGAGCCAAAGTGGGCTTCGTGGGAGACGACCAAGGAGGACACCACTGTTGAAAACAGATCATAAAAAAGCCAGACTGGAATTTGCCAAACTGCATGTTGACAAGCCACAAAGCTTCTGGGAAAATGTCCTATGGACAGACGAGACAAAACTGGAATTTTTTGGCAAGGCACATCAGCTCTATGTTCACAGACACAAAAATGAAGCATACCAAGAAAAGAACACTGTTCCTACTGTGAAACATGGAGGAGGTTCTGTTACATTCTGGGGCTGCTTTGCTGCATCTGACACATGGTGTCTTGAATCTGTGCAGGGTACAATGAAATCTCAAGACTATCAAGGTATTCTAGAGAGAAATGTGCTGCCCAGTGTCAGACAGCTTGGTCTCAGTCGCAGGTCATGGGTCTTGCAACAGGATAATGACCCAAAACACACAGCTAAAAACACCCAAGAATGGCTAAGAGCGAAACATTGGACTATTCTAAAGTGGCCTTCTATGAGCCCTGATCTAAATCCTATTGAACATCTGTGGAAGGAGCTGAAACATGCCGTCTGGAGAAGGCACCCTCCTTCAAAGCTGAGACAACTGGAGCAGTTTGCTCATGAGGAGTGGGCCAAAATACCTGCTGAGAGGTGCAGAAGTCTCATTGAGAGTTACAGAAATCGTTTGATTGCAGTGATTGCCTCAAAAGGTTGTGCAACAAAATATTAAGTTAAGGGTACCATCATTTTTGTCCAGGCCTGTTTCATGAGTTTGTTTTTTAAAATAATTCTGTTGAACCACAATTCAAAAGCATTGTCTGATTTTCATTGGTTAATTTTCATAGACTTTTTATTTATTACCACTTTTGTCAGATTCAAGTTATTTCTGTGACCATTGTGGGTTTTTCTTTCATTAACAGAGGGGTACCAACAATTTTGTCCACGTGTGTACATACAGTGGTGTGAAAAAGTGTTTGCCCCTTCCAGATTTCTCATTTTTTTTGTATGTTTGTCACACTTAAATGTTTCAGATCATCAAACAAATTTAAATATTAAAGAACAATAACACAAGTAAACACAAAATGCAGTTTTTAAATGAAGGTGTTTATTATTAACGGTAAAAAAAAAATCCAAACCTACATAGCCCTGTGTGAAAAAGTGATTGCCCCCTAAACCTAATAACTGGCTGGGCCACCCTTAGCAGCAGCAACTGCAATCAAGCATTTGCGATAACTGGGATAACTGGAGGATTTTCAAGTATGAACCGCCTTTTAAAGGTCATGCCACAGCATCTCAATGGGATTCAGGCCAGGACTTTGACTAGGCCACTCCAAAGTCTTCATTTTGTTTTTCTTCAGCCATTCAGAGGTGGGCTTGCTGGTGTGTTTTGAATCATTGTCCTGCTGCAGAACCCAAGTGCACTTCAGCTTGAGGTCACGAACAGATGGCCGGACATTCTCCTTCAGGATATTTTGGTAGACAGCAGAATTCATGGTTCCATTTACCACAGCAAGTCTTTCAGGTCTTGAAGCAGCTAAACAGCCCCAGACCATCACACTACCACCACCATATTTTACTGTTGGTATGCTGTTCCTTTTCTGAAATGTCTGTGTTACTTTTACGCCGGATGTAATGGGACACACACCTTCCAAAAAGTTCAACTTTGTCTCGTCAGTCCACAGAGTATTTTCCCAAAAGTCTTGGGGATCATCAAGCTGTTTTCTGGCAAAACTGAGATGAGCCTTTATGGTTTTTTTTTTGCTCAGCAGTGGTTCTCGTCTTGGATCTCTGCCATGCAGGCCATTTTTGCTCAGTCTCTTTCTTATGGTGGAGTCATGAACACTGACCATAACTGAGCGAAGTGAGGTCCGCAGTTCTTTGGATGTTGTTGTGGGGTCTATTGTGACCTCTTGGATGAGTTGTCGCTGCGCTCTTGGGGCAATTGTGGTCGGCCGGCCACTCCTGGGAAGGTTCACCACTGTTCCATGTTTTCGCCATTTGTGGATAATGGCTTTCACTGTGGTTTGCTGGAGTCCCAAAGCTTTAGAAATGGCTTTATAACCTTTCCACACTGATAGATTTCAATTACTTTGTTTCTCATTTGTTCCTGAATTTCTTTGGATCGCAGCATGATGTCTAGCTTTTGACGATCTTTTGGTCTACTTCATTTTGTCAAGCAGGTCCTATTTAAGTGATTTCTTGATTGAGAACAGGTGTGGCAGTAATCAGGCCTGGGTGTGGCGAGAGAAATTGAGCTCAGCTTTCCAAAGATGTGATAAACCACAGTTAATTTTTGTTTTAACGGGGGGGGGGGGGACTTTTTCACACAGGGCCATGCAGGTTTGGATTTTTTTTTTTTACTCTTAATAATAAACACCTTTATTTAAAACTGCATTTTGTGTTTACATGTGTTATCTTTGTCTAATATTTAAATTTGTTTGATGATCTGAAACATTTACAGTGGGGCAAAAAAGTATTTAGTCACCCACCAATTGTGCAAGTTCTCCCACTTAAAAGACGAGAGAGGTCTCCAATTTTCATCATAGGTATACCTCAACTATGAGAGACAAAATGAGAAAAAAAAATCCAGAAAATCACATTGAAGGATTTTTAATGGATTAATTGGTAAATTCCTCAGTAAAATAAGTATTTGGTCACCTACAAACAAGCAAGATTTCTGGCTCTCACAGACCTGTAACTTCTTCTTTAAGAGGCTCCTCTGTTTTCCACTCGTTACCTGTATTAATGGCACCTGTTTGAACTCGTTATCAGTATAAAAGACACCTGTCCACAACCTCAAACAGTCAGACTCCAAACTCCACTATGGCCAAGACCAAAGAGCTGTCAAAGGACACCAGAAACAAAATTGTAGACCTGCACCAGGCTGGGAAGACTGAATCTGCAATAGGTAAGCAGCTTGGTGTGAAGAAATCAACTGTGGGAGCAATTATTAGAAAATGGAAGACATACAAGACCACTGATAATCTCCCTCCATCTGGGGCTCCACGCAAGAACTCACCCCGTGGGGTCAAAATGATCACGAGAACGGTGAGCAAAAAATCCCAGAACCACATGGGGGGACCTAGTGAATGACCTGCAGAGAGCTGGGCCCAAAGTAACAAAGGCTACATCAGAAACACACTACGCCACCAGGGACTCAAATCCTGCAGTGCCAGATGTGTCCCCCTGCTTAAGCCAGTACATGTCCAGGCCCGTCTGGAGTTTGCTAGAGAGCATTTGGATGATCCAGAAGAGGATTGGGAGAATGTCATATGGTCAGATGAAACCAAAATAGAACTTTTTGGTAAAAACTCAACTTGTCGTGTTTGGAGGAGAAAGAACACCATACCTACTGTGAAGCATGGGGGTGGAAACATCATACTTTGGGGCTGTTTTTCTGCAAAGGGACCAGGACGACTGATCCGTGTAATGGAAAGAATGAATGGGGCCATGTATCGTAAGATTTTGAGGGAAAACCTCCTTCCACCAGCAAGGGCATTGAAGATGAAACATGGCTGGGTCTTTCAGCATGACAATGATCCCAAACACACTGCCCGGGCAACGAAGGAGTGGCTTCGTAAGAAGCATTTCAAGGTCCTGGAGTGGCCTAGCCAGTCTCCAGATCTCAACCCCATAGAAAATCTCTGGATGGAGTTGAAAGTCCGTGTTGCCCAGCGACAGCCCCAAAACATCACTGCTCTAGAGGAGATCTGCATGGAGGAATGGGCCAAAATACCAGCAACAGTGTGTGAAAACCTTGTGAAGACTTACAGAAAACGTTTGACCTCTGTCATTGCCAACAAAGGGTATATAACAAAGTATTGAGATGAACTTTTGTTATTGACCAAATACTTATTTTACCGAGGAATTTACCAATTAATTCATTAAAAATCCTTCAATGTGATTTTCTGGATTTTTTTTTCTTATTTTGTCTCTCATAGTTGAGGTATACCTATGATGAAAATTGGAGACCTCTCATCTTTTAAGTGGGAGAACGTGCACAATTGGTGGCTGACTAAATACTTTTTTGCCCCACTGTATCTCAAAGTGCATAAAAGCTCAGTGTGCACTGTTTGAAGCATTAACATTTGTTTCCCTTTTGAAATAAAATATACTACATCCTGGTCATAACTGACCTTGGTACATCACAAAGTGCATTTAGCTGAATAAAAACAAACTGTCAAACACTTCAGTGCACAAACCCCCTCAAGAAAAGATTGATAGCATTAACAAACATTACACTCCCACTATTGTGGTTTGTTTTGTTTTAAATCACCACATGCATGAATAGGAACCTCTTTTTATAACTACACATTCTATTATACACACACATCAGTCTACCAAAAATTTCTAGTAGAGTTAAGGATGCAAAAAGCTTCAGTCTTGAAGGTTTGAGGTTTTTCTCCCAAATTTATAAATATTGTCTTATATTTTCCTACTTTTCTCTGTAAATTTATCTAAATTTGAAACCATTTTCCTCAAATTTGTAATTTCCTCTTGTAAAATTGACTTTTCTTGTACATTTGAGGCTTTATTATAAATTTGTGGATTATTTTATTGTGTAGAGGGTGTAAGGGAAGGATGTGGAGGCGAGGCACGAGCGTAGGTTGACACAGGTTCTTTATTGACCCTCTAACATAAATACAGCCGGTGGACCCCAGCTTTGCCCGCTGGGGCCGGGTGTCTGGTAGGAGAGTTTCTCAACTCTCTCTGCATTCTGCTTATATAGCTTTAATGGTATGCATAAAAAGCTGTGCTAGTGCATTATGCTTGTGTGTGTACAAACAGAATGTGTGACACATTAACATAACACTTGCGACATTCCTGACCATACATTCACCCCCCTGCCCTCATTGTCTGTCTAGTTACTCCTTGGGGGGCTCCCCTTCAGTCCATTGTTCTGCCCCTCTTCCTGCTTCTGGGTGTGAGAGGAATGTCCACCTGCTGTGTCTAGTGTCACCACACAGGCCCCCCTGAACGCCCAGAAAGGGCTGTGACCCCCCCTGTCGTTTGGGCTCAAGTCAACACCAGAGGAGGCTGCAGCGGGGGGTTGCCGCTCCGGTCGAACTGTCTGCTGGTGAGGAGTGTCGGAGGGCATGTAAGTCTGTGGGGGGAAAGGGGGTGGGGTGAAAAACACTGTCTACTCTGCTCCAAGTTCCAACACGTGACAGCCATGGTTCGTGGGCACACGGGGTCCAGTGCGCGTCGTGCGTGATGGAACAAACTGGCGATCGGCCGGCTTTAGGGAGTGAGGTGTGGGAAGAATGATGTGGAGGTGGATGGGAATAAGTGAGTGCCGGCCCGGGACGTCAAAAGTGTCTGGGCCACGCAAAAATTGCGTGTGGATCCGCCATGGTGAGGCACTTTCCTGGTAAACCTGGCGGTGATCCACAACGGCTGTGAAAAAAATGGAAGTCTCTGACTCCTCTTGCGGCTCAGTCCTGTGAGGATGTGGGGAAGGTGAACGGCCAAATTCCCCGAGGATGCGTAGCGGCTGAGGAAAAAAAAAATACTGAAGCTGTGTGAGGGACTTACCAGTTTGGCTTTAGGTGCGGAAGCAGCCCAATAGTCATCGGGGAAGCAATCGGGTAAATTGCTGTTGAGCGCTGTGGCTGAGAAACCCATACAAAGTCCTGTGTGCGGGCTGCATGTCTGCTTCAGGTGCGTGAGCAGCCCTAAAGGTTCCGAGGATGGCTATCGGCCGTGTTTCTCGGGTATGTGCAGCGGCGGAGGACGATGTATAAGTCTGTGGAGCCGGTTTGTCCCTGGTGCGTGGCACGCGCTTGGAGCAGTGACCACATAGCTGGAAGTTTCGCTGTCATCGCAATCCTGCGGTGTGTGCGCAGGGCTTCTGTGCGCAAAAAGTCCGCTGTAGGGAGGTGAGTCAGGGTCGGGGAGCTTGATGGAAATCAACGCAGACGGCACCGATGATCTTCCCCGTTCAGGCTGTTTCTGTGCATTGCTCGTGTCGCTGATCCTCGCGCGTCTCGGTCCCAGCGCTGCGCTCTCCGTCCGGCCCTGGAGGTCACCATCATGGAGAGAGGATAAGGCGTGTGCGCTCCAGTGTGGATGCGAAGGATGTAGACGATCCCCGGTCTCTGGAATCCACAGCGCGGTGAAAGGGAGCAGACGGTCATCCCACGTCAGGTCACCATGTGATGTGCGGCGTAAGGGAGAGACAATTCATCTCCGTCAGGTCACCAATGTGGAGAAAAAGGAATCCACAGCACAGCAAAAGGGAGAGATAGTCCATTTCACGTCAGGTCACCAATGTAGAGGGTGTAAGGGAAGGATGTGGAGGCGAGGCACGAGCGTAGGTCGACACAGGTTCTTTATTGACCCTCTAACATAAATACAGCCGGTGGACTCCAGCGTTGCCCGCTGGGGCCAGGTGTCTGGTAGGAGAGTTTCTCAACTCTCTCTGCATTCTGCTTATATAGCTTTAATGGTATGCATAAAGAGCTGTGCTAGTGCTTATGTTAATGTGACACATTAACATAACACTTGTGACATTCCTGACCATACATTCATCCCCCTGCCCTCATTGTCTGTGTAGTTACTCCTTGGGGGGGGCTACCCCCTTCAGTCCATTGTTCTGCCCCTCTTCCTGCTTCTGGGTGTGAGAGGAATGTTCACCTGCTGTGTCTACTGTGTCTAGTGTCACCACACAGGCTAATTTTTGTCAATTTTAAAAAAAAAATAAAATTAGTTTTTTTTTTTTTTTTTTTTAAATAAATTTGAAACAGACTGGTAAAATTTTGACTTTTTTCCGTACACCAGGGTTTCCTCTGGTAACATTTCTGGGTGGCGGCTTGTCACGCTTGAATTTATTCTACCAGGAATATTGAGGAAATATAAATTTAAGAAAAAAATATGAAGGAATGACGGTTTGCATGCACGCACATGAACAACGCACGTGACTGTCATCCGCGTGGAGTTCAGAAGCACCTCGCCCACGTGAGCACTCCATTCGCCAGGCAGAGTGTCTCGCTAGCGTCACTGTCCGAGAGAAACATGAGCTTATTTAAGTACATTAAACACGGAAAAAAGCAAAAGAGGTATATAAGCAGTGGAGGCATTTATCATGGTTTTAACGCCCTGGTAACGGGAACAATAATGGAAGAGGGGCTTAGCTTACAAGTGTGGTTAGGAGCTTGAATAGCTTCATTTTGTCTTCTTTTTAATTATCAGTTTTTTGTTTTTCTTATTTCAGACGAGAATAAAAAGGAGATGTTTTTACCTTTACCTGAGTTTATATTAACTAATTTATGTTCATTATTATGTACCTGGCAAGTTAAGATGACCAAAATTCACCAGGTCAATGGCTGTGTCTCAACTCAGGTTCTGCGTGCTCCAAGTGTGCATTTCTAGGCCAGATACATCACTGTGCTGCGTCCAAGGCTGTCCCATTCTGTGGGCTCCTTCACATGTGGCCAACAAGTGCAGCCTTTAAAACCCCAAAAACCAAGGATACATGAAGAGTATCCTAGTGGCCTTAACATATCCCAGCATGCAGTGCGTGGCTCAACCTGGCTTCTTGTTTTGTTTTGTTTTTCTCGGCTCAGGCAGAAGCAGAACGAAGTTAGAAACAGCTCAGAGTAAGTTTTTTGCTTTAATTTTGCAGCGGTTTGAACATGAAAACACCAATAATCCAGAAAACGGTAACATGTGATTATTTCAGCTCATGTTACGTGTCATTATTTTTTCTGATGTGCTGTATGCTTTGCTTCATGTATTAATTAAACATGTTGAACTGTTATTTTTTCTGAAGTCAAACCTTTTTTTCCATTAATGTCAGTTTAGTAGCTGTGTGTAAGAATCTGGAGGAAGCAGCTGAAGCAGGATCCGCCTGGATTTGGTGGAAGAAGTAAGAAGCAGTGCTTGCGGTGTAGCCAACCAGTTGAGTACATCCCTAGATGTGGGTAAGGTGCCCCCCCTCCTTTTATAGTGGTACTAGGAATAATGAGCTGAAACCACTGGGGGGCTCCTAGCTGAAGACTCAACTGGTTGTAGAGGAGTGATGTAGTATGTCAGCCTGTGTGCTCGTCATCATGTAAGATCTGGCCTTACCAGTGACTGCCAGGAACAAACTTGATGACAACAAGGAATAGGCTGGAGTTGGTTGGAGAGACAACTGGCAGTCTGGGAAGACAAGCGGGGGCTCCTTGGGTTGGCACCCCAATGAGCAGCCCTTAAATTTAGGTGAGGCACCCATTAGACCTCAACAAGGACTGGAAACAAAAGATACCCCCGGAGTCTCCCGAGAAGGGGGGAGGGTGAGAGACTTACCCGGACTGATAATAATGAAGACGAACCTGAAACCCACTCTCGGACAATAAACACATGTTGGTGTGGTAGACAGTTTGATACTACACGAGGTCTACAGATCCATCAAACCCGCAAAGGATGCAAGTCTGTCCAAGAAGTAGCTTTTGATGCTTTGTCACCAAGGCAACGCTTTGATTATGCTCAGGCACAGCCAAGTCAGTCGTAGGAGGACAACAGCCAGGTTTCCAACCACAGTGCTAGGAGCCACCAAGCTGAGGATGGCAGGGTTGAAAGTTCAGATAAGAAGGACAGAATCAAGTGGCCTGCACTTGCAGACAAGTACGCTTGGGGAGAAATGGATGAAGATCTATCCAAGGCATTAGAATGCATCCTGAAAGGTGAGACTATAAAGAAGCTGCAAGGAATGGGTGAAGCCATCTATGTATATGGCCTTGAGAAGTTCGGAGCAGCTGTAACCACAGCGAAACAGCTAAGAGGCAAAGGAAGAAGAAAGTTGCAGATCGAGAAGCTCAAGGGGAGGCTACGGCAGGTATGGAAACAGTGGAGGAAGGAAACTGACCCTGATGCAAAGTTAAGCCTGTCTCAGCTCAGAGATGACCTCAGACGCCAAGTAGTCATCTTGAGGAAGGCTGAGAGAAGAAGGAAGATCAGACAGAATAAGAGAAGGAAAAGAGCAGCATTCTATGAGAATCTGCATAGGTTTACAAAGAAATTGTTTGAAGAGAACAGGAGTGGTGTGCTGGACATTCCGAGGGAGGAGCTGGAGAGTCATTTAAAGAAGACCTACACAGACCAGAAGAAGGGTGAGACAATGATACCCATCGCTGGCCTGGAGTATCCGTCGGCACCCGGCTCTCCCTTTGATTTGGCAGAGCCACGGTTAAAGGAAGTGGAAGAGTTTGTGAGAAAGGCAAGAATTGGAGCAGCACCTGGTCCCAATGGAATACCCTACAAGGTGTACAAGGCTCGTCCTGGGTTGCTGAGGGTGTTGTGGAAGCTTCTGAAGGTCATCTGGAGATTGGAAGTCATCCCCTTTTTGTGGCCTCAAGCTGATGGTGTGTACATCCCCAAGGAAGAGCTGTCAAAATCCCTGTTTCAGTTCCGTCCAGTATCCCTGCTGAACGTGGAAGGGGAGCTCTTCTTTGGTGTGCTAACTGGGCGACTTGTGAGGTTCCTTTTGGAGAATGGCTATGTTGATATGTCTGTACAGAAGGCAGGGCTTCCAGGCTTTCCAGGATGTATAGAACATGCTAGTATGATATAGCATACAATCCAAGAAGCAAAGCGACAGAAGAAGGATCTGGCGGTAGTGTGGTTGGACCTGGCCAATGCCTATGGATCTGTTCCACATTGACTCATTAAGTATGCCATGGAGTACTTCTACATCCCAGAGAAGGTCCAGAGGGTAGTATTAGTCTACTATGAGCACTTCAAGATGAGGTTCACCACCAAGTCGTATACCACAAGCTGGCAGGAGCTGGAAGTAGGAATCCCAGTGGGGTGCACAGTATCACCAGTGTTGTTCATTCTAGCTATGGAAGTGATGGTGTGTGCTGCCAAGAAGGTTGGCCCAGGAGTAGAGTTAGCTCCAGGACAAGAACAGCCTCCAATCTGAGCTTTTAGGGATGACCTAACCATGGTGAACCAGCACACTGTTGTGACGGTAGTCATCTTGAAATGGCTGGTGGAGCTTATATAAGTGCAGGTTAGTTAGTTAGTTAGTAATTGACTGGGCAAATATGGCATTTAAAGTGAAGAAATCAAGCAGTCTGGTCCTGCGAAAGGGAAGACTTGATAGGGAGTTCCTCTTCAATCTGGGAATGGAAGTAATTCCATCACTGTCTGACCTGCCAGTGAAACGTCTGGGTCGCTGGTATACCAAAGAACTTCGAGACACTGGAAGAGTAGATGAGATTAAGCAGAAGATGGAAGAAGGACTGGAAGCCACTGATACGTGTGGCCTTCCAGGAAAGTTAAAGTTGTGGTGTCTGCAGTTCAGGTTGATGCCAAGATTGATATGGCCCCTGACCATCTGTGAGGTAGCTTTGACTCATGTGGAAGCCATGGAGAAACGTATCAGTGTTTACATCCATAGATGGCTTGGAATGTCTCGAAATCTCACATCTGTGGTACTGTATGGCAGAGGAATGAAGGTTCAACTACTGATAAAGTCCTTGTTAGAAGAGTTTAAGGTGGCGAAGTCAAAGCTTCACATGATGCTCAGAGACTCAAAGGATCAAGCTGTTAGGGATGTGCTCCCGGATATCAGAACAGGCAGGAAGTGGCAGGCAAGTGTTGAGGTTGTGGAGGCTGAGTCCAGTCTAAGGATCTGGGAGATAATTGGGGCAACCCAGCTTGACAGGAGGGGCTTGGGACATGGCAGAATAGTCTGGTGGTCACAGGCAAGTGATAGACTAAAGCGGGACCTTGTTGCGGCTGAGGTTCGGCAGTCAGAGGAGCAGACTCGGATGACTAGAGCAGTATCCCAAGCCCAACAAGGAGCATAGACAAGATGGGAGCAGCTTCAGGAAAAGAGGATGTCATGGAGTGATCTGTGGAGAGCAGAACCAGCCAGAGTCAACTTTATGCTAAGGGCAGTCTATGATCTCCTACCAACTCCGGTAAACCTGGCCCGATGGTACGATAAGGAGTTTGACCTGTGTTCAGCATGCTTCCAGCGTGGGACTCTCCAGCACATACTGAGTGCCTGCCCAATCAGGTTCTCAATGTACAAGTGGAGGCATGACCAATGAGGCCATTGAAGTTGCTGTGGAAAAGGCGAATAAGGAAAAGAGGACCACTGTCATCCAAAAGATTCACTTCCTTCCAGCTGGGGCTAGGCTAAGATGCCAGGCTCCTCGTCAGAGTCTGGCAAGGGGCCTCCTACAAGGAGCAAACAATTGGCAGTGTCAAGTAGATCTAGACAAGGCACTTCAGTTCCCAGGAGAAATTGCTCTCATAAGGCTGAGGCCTGATGTGGTGATAACATTTAGAATGACAAGAACAGTGATCATTGGAGAGCTAACAGTTCCATGGGAAGATAATATTGAAGAGGCCTTTGAAAGGAAGAAGGAGAAATATGAAGAGCTGTTGTTACAGTGCTCGGAAAGAGGGTGGAAGTCACATTGATACCCCTTTGAGGTTACTTGTCGAGGGTTTGTGGCTCATGGTGTGGGGTGTATAAGAGGAGGAGAGGAGGGGGAGTACAGGGCACTGGTAGACAGATTTGTGGAGTGGACGGAGCAGAATCACCTGAGGTTGAATGTCAGCAAGACCAGAGAGATGGTGATTGACTTCAGGAAGAGGAAGACTCCTTCTCAGCCACTGCAGATTAGGGGGGAGGATGTGGGAGTGGTTGAGGACTACAAATATCTGGGTGTCAGGATCAGCAGCGGGTTGGACTGGAGATCCAACACCGATGCTGCGCACAAGAAGGGGATGAGCAGACTCTACTTCCTGAGAAAGCTGAGATCCTTCAACGTGTGCACCAGGATGCTGGAGCTTTTCTACCAGACTGTTGTCGCCAGCGCCATCTTCTTTGCTGAGGCCTGTTGGGGTAGCAGTATCAGGGCCAGCGATACCAACAGACTTGACAAGATTATCAAGAGGGCTGGCTCTGTAATTGGTCTCAGACTGGAGACCTTTGAGACAGTGGTGACAGAGGAGAACACTAAATAAACTGCAATCCATCATGGACAATCCTGATCACCCCCTCCACCACACACTAGATAGACAGTGAAGTACTTTCTCCAGTAGACTACTACAGCTTCGTTGTCGAACAGCCAGGTACAGGAAATCTTTCCTGCCACATGCAATTTCACCGTACAATAACTCACTATGATGTTGTATTCTGGTCATAGCTATGCTGCCACACTGCATCTTACAGACTAACTGGTACATCACTTTTTCACTCTGCTCCTGATAGTCCTTCTTTGCGCAATGGGATGATTCATGTGTTTATATGCGTCATCATATATTAAGCTATGATGTATATAAGATAAGATAAGCCTTTATTAGTCCCACAACGGGGAAATTCCAGGATTGCAACAGCACAGGGATAGCAACACTCAGAGCAACAATCAGAAGGCAAGAAAAAAAAAAACAAGCAAGCAAGAGCAGCTAATATACATATGTACATATTACTATAAAATATATATATACACACACACAGACACACAATGCAGAGCATTGTAGCTGGATGGAATAAATATATGAATATATAAACACACAGTGCAGAGCATTGTAGCTAGATGGAATAAATATGTAAATATATAAACACCCACAGTACGGAGCATTGCAGCTAGGTGGAATAAATATGTAAGTATATAAACACACACAGTGCGGAGCATTGTAGCTAGATGGAATAAATATATATATATATAAAAACACAGTGCGGAGCATTGTAGCTAGATGGAATAAATATATAGATATATAAATATGAACACACCCAGTGCTGAGCATTGTAGCTAGATGGAATAAATATGTAAATATATAAACACACACAGTGCAGAGCATTGTTGCTAGATGGGATGAAACAGCATAACCCTCTACTTAGTTATCCTACATGGTATGATTATGTGCCCATACATATTCTCACCCTCCATAGCGACCGGTATTTTCCTAGTTGTATGCCGGAGGGGACCATTGTGTAAGTCTATTGCATCTTTTGCATTTAAAAACTATTAGTTTGTTACGTCTTTTTGCTATCTCTGCGAGCAGCCCTGCTTAGGTTGTACAGTCTGACAGCCGTTGGTAGGAAGGACCTACGAAACCTCTCGGTTGTGCACCTGGGATGATGTAGTCTGCTGCTAAATGAGCTCCTCAGTGCATTCAGTACGTCCTGCATAGGGTGGAACTCGGACTCCAGCAGAAATGACAGTTTAGCCACCGTCCTTCTCTCTCCTATCTCCTCCACCGGGTCAAGGCGCTGCCCCAGGACAGAGCTAGCTTTCTTAATCAGTTTGTTCAGTCTCTTCCTATCGGCTGCTGTAATGCCACTGCCCCAGCAGACCACTCCAAAAGTGATGGCTGATGCCACCACCGTGTCATAGAATGTCTTCAGCAGCGCCCCTTGTACACCAAAAGACCTGAGTCTCCTCAGCAGGAACAGCCTGCGCTGTCCCTTCTTGTAGAGTGCGTCAGTATTGTGTGACCAGTCTAGTTTATTGTTCAGATGAACACCCAGGTACTTATAGGATGTCACCATCTCGATGTCTGTATATATAGGTTTTATAGTCGTGTTAGTTTTTACTTTCCATGGGTAATCCCTTTGTCTGTCATATGTGTGTTTCTGTTGTTTGGTTGTCAACTGTCATGCTGCTGTTACACTGTAATTTCCCAGTTTGGGATCAATAAAGTACATCTATCTATCTATTCTATGATGGCATTTTTACAATGCCTAGGGATAGAAGGCCAGCAGAAGAAAGCTGTGTGTGTAAGAATCTGGAGGAAGCAGGTGAAGCAGGTGAAGCAGGATCTGCGTGGATTTGGTGGAAGAAGTAAGAAGCAGTGCTTGCGGTGTAGCCAACCAGTTGAGCACGTCCCCAGACGTGGGTGACGTGGGCCCACCCCCCTTTTATAGTGGATATAGGAATAATGGGCCAAAACCACTGGGGGGCTCCTAGCTGAGGATTCAACTGGTTGTAGCAGGAGTGATGTAGTATGTCAGCCTGTTTGCTCATGATCTAGTAACTAATGTCGGTAATATAAAATACAGTATGACGTGGTTGAAATAACTTGCTTTAAGATAACTTTTAAAGTCCCATAGAGACATCAGGAAGTTGATGTTATTTATTTGCTTATGTGGTGCTGTAAAAAAAACACCAAAAAACATGTTGTTATTTTTAGAGAAAACAGAGCAGTTAATGAAGCTGTGGAGGGACCAGACATCTGTAATAATTTGATTAAGCTGATCTTAAAAATGTCCGTCACATCTGAAGTGATAATCAGATTTCTCTGATTTTGAGGTCCATGGTGGAGAACCTGCAGGAACCAAGGGTCAGCTGTGCAGAGAACGGGTTGGACTTAGGATTTATAAAACTGAGATTTGACTGAAATAACCACAATAAAAGAGATTTGATGAATTGTTTTATTGATTGGGATTTTTTTAGCAATTTACTTTGCACACTGAAACAAGCTAAATAAAAATATTGCATGTTTACTGTTAATAGTTAGAAAAACTGCATTTCAATGAAGTAGTTTTTTGAAAATGATTTTTTGCAAGATAATTCCAAAAGAGACTTTCATATATTTATTACACTCATAGTGAAACATTTTAAACCTTATTTACTATTGATGATAATGATTATAGTTTTTAAAATTAAATGACAAATGATGATTTTCTAATTTACTGAGATGGTACATCGGAGATGTAGCTGAAGATGAATCTGTTCTGCTGCTGCTGAACATCACTGAGGCTCATCATCCTGCAGTACAGGACTGTGGTCTGTTGCAGAACATTAGAACTAAAAGAGCTAATATAAGGCAGAACATCTGATTGTTTAGCTACATAATGGTCAGACATGAAAACAGTAAACTGTTATATTGTCTACTGGTCATGTCATTAAGAATATATTTTTGAGGTCAATGTAACTGGTATATACAGTATATTTAAAGTAATAACAATTAATTTATCTATTTTGTGGTTTTAATTTAACCTTAATTCTTACCTGCTGACTTTAACATGAGTTAAAGTTTTGGGTGGTGCGGTGGCGCAGTGGTTAGCACTGCACCAGCACAGCAACTCACCCTTGGCCATGGGATCCCTGGTTCGATCCCAGCCCCTGACCAACAGTGATCTGTGTGGAGTTTGCATGTTCTCCCCGTATCAGCATGGGTTTACTCGGGGATTTCTCCGGTTTCCTCCCACAGGCCAAAAACATGCAGGTTAGGTTAATTGGAGACTCTAAAGTGGCCCTAGGTGTGAATGTGTGTGTGAATGGTTAAGGGATAGCGCCATACCGTGGCTGCTTCATCCATCTAGGTGGATGCCCTCAATTTCCCCTCTGGGGATCAATAAAGTATACAAAATTAAAAAAAAAAAAAAAGTTTGATCTCATCTGATCATGGTGATCTGGCTATCCGGTGAAGATTCTCAAGTAAAAGAAAATACAATAATAAAAAAAGATTTAAAAAAAAAAAAGTTCTATCGCTGTCAAAAATGTCAGCAAAAAAACCCCTCAACTGACGCTGTCATGGTTGCCAGGCAACAGGGTAGTGCGTGGCCACGCAAACAATACGTCCGCCAAAGACCAGACTATGTCATTTAACAGTCATAAATCAGCCTTTAGATGCAGCCTACCGACCTTTGAGTGCTCTAGCCTCCAGGGCTATGGTCTAACTAACTAACTAACCTGCACTTATATAGCGCTTTTCTAGTCACAAAGACCACTCAAAGCGCTTTCATTAATACTAACCCTCTATTCTAAGGGCCTATAGGAAACAGATATCTAGGGACAATTTAGAACAGCCAATTAACCTAACATACATGTCTTTACCTAGGGCCACTTTAGAGTCTCCAATTAACCTAACCTGCATGTTTTGCGGCATGGAAAAATAAGCAGCAGTGCTGTGGTTTTAAGCAGGTTTTATTATATCATGTCGCCTTCACGGGATCCCCTCTCCGGTGCATAGTGGAGCAGCCCGGAGCGGGATCCCTAAGCTCTCAGAGAAGGAGAGGAGGACACGTGTGTGTCTACCAGTTGCAGGATCAGAGTGAGAGAAGAAGAGTAAGAGGAAGATTGCGTTACAGAGTTGCACCTTAAATACTTGATCATAACAATACATCAAAGAGACGTACCCCACAGTTTAGAATGATCAAAGGAACAACAGAACAGGCAGGAGGTATTTGCATTTGTAAGACATACATCACAATGGGCAGATTAGCTAGACCTCGCTCCAAGTGTCAGACAAAGAGGCAAAGAGACAAAGAGATGTGGGAGGAAACCGGAGAAATCCCGGAGTAAACCCACGCAACACGGGGAGAACATGCAAACTCCACACAGATCACTGTTGGTCGGGGGCTGGGATCGAACCCACGATCCCCACAATCCCCCGGCCAAGGGTAAACTGTGCTGCCGCAGTGCTAACCACTGCGCCACCGTGCACAAGGCTGCAACACCAGAGTTGAGACACAACCAATGACTTTTAATCCGTCAGCAGCCTTTAGACAAACTAAATGTGCCAACATTTGGATTTCACAATAAGGGAGGTTTTTCCTGCTGTCTGGGTGGTGAGGAGATTTCTAAAAAAAAACAAAAAACAAAACTATAAATATATAGAAATATTATAACAGAAATAACTATCTTTGGTAATTTAAGTTAATTTCATTAAATATACTTTCATTAATATTTTTTCTTTGAAATCAGAGTTTAATTATTGTTCTGTTCTGGCTCTGCAAAATTATGGTCAAAAATGTAAATTGTTATAAGGAAAAAGTAAAAAAAAAATGACCACAGTCTCTTTCAAATTTATTAAAAAAACAGTAATTTTATTTTAAAAAAATAGACATTAATTAGCCATAAAATAATCCACAAACTAATAATAAAGTCTCAAAAGTACAAGAAGTCAATTTTACAAGAGGAAATTGCAAATTTGAGGGAAATGGTTTCAAATTTACATATGTAAATCTACAGAGAAAAATAGAAAACTAAGGAAATCGTTATAAATTTTTGAGAAAAACCTCAAACCTTCAAGACTGAAGTCATTACTCAAGTTTTTAAGTGGGTGCTCTTTGTACCCTTAGCTGAATTAGAAATTTTTAGTTGTCTACTTTTAATTATTAATTTCAAAGCACAGCTTTTACATGAGTAGAATTTCTGGCTACTATACCCACCTCTAATCATATAATTTAAGTATGTTTGAGTAAATTACTATTATGAATGTTTTGTGTTTTTTCCCCTTCCCTACTCTCTCAGTGGAAACATAAAAGAAATACTAGAATAAAAATACAAAAAAAATACACATATTTTTGTCATTTATGTAAACCATGACAAAAAAAATCCTGCAGGACAAAACATGACATTTGATATTTTCTAACCTGTTTGTTGGTTAGAAAACAGCACCATAGACCGAGAGAACCTGAATTAGACAGGGCTCAGAGAGAGAAAGATGAGACAGAAGAGAGGAGCCAAGGAGAGGAAAGTGTTCAGGCAGAGGGTCCAGGAGAGGTGAGAGCAGAGGAAGGAGAGAAGGATGACACCAGTAAAAAGTCCAAACACAGGATGTCCGGGGGGACCCCAACTGGCCCAATAGTTCAACATTCAAGCTTTGGTGGTACAATACTTCAAATGGTAAGTTCCATATGCAAAGTTACTGTGAAAAATTTTTTTTAAAAAGAAAGAAAAAGTATAAAATTAACATATTTCGGCTACAATAGTGTCATGTGTTTTCTGCCCCTCCTTCCCCCGGAAAAATATGTTGCCACCACTCCATCTTTCAGCCAGAGGAAACACTGCTTATACAGTTTACACTTTTGACCATAATTTTGCAAAGCCAGAACAGAACAATAATTTAACTTTAAAATATTTAGAAAATTACATTTAATGAAATAAATTAACTTAAATTAGCAAAGATGCAGTTATTTCTGTTATAATATTTTGATACATTTATAGTTTTTTAGAACTCTCTTCACCACCCAGACAGCAGGAAAAACCTCCATTTTGAAATCCAAATGTTTAGTTTGAAGGCTGCTGACGGATTAAAGTCATTGACTTCGTGAATTTTGGTCAGCTTAACTTGCCAGGTACATAATAATAAACATAAATTATTGTAATGCCAGGTGAAGTAAACCCTCAGCGATTCAGTCACTCTTGCCTCTTTCCCTGCATATGAAGTCTAACCACACCTCAGTGACTCATTATTGTTCCCTTTACCAGTGCATTAAAACCATGATTAATGCCTTCATTGCTTACATTGTGGAAGATGTGAAAATGACGAGGCAGCGTTCTTTCTCAGAGTCAGCTTTATTCACATCTCCATCATTTCAACAGCAGAAAAAAGAGAGAGAATGAAACAGTAACTCTCGTCCTTAAATATCAGGGACTTCACACCTCATAGATCACATGCCCCACAGACCACCTTGCATAATAAAGACAGTCACAATGCATTTCCCTCCATGATATCACTTCCACTGTCTCCCACGCATCCTTAAATCGACCCCCCACAGTCTCCAGTCTTGCATAACAAGGCTAAGCTTCCTGCCTTTGTTCTGACCTGAAATGCGAGTCACAGAACCGGTCCAACAGGTCCATTGAGTGTTCACCACAACATACCTCTTCTGTTTTTTCCCCATTTAAAGTGCTTTAATAAGCTCATGCTTGTCTCAGACAGTGACGCTAGCGAGACGCTCTGCCTGCCGACTGGAACTGTCTCTCGGCCAGGGCGCTTCTGAGCTCTGCGCGGATGACGGTCATGCATGTTGTTTGTGTGCGCGCTTGCGGACCGTCATTCCTTTATATTTTTTTCTTAAATTTATATTTCCTTGGTGTGACCTGGGCCTGGGCCACTCGCAGGCTGGTTCTGGGCAGCTTGTGGCCCATGGGCCACTAATTGAATAGGCCTGTCTTATGTTGTCTTGTCTCTTTTCTCCATTGCTATGACTGTAGCAAAAGTTTCCGTTGTTCAAAATTTATCAACTCCATCTTCTCCACTTCAATCTACTTATCTGTTAAACGTTGTTTGAATAAACATACTAAACACAAAGGGAATAGCTCTACACATTGGCAGAAAAGCTTGTGACACAACACAGTCAGACTAGCACACAAGTATAAATGCTGAATTTGGTTTATATTGAAATTAGCCTACTCTTTCCACAAAAATCACAACCAAAATGAAACTCAATTTTGGCGTGTAGGCCAATCAATCAATCAATGCATCAGATTTATATAGCGCTTTATCATAGACACTCAAAGACGCTTTACAGAAATTAAGGGTCATCCACCACCTGGATGGATGAAGCAGCCACAATACGGCGCCATCCCTTTTTAACTATTCACACACACACATTCACACAAAGGGCCACTTTAGAGTCTCCAATTAACCTAACCTGCATGTTTTTGGGATGTGGGAGGAAACCGGAGAAATCTCGGGGTAAACCCACGCATACACGGGGAGAACATGCAAACTCCACACAGATCACTGTTGGTCGGGGGCTGGGATCGATCCCACGATCCCCACGATCCCCCGGCCAAGGGTAAACTGTGCTGGCGCAGTGCTAACCACTGCGCCACCGTGCAGGCCCTCCTCCATTGCCCTGCACCCTCCACCCATTGCATGAAAGCAGCATTAGAGTCTAAGCGCTTTATCGTTTAGGTTTTTCAGACTCCATGCTAATGGTTAAACCATTTTAAACCTGCTTTATTGTTGTCTTTAGGCTGTGAGTGAGCAACTGCTGATCTACACTGGTAAACTGCTGCCTGATCACCTTCACATTAAAGATCTCTTCAGACAGGTATGTATAACAGTCAGTCATGTTTTCACCATTTCCTAGAAATGTAGATTGTGTATATTGAGAGTAAGAGGAGAAAGTTTACTGTATGTGTACAAAAGCACTCAAGACAGTTTTTTTTTTAAAGCCATATGTCATACATTGTGACAATAAATAACTGAACAAAAGTCAGCGGGCTTTTCCATGAGTCCTTCATTTCAATGCAGTGTGCTTTGCCAAACTTCAGCACCATCTGTTTATTATCAGCCATTATATGGTGGTGACAAGCTGAGGCTGAATCTGGCCTTCTTTTCTTTCGTGAACATCGTCACAGAATATGCCCACACAAGAGTAATTCCAAGGCCAGACAAATGGCTGTAGTGCTTTATAAATCAGGACAGTGCACTTTGTTAGTAGAAGGGCAGCACGGTGGTGCAGTGGTTAGCACTGTTGCCTTACAGCTAGAAGGTTCCTGGTTCGAATCCCCAGGTTGGCAGGGGTTGGAACCTTTCTGTGTGGAGTTTGCATGTTCTCCCTGTGCTGTGTGGGTTTACTCCGGGGGCTCCGGTTTCCTCCCACAATCCAAAGACATGCATGTTAAGTTAATTGGCTGTTCTAAATTGTCCCTAGATATCTGTTTCCTATAGGCCCTTAGAAAAGAGGGTTAGTATTAGTGAAAGCGCTTTGAGTGGTCTTTGTGACTAGAAAAGCGCTATATAAGTGCAGGTTAGTTAGTTAGTTAGTTAGTAGAAGCTGATTGAAGTAGAATATATGTGGTATAAACAGATTATACAACAGTTAGTTCCAACCAAGCAGTTTGATTGGGCAATGGGGATTCCAGGAGTTAATACAGTGGTGTGAGAAAGTGTGTGCCCCCTTCCTGATTTCTTATTTTTTTATATGTTTGTCACACTTAACCCCTTGCACTCCGGGCAATTTTCCTTAAAATGCCCCAAAATAACGTGCCCAAAGTAAATCGAAAGCTGTTCTTCAACCCTTTGCAGCATCTTCATGGGGTTGGTCTCATTTAAAAGAAAACACTTTGAATTTTTTGGCAAAAAAAACATAATCTCTCTACGTGCTCCGGCCACTGAGTTACAGTCATCTAAACATACTGAACTTGAAGAAAATAAATTTGGCCACGGTGTTTTTTGGGATACAAATGCTTGCAAATAACACACAGCTGTCCGATCCGGCTGGAAAATGCAACAGAAATGTAGAACCAAGTGTTTTCAAGCTGAGATCCAAATTTGGTAACAATACCGCAAAAAATGAATATTTTACACAGCTTTGTTCTCAGGTAGTTCCCAGGCGTTTTGGAACTGTGCCAAATTGTGCCAAATGGCACAGTTTGGAAAAACGTCTGTAACTTTTGAATAATTCAATGTAGAATCTTCATTTTGGGCTCTAATGAAAGGTCACATTCAGGGCTGTGTCTGTGTGTGTGTGGGGGGGGGGTTGTCCCCCCCCCCCCCTCGCTACAGAGGACGGCCATCGCTACATGACGGAACAGACTCATATGCTTCCCCCCGCGGACCGGGGGGCGTTCGGACCGTGAACGGCCCCCCCCGCTCCTCTTCTGCAGCCGGGGGGGGGGGGGGCGTTCACGGTCCGAACACGGCAAATGAACCATTTATCGCGGTGCACGCACTTCGTACTTCGTGCGCCGTACAATTGTAATTTACCGATCGGTCAAAAGTCATTTTTTGATTACAATTTTCAGGGAGAAATAATAATTTAGCTTATAACACCTTACCTCTTCACAGCAGCAGAGTCCTGGCGAACTTCTCTTCCCCATTGTCAGACGAACGCGACGCTGGTCCGCTCGTGGATCCCAGTCAAAACATAATTCCATTATTGCCGTTTTGGCGAATGATTTACGACTTTTGTCGTCGGCCTCCGTCGGTCTATGATGACGGAAGAGAATCCTAAACGTCTATTCTGCTGGAATGAGTGCAGGTCCCACTTGTGGGTGTTCTCCATGCTGCTGGGTCTGTAGCAGGTTCGTCCAGCGTCCTTTTTTTTTCATCAGCTGCAACAGTAAATCTCTCTTCACCCAGCCCGAACTTCTGTGCTTCAATTGGCTGCTGCATTCACAGTAGGCGGGTCCTCCTTCCTAGGTTTTCATTCATTGGTTCTTCAAGGTTTCAGAAACCCAATTCAAGGCTCTTATTAGTCGAATGAGAGGTCAGTCAGATGAACTAATCAGTTTGCGGCTGTGTCTGCAGCTTTTTTTTTCAGTGGCGCTTGGAGGCCACACCACCTACATCACCACCATCAGTATCTCTATCATGCGTCATGCGTCCGAGCGCGCACGAGTGCGCTCTCGTGCGCCCTCGTGTGCCCTAGGACGCAGAGACTTGCCCGCCCGCGGAACAACGGAGCGCAAGTGGTTAAATGTTTCAGATCATCAGACAAATTTAAATATTAGACAAAGATGACATACAAGTAAACACAAAATTCAAAGATTCAAAGATTTCATTTGTCAATACTGCTATACATACAGAAGAATTGAAATGGTGTTTCTTTCTCTCTTCATTGGTGTGCACAATATAAAAAAAAAAGCAAAAGGAATAATGTTGGAAAAAAAGAAGAAACAACAACAGCAGCAGCCTATGTACAGTAATGCTATCCGTAGTGCAAATGACAACAAAAGATAGACCCAGACCTCCCATAGTGCAAATAAAGATAAACGACTAACGATGATGAAACCCAGCAATCCTATATACAGAAAACTAGAGATGTAATACCCATAGTTGCAGTTCAGTGTGGTAGTGTAGGTGCAGACAGTGACAGATAGGACTGCACATGATCAGTGTTGCAATGACAGACAGCAGCAGATACGACATTTGGTTGCAGATCAAGTGTGGAGACATACAGCAGCAAATGTATTACTGTTGGTGTGCCAGGCTTTCTGTGCCAACAGCTGAGGTAGTTATTGTGCGGGTGATTGCGATGTGGTCCAGGGGGACAGGAAGTGGACAGAGTTCAGGGTTCTGATGGCCTGATGAACGAAGCTGTTTAACAGTCTTGTGGAGTGGGCCCGGAGGCTCCGATACCTATTTCCCGAGGGCAGGGGGCTGAAGAGGGAGTGTGAGGGGTGGGAGGTGTCGCCTGAGATGTTGATGGTTCTTGGGGTGACGTGGGTGAGGTAGATGTCTGAGAGAGAAGGCAGAGGGGCACCAATGATCTTGCTGGCTGCTTTCACTATGCATTTTAGTGTTTTCTGGCAGGAGGCGGTGCAGCTTCCATACCACACTGTGATGCAGTTGGTGAGGATGCTCTTAGTGGTGTCATGGTAGAAAGAGCAGATGATGGGTGTGTGTGACTTGTGCTCTCCTCAGTTTGCAGAGAAAATGGAGGCAAGTTTGAGCCTTCTTGGCCAGTGATGTGGTGTTGTTGGACCAGCAGAGATCCTCAGAGATGTGCACCCGCTGGAACTTGGTGCTGCTCACCCTCTCCACAGCTGCTCCATCGATGATCAGAGGGGGATGCTGTGTGTGACCCCTCCTGAAGTCGACCACAATGCAGTTTTTAAATGAAGGTGTTTATTGTTAAGGGAACAAAAATCCAAACCTACATGGCCCTGTGTGAAAAAGTGATTGCCCCCTAAACCTAATAACTGGTTGGGCCACCCTTAACAGCAACAACTGCAATCAAGCATTTGTGATGGCAATGAATCTTTTACAACACTGTGGAGGAATTTTGGCACACTCATCTTTGCAGAATTGTTGTAATTCAGCCACATTGTAGGGTTTCTGAGCAAGAACCACCTTTTTAAGGTCATGCCACAGCATCTCAATCAGGTTCAGGTCAGGAATTTGACTAGGCCACTTCAAAGTCTTCATTTTGTTTTTCTTAAGCCAGTCCAGAGGTGGACTTGCTGGTGTGTTTTGGATCATTGTCCTGCTGCAGAACTCAAGTGCACTTCAGCTTGAGGTCACGAACAGATGGGTGGACATTCTCTTGCAGAATTTTTTGGTCAACAGTAGAATTCTTGGTTCCATTTACCACAGCAAGTCTTTCAGGTCCTGAAGCAGCAAAACAGCCCCAGACCATCACACTACCACCACCATATTTTATTGTTGGTATGCTGTTCCTTTTCTGAAATGTCTGTGTTACCTTTACGTCGGATGTAATGGGACACACACCTTCTAAAAAGTTCAACTTTTGTCTCGTCAGTCCACAGAATATTTTCCCAAAAGTCTTGGTGATCATCAAGATGTTTTCTGGCAAAACTGAGACGAGCCTTTGTTTGTTTTTTTTGGCTCAGCAGTGGTTTTCGTCTTGGAACTCTGGCATGCAGGCCATTTTTGCCCAGTCTCTTTCCGATGGTAGAGTCATGAGCACTGACCTTAACTGAGGCAAGTGAGGCCCGCAGTTCTTTGGATTTTGTTGTGGGGTCTTTTGTGACCTCTTGGATGAGTCGTCGCAGCTCTCTTGGGGTAATTTTGGTCGGTCAACCACTTCTGGGAAGGTTCACCACTGTTCCATGTTTTCGCCATTTGTGGATAATGGCTTTCACTGTGGTTTGCTGGAGTCCCAAAGCTTTAGAAATGGCTTTATAACCTTTCCACACTGATAGATTTCAATTACTTTGTTTCTCATTTGTTCCTGAATTTCTTTGGATCGCAGCATGATGTCTAGCTTTTGAGGATCTTTTGGTCAACTTCACTTTGTCAAGCAGGTCCTATTTAAGTGATTTCTTGATTGAGAACAGGTGTGGCAGTAATCAGGCCTGGGTGTGGCGAGAGAAATTGAACTCAGCTTTTCAAAGATGTAATAAACCACAGTTAATTTATGTTTTAACGGGGAAGGGGGGGTCACTTTTTCACACAGGCCAATGTAGGTTTGGATTTATTTTTTTTACCCTTAATGATAAACACCTTCATTTAAAAACTGCATTTTGTGTTTACTTGTGTTATCTTTATCCATCCATCCATCTTCTACCGCTTTTCCGGAGGTCCGGGTCGCGGAGGCAGCAGTTCAAACAGAGAAGCCCAGACTTCCCTCTCCCCAGCCACCTGCTCCAGCTCTTCAGAGAGGATACCAATGCGTTCTCAGACCAGCTGGGAGACATAGTCTCTCCACCGAGTCCAGGGTCTGCCCCAGGGTCTCCTCCCAGTGGGACGTTCCCAAAACACCTCAAGTGGGAGGCGTCCAGGAGGCATTCTTGACCTCTTACCTAGTTGAGGTGGCATGGGTCAGTTGACGTGGCCCATGCCACGTCAACTGACTCCTTTCAATGTGGAGGAGCAGCGGTTCTACTCTGAGCCTCTCCCGGATGACTGAGCTCCTCACCCTATCTCTGAGGGTGAGTCCAGCAATCCTATGGCGAAAGCTCATTTCAGCCGCTTGTATCCGCGATCTCGTTCTTTCGGTCATTACCCAAAGCTCGTGACCATAGGTGAGAGTAGGAACGTAGATTGACTGGTAAATCGACAGCTTTGCCTTAGAACTAAGCTCCCTCTTCACCACAACAGACTGGTACAACGTCCGCATCACTGCAGATGCTGCTCCAATCCGTCTGTCAATCTCTCGCTCCATTTTCCCCTCACTCGTGAATAAGACCCCAAGATACTTAAACTCCTCCGCTTGGGGCAGGAGCCTGTCCCCAACCCAGAGAGGACAATCCACCTTTTTCCTGCTGAGGACCATGGACTCGGACTTGGAGGTGTTGATTCTCATCCCAGCCACTTCACACTCAGCGGCAAACCGTCCCAGCAAGAGCTGTAGGTCATTGCTGGATGAAGCCAACAGGACAACATCATCTGCAAACAACAGAGATAAGATCCTGTGGTCACCAAGCATGACACCCTCCATTCCCTGGCTGCGCCTAGAAATCCTGTCTATAAAAATTACAAACAGGATCGGTGACAAAGGGCAGCCCTGGCGGAGTCCAACTCTCACTGGGAATGAGTCCGACTGAGTGTTGGCAATACGAACCAAACTCTCACAACGGTCGTACCGAGACCGAATAGGTCATAACAACAAGCCCGATACTCCATACTCCCGAAGCTCCCCCCACAAAAAACCACGAGGGATGCTGTCAAATGCCTTCTCCAAGTCCACAAAACACATGTAAACTGGTTGGGCAAACTCCCACGAACCCTTGAGAATTCTCGAGAGGGTAAAGAGCTGGTCCGATGTGCCACGGCCAGGACGAAAACCACATTGCTCCTCGTGAATCCGAGGTTTGACCAACGGCCGGACTGTCCTCTCCAGCACCTTGGCATAGACCTTCCCAGGGAGGCTGAGGAGTGTGATCCCTCTAAAGTTGGAGCACACCCTCCGTTCCCCTTTTTTGAAGAGAGGAACCACCACCCTGGTTTGCCATGCCAAAGGCACTGCCCTCGACCTCCACGCAATGTTGCAGAGGCGTGTCAACCATAACAGCCCAACAACATCCAGGGCCTTGAGGTACTCAGGGCGAATCTCATCCACCCCTGGGGCCCGGCCACCAAGGAGATTTTTAACCACCTTGGCAACCTCAGCCTCTGTGATAGGCGAGTCATCCCCCTTGTCCACAAACCCTGCTTCCTCTGTGGAAGGCGTATCAGTGGGATTGAGGAGATCCTCAAAGTATTCCTTCCACCGCCCGACTATATACCCAGTCGAAGTCAACAGCGCCCCATCCGCACCATACACAGTGTGGACAGGGAGCTGCTTTCCCCTCCTGAGCCGCCGGACAGTTTGCCAGAATCTCTTCGAGGCCGACCGAAAGTCTTGTTCCATGGCCTCACCAAACTCCTCCCATACCCGGGTTTTTGCTTCAGCAACCACCTGAGCTGCACTCCGCTTGGCCTGCCGGTACACTTCAGCTGTTTCAGGAGTCCCACAAGCCAACTAAGCTTGATAGGACTCCTTCTTCAGCTTAATGGCCCCCTTCACCACTGGTGTCCACCACTTGGTTCGGGGGTTGCCACCACGAGATGCACCGACCACCTTGCGGCCGCAGCTCTGGGCCGCTGCTTCACCAACAGAGGTGGAGAACATGGCTCATTCAGACTCCATGTCTCCAGACTCCCTCGGAATGTGGTTGAAGTTCTTCCGGAGGTGGGAGTAAGACCTCCCGGACAGAGGCCTCAGCCAGACGTTCCCAGCACACCCTCACTATACGTTTGGGTCTACCAGGTCTGAATGGCTTCCTCCCCTGCCATCGGATCCAACTCACCACCAGGTGGTGATCAGTTGACAGCTCTGCACCTTTCTTTACCCGAGTGTCCAAGACATACGGTCACAGGTCTGATGACATGGTAACAAAATCGATCATCGACCTGCGACCTAGGGTGTCCTGGTGCCAGGTGCACATATAGACATCCTTATGCTTGAACATGGTGTTCGTTATGGACAATCTGTGGTTTGCACAGAAGTCCAGTAACTGAACACCACTCGGGTTCAGATCGGGCAGCTCCCAATCACCCCCCACCAGGTTTCACTGTCGTTGCCCATGTGTGCATTGAAGTCCCCCAGTAGGACAATGGAGTCTCCAAGAGGAGCACCCTCCAGCACCCCAGTCACAGACTCCAAAAAGGGTGGGTACTCTGAAACATCATTTGGTGCATAGGCACAAATGATGGTCAGGACCCGTTTCTCAACCCAAAGGCGCAGGGAAGCAACCCTTTCATCCACCGGGGAAAACTCCAATATAGAGGAGGCAAGGTGGGGGGATACAAGAATACCCACCCCTGCTCGTCGCCTCTCGCTCAGGGCAACTCCAGAAAAGGCCAAGCTCCAGCCCCTCTCCAGGAGACTGGTTCCAAAACTGGAGCTGTGTGTTGAGGTGAGGCCGACTATATCTAGCCGGTATCTCTCAACCTCGTACCTCGTACCTCAGGCTCCTTCCCCACCAGAGAGGTGACACTCCACGTACCAAAAGCCAGTTTAGAAAGCTTGGGATCAGTCCGCCAATGTCTCCTATGCGTTTGACCGCCACCTAATCCACATAGCACCGGACCCCCTTGATTCCTCCTGCAGGTGGTGAGCCCACTGGAGGGCGGACCCATGTAACTCCTTCGGGCTGAGCCCGGCCGGGTCCCATGGGTGGAAACCTGGCCACCAGATGCTAGCCATCGAGCCCCTCCCCCAGGCCTGGCTCCAGGGTGGGGCCCCGGTAACCTCATACCGGGCGGGGTACACTGAATCCTTGATATAGAATTTATCAATCTGTTATCTTTGTCTAATATTTAAATTTGTTTGATGATCTGAAACATTTAAGTGTGACTAACATACAACAAAATGAGAAATCAAGAAGGGGCAAACACTTTCTCACACCACTCTGTGTGTGTGTGTGTGTGTGTGTGTGTGTGATCTCCCAAACGTGACAGCCCAAAAGAAAAAAAAAATGTGCTCATTGAGAAATTTACTGTTCTTATTTTCTGCTCCCTGGGTAATCATTCTCCAGGATTTATTGGTTCACTTCCATTGTGGGAATCAACCAGCACTGATGGGGTGTCAAAATGTAAATGACATTTAACGGGATTTTGTTATTTTAATGGAGAGAGGTGTAGCGGTCAAAATATAATAACCCGCCATTTTATTACCTCCGCCAAGGAGGTTATGTTTTCATCGGCGTTGGTTTGTCTGTCTGTCTGTCTGTCTGTTTGTTTGTTAGCAACATAACTCAAAAAGTTATGGACGGATTTTCATGAAATTTTCACAGATTGTCAGAAATGGGGTATCCTACAGATGATTAGATTTTGGTGGTGATCCGGATCACCGTCCAGAAGAAAACCGCCATTACGGAAAATGCGATTTTCGTGGATAACTACTGAACCACTAATCCCATCATTGCGAATCCAATTGCTAGTCATATGTTTTCATGGTCAAGGAATCTGAAAACGTACACACAAACACTGTATGGGGGGAACTGTGGCGCTTGGCGGAGGTCTGCACTCTCCGAGTGCTTTTCTAGTTTATTTGGTGATACATTAAATACTTTTTTATTCCATCCACATTCAAATTTTAATTGCAGACTTGGTGTTGGAGTCTACAGCATTATTTTTTAGATGAATGAATGAACAGGGGAAAAGGGTATGCAGAACTAACTACATAAGATAAGATTAGATAAGATAAGATAAGATAAGCCTTTATTAGTCCCACAATGGGGAAATTCCAGGATTGCAACAGCACAGGGATAGCAACACTCAGAGCAATAATTAAGAAGATAAGAAAAATAAAAATAAGAGCAGTGAATATACATACGTACACATAAATATATAAGTATATATACACAGTGCGGAGCATTGCAGCAAGATGGAATAAACAGCATAATCGTCTACTTAGTTATCCTACATAGTATGAATATGTACCCATACATATTGTCACCCTCCATAGCGACTGATATTGTCCTAGTTATATACTGGAGGGGACCATTTGTGTAAATCTGTTGCGTCTTTTGCATTCAATACTAATAGGAATAGGAATATAAAACAAAAATAAATACTGAAACTTATGCCCAAGGGAGATGTGTTCACACCAGAAGCAAGTCCAGGATGGCAGGAAGCCTCCACAAATGCTGATCTTTATATAAGCGTCACCTGACGCTGATGTCAGCTGACCTGGTCTGAGTAATTCTCTGATTTTTTTAAAACGTCTGTACGCCGGTCCAAACGCTATAGAGGTTATGCGTATGATGTCACTGAACAGAACTCATGGCAGTTAAAAAGCACTGAGTGGCAAAAATGAGTTGCAGCATATCAAATCAAATCAAATCAAATCAAACTTTATTGTCATATTGCTGTACATACAACTGTAGTGCAGGCAAGATGAAATTGCGTTTCTCTCGGCATCCATATAAGAAGCAGCATGATTAAGACACACTCCCACATAGCTCCACCCCCCACCCCACCCCCACCCCCCCCATCCATTCACACATCCCTGAGACATACTTGGGAAAAAACTAACTAACTATAATATACAAATAATATACAAAATGTCCGTAGGTGCAGTAGTGTGTATGAGAGATTCCGGGTCAACTGTTCAGCATCCTGACAGCTTGGGGAAGGAAGCTGTTGATCAGTCTGGTGGTTCTGCCTCCGATGCTCCGGAATCGTTTACCAGATGGCAGAAGTTCAAAGTGTTTATGCAGAGGGTGAGAACGGTCCTTGACAATGTTCAGTGCCCTGCTCCTACAACGGTTCTGAAAAAGTTCTTGGACAGAGGGGAGGGAGACTCCAATTACCCTCTCCGCCCCCTTGACTATCCTCTGCAGGGCTTTTTTGTCTGACATACTGCAGCTGGAGTACCATGTAGCAATGCAGTACGTCAGAACACTCTCCACCACACCTCTGTAGAAGGTCCTGAGGATGCAGATGGGGAGAGAGGCCTGTTTGAGTTTCCTCAAGAAGTGTAGTCTCTGCTGAGCTCGCTTCCTGATCTCCAAGGAATTCTTGCTCCAGGTCAGATCCTGCGAGATCTGCACTCCGAGGAACTTGATGTTCTCTACTCTCTCCACTAAACGGCCGCCGATGCTGAGGGGGACGTGCTCAAGCTGTGACCACCGGAAGTCGATAATCATCTCCTTTGTTTTGTCCACGTTGAGCACCAGATTGTTCTCCCTGCACCAGCCCTCCAGGTCTCTCACTTCTTCCCTGTACATTGATTCCTCATCCCTCTGAATAAGTCCCACCACCGTGGTGTCATCTGCAAACTTAATAATCTGGTTCCCCTCGTGTTTGGATACACAGTCATATGTTAGAAGTGTAAACAACAGTGGACTGAGTACACAGCCTTGAGGGGTTCCGGTACTCAGCGTGACAGAGTTGGAGATGTTGTTTCCAACCCGGACAGACTGAGGTCTCTCAGTCAGGAAATCCAGGATCCAGAGACATGTGGCGGTGTTCAGACCGAGAAGGAGTAATTTCTCTATCAGTCTCTGGGGAATAATGGTGTTGAATGCTGAACTGAAATCAATGTACAGGAGTCTGGTGTAGGTGTCTTTCTGGTCCATGTGGGTGATGACAGAGTGTAGGGTGGTGACTATAGCATCCTCCGTGGAGCGGTTTGAACGATATGCAAACTGGAGCGGGTCGTGTGATGCAGGGAGGCAGGCTGTGATGTGTGGTTTGACAAGCCGTTCAAAAACACTTCATCACAATTGGTGTAAGTGCAACAGGACGATAGTCATTCAAACAGGACACCACTGGTTTCTTTGCCAGTGGTACAATGATAGAGGTCTTGAAGCATCTGGGAACGATGGCCTGACTCAGGGAGATGTTATAAATGTCAGTCAGGACATCCGCCAACTCGCTCGCGCAGTCTCGGAGCACACGTCCCGGAATGTTGTCTGGACCTGCAGCTTTGCGTGGGTTGATTCTGGATAGGGTCCTCCGTGTGTCCGCTGTGTTAATGGTAAAAGCTGGTCCGACCGATGGTGGGAGTGGGCCGGCCCTCCCTCTGATTGTCGAGTTTGATGCTTCAAAACGTGCAAAGAAGTCGTTAAGCCTGTCTGGAAGCGAAGCGTCGTCATCATCGACCCCCTGCCTAGACTTAAAGCCCGTCAGTGTCCGAACTCCCTGCCACATCTGCTTGGTGTTCCTAGTGTCACAGAGGTGTCCCTGGATTTTCTCCGCATAGGCGCGCTTTGCCGCCTTAATTCCCTTTGAAAGCGCAGACCTGGCTGAGCGGAGGGCAATCCTGTCCTTCGCTCTGAACGCTGCATCTCTGGCTGTAAGCAGCGAGCGCACCTCTGCAGTCATCCAGGGCTTATGATTACCCCGCATAGTGATGGTCTTCACTGTAGTGAAATCCTCTGTGCACTTCGCAATGTAGCTGGTGACCGAATCAGCATACTCCGCCACATCTGTCCTGTCTTCCTGGGAGGCTGCTATTTTGAAGATCTTCCAGTCTGTGTGCTGAAAACAGTCTTGCAGTGCAGAGGTTGCACTCTCTGGCCAAATTCTGATTTGTTTCACTGCTGGCCTGCTGCGCTTCAATAAAGGTTTGTAGGCAGGAACCAGCATCACGGACATGTGATCAGAACGGCCGAGATGGGGGCGGGGTATCGCTTTATATGCATCTGTGTTTGTGTACACTAAGTCCAACATATTCTCTCTTCTGGTCTTAAAGTCTACACATTGTTTAAACTTGGGGAGCACAGTCTTTAAGCTGGTGTGGTTAAAATCCCCCGCAACCACCACAAAACTGTCCGGGTGTGACGTTTGGATTTCACTGATCGCATTGTGCAGTACCCCGAGTGCCTTCTTAGCATTAGCTTTAGCATTAGCGCTCGGCGCTATGTAAACACCAACTACAAACACGTTGCTGAATTCCCTCGGCAGATAAAAAGGCCGACAATTAACAATAAGGAACTCCGCCAACGGAGAGCAGTGTTTAGACACTAACGTGGCATTAACGCACCAGTTCTTGTTAACATGGATGCATAGCCCACCACCCCGGCTCTTACCGGAGCTCGCCGTTTCCCTGTCGGCACGGAACATCGCCATATCTTCCAGCTGAATGGCCTCGTCAGGAATGTTGTCGTGGAGCCATGTCTCGGTGAAAACAAACACACAGCAGTCCCTCCATTCTCTCCGGGTTTCTTTCAGCAAACGCAGCTCGTCTACCTTGTTTTCAAGGGCGCGGACGTTTGATAGAAGAAGCGATGGTACCGCTGGTCTGGAGGGGTTAGCCTTTAGCCTAGCATGGATCCTGGCCCTTTTTCCTCGCTTTTGCTTGCTTTCGCTCCGCTTCCGCTTCCTCCTCTCCCGGGTAGCTTCCAGCGGGGACTCCGCCAAAATTCCATGCTGGCGTAGAATGTCCAAATCACAACCGATTGCCGCGATTCTTGCAGCGTGCAGTACCTTGATGTTTAATAAGGTCTCACGGTTGTAAGTTTTACAGAATGTACGTCTGGGATGATTAAAACTCTCACACTCGTTGATGCCAAGAGGGGCCGCTGCATCTAGGCGCGCCGCCATCTTTTAGGGTGTATGCAGTAAAACACAAAAAATACACAGTATTCAATCACAGCAGCTCTGATGCTGTAGAGAGGAGGAGGAGGAGGATGACAAGGAGTGGGTGGAGGAGAGTGTCATCACCAAGGCCTTCCATCTCTCCAGCATCAAACTTGGAGGAGAGGGGTTACACACACATTGAGATTTGGAGGTTATTAATAGATTATTGGCAAGCTGTCAAGGTTATTAAACTTTATTACCGAGTCATTGTACAGGAGAGTCCGATATATGTCTTAATTTGATGGAACTAGTGCATGCCCGTAGAAAGCAAGTATTCTTGTCTGAAACAGGGATCCCAATCAGGCTTTCCAGACCCAAATGTAGGCTGTGTTTGAAAGTGGAATACAGAGGTGTAGCCTATATGTAGGCAATCACATGTTAGACTTTGACAAATATAAAAGGGACTGAACACTAAGATTTATTTGATTGTGTGAATATTAATTACAAAATTACTGAAAATGAATGGGACATCCAGTATCAGCCACTGTTTCAGAACCCTTGTTTATGTTTTGTCAGATCATTTATTTCTGTGATTTATTTATTTATTAATTGATTTATTTGAACATCAAGACAAAAACTATAAAAACAAGGAATCAAAACCAAAAAAAATAGACATAACAAAAAATGTCTTGTTCAGAAGGAGTGGGAAGAAGCCAACACTTATAAAGTACCACCCCTTCTCCATACCCAATAAATTAAAATATCATTCTAGTCATTATCCATCCCATAATTACATTCATTATACAATACCATAATATATAATTAAATTTAATTCAACTTTATTTATATAGCGCCATTTCACAACAACAGTCATCTCATAGCACTTTCAACTGTAGGGGAAACCCCCACAATTGCAGAAAAACCCCAGCAATCAGGCAGTCCTCTGTGAGCAAGCGCTTGGCGATGGTGGAGAGGAGGAACTCCCTTTTGGCGGGAGGAAGCTTCCAGCAGAGCCGGGCTCAGGGAGGGGCAGTCATTTACTGTGACTGGCTGGGGGGTGAGGGGATAGAGAAGACGAGGGGAACAGACATGTAGAGAGCAAACAGCACGACAGGGACTCCAATCTATGGGAGAGAACAAACGGATGTTATTGACCAGCAAGGATATTTCATTGAGAGTGAAGAGGGGAGTGGGGCCCAGTGCATTGTTGGAGACCCCCCGGCTGTCTAGACCTATTGGCAGCATGGCTGGGGGAGGGTTCAGGGGTACATGATCCCTCCCTAACTGTGGGCTATATCAAAAAGGAAGGTTTTGACCCTGTTCTTAGAGACAGGGATCGAGCTGGCTTGGGAGCCACAGCAGCCTGTGGATACAGCCTGTGGCGGCTGTATCCACAGGAGAGGAGCTTGATGGCTGGGGGCTCTGCCTCCCATTGAACTTTTGGAGATTCTGGGTGTTATGGGTGGTCCAGCATTTTGGGAGCGTGGTACTCTGTTGGGATTATAGGGTCGTATCAGATCTTTACCTGAAATTGTGACTTAGAATAACCATTATAATTCAATAAGTGACTCCGCGAAACACTCATGGCTGCTCTGTTCATTCACAGACCAGAAAGGGAATCAAAGGGAATCTTCACTCTTTTGCATGTCCTTTTGTTGTTAAAATTGTGTTAACAGGCCTGAGGAGTTGTTAGTTCCTGTCCAGCAGGTCAGTTGGGAGGGGGGGGGGGGGAATCAGTGCTGCTGATAAAGCCACGATAGAGCCATGGAAACCCTTTGGTTTCCATCTCAGCAGCAGCTCTGTTTGAATTGTCCTCAGAAGACTGAAGATTGTCCTCACGGTGGCGCAGTGGTTAGCACTGCGGCAGTGATCTGTGTGGAGTTTGCATGTTCTCCCCGTGTTGCGTGGGTTTACTCCGGGATTTCTCCGGTTTCCTCCCACATGCCAAAAACATGCATGTTAGGTTAATTGGCTGTTCTAAATTGTCCCTAGATATTTGTTTCCTACAGGCCCTTAGAATAGAGGGTTAGTATTAATGAAAGCGCTTTGAGTGGTCTTTGTGACTAGAAAAGCGCTATATAAGTGCAGGTTAGTTAGTTAGTTAGAAGGGAACATTGACAGAGGTGTGAAGTTTGGCCCAGCTGTTCCCACTGATGTCATGGGGGGGTGATCTGTGGGGTGTCATGTGTTTACTCTTCCTGGGTTATCTGGATTATTTCTGCTGCTGGGGATCACCTATTCCTCTTCTTCTTCTTGTCAAGTGCAACTAGATGGTAAACTATCAATAATACACTTCAACAGCAGAAGTCTTAACAGAAACTTTCCACAGATTCAGGACTATTTAAAACAGCTAGACAGAAAATTTACAGCTATCGCAGTCTCTGAAACTTGGCTTAATGAAGAGCAGGCTCCTCTGATGGCAATAGAGGGATATCAGATGTTTCATATTAACAGATCTCAAAAAAAGGGTGGTGGTGTTGCACTGTATATTGATGACTTGTATAGGTGTAAGCTTGTAAATGGAATGTCCTTTGCACTACCAGGGATTTTGGAATGTTACTGTTGAGATTGACCAAGATAAAACAAAAAATCTAATTATAAGTTGTATATATAGAACGCCGGGAACTTGCATTGAGACATTCAGAGATAAATTAGTCGAGCTGTACAATAATATTACTAGTAAGAAAATGGTAGTAATTTGTGGAGATTTCAATATTGATTTACTAAATCCATATCAACAAAATGTAATTACAGAGTTTATGAATTCTATGTACAGCTTGAGTCTATATCCCACAATAACACATCCCAGTAGAATCACAGTTCACACTGCTACACTTACTGACAACCTGTTTGTTAATATTACTGATAAGAAAATAGAAAGTGGATTATTGATAAATGATATAAGTGACCATTTGCCAACCTTTGCACTTATCCATGGCCTCACGGGGGCCAATACAGAAAAAATTTTAAAATCGTTCAGAAACAAATCACAAAATGCAATCAGTTCTTTTAAAGACGACTTGCTGAAGCAAGACTGGACAAAAGTCTATGTATCAGATGTGAATGAAGCCTATGACACATTTATAAACATTGTAACCACTCTTTATGAAAAAAATTGTCCATTAGTAAAGAAAAAGCTTAAACATAAATTTGCCGATAAGCCATGGTTAACCAAAGGATTACAAAAGGCGTGTTAAAAGAAAAATTTATTATATAAAGCTTTCCTAAAGAAAAGGACAAAAGAAGCAGAGCAGCGGTATAAAACATACAAAAATAAGTTAACATATATAATAAGATGTAGTAAAAGAGACTATTACAGTAAAGAACTGGAGAAAAACAGACAATATTAAAAATACATGGACAATACTTAACAATATTCTTGGAAATAAAAACAGAAATACAAGCTACCCAACCAAATTTTCAAAAAATAATAAAACGACTCAGAGTGTGAATGCAGCTTCACCTGCAGATGAATTTAATAACTTTTTTGTTAACATTGGTCCTAATTTGGCTCGAGAAATACCCATTACGGTACCCACAGGTGATACAATAAGCAAAAACACTGGTATAAAAGACTCCATTTTCATAAAGAACACAGACGAGAGAGAAGTCATTGAAATTGTTAAATCGTTTAAAAGTAAAACATCTACGGACTGTGATGGTATTGACATGCTCTTAGTCAAAACTATTATTGAATGCTTAGTGAAACCACTGACGTATATCTGTAACCTGTCTCTCCAAACAGGTATATTTCCCAATGCAATGAAAATAGCTAAAGTAATTCCGATATACAAGATGGGTGACAGAGGGGAATTCTCAAACTATAGACCAATTTCACTATTGCCGCAATTTTCCAAGATACTTGAAAAAATATTCTATGAGAGAATTGACAACTTCATACTGAAGAATAATTTATTGTGTGAGCAGCAATATGGGTTCAGACACAAGAGGACAACTGCATTTGCTCTAATGGAATTTATAGAAAAAATATCAACCGCCGTTGAAAATAAAGAGTATTCAGTTGGGGTATTCCTGGATCTTAAAAAAGCATTTGATACAGTGGGTCATAATTTATTATTAAAGAAACTACAAAATTGTAGTATTAGGGGGGTAGCACTGTCCTGGTTATGTAGTTACTTAAAGAATAGATATCAGTATGTATGTGTTGGTAACAAAAACTCACAGTTACTGAAGGTTACTTGTGGACTCCCACAGGGTTCAGTTTTGGGGCCATTGTTATTCAATATGTATATAAATGATATATGTAAAGTTTCGGAAAAAAATGGATTTAATATTGTTTGCCGATGACACTAATTTATTATGCAGTGGAAGCAATTTGGAACAACTTTTGGATACACTCGGAAAGGAATTAGGAAAGCTTAAACTGTGGTTTGATTCAAACAAATTAACGCTCAATTTAAGTAACACAAAATTTATAGTTTTTAACAACCATCACAACAACTCAGTATCTAAACTCAGTGGAAATGGTGTAGAGATTGAAATGGTATCCGAAACTAAATTTCTTGGAGTAATAATTGATAATAAACTGTATTGGAAGTCACATATTAATTATATTTAAGGTAAAATATCCAAATCAATTGCAATACTACACAGAGTGAAATATTTGCTGAATCAACCCACACTATATACCTTGTACATTCATTAATACTCCCATACATGACATATTGTACTGAAGTATGGGGAAATACATATAAAACAAACATATATCCAGTCTTTATGCTTCAGAAGAGAGCTATTAGAATAATAAACAAAGCTGCTTACAGGGAACCGACAAACCCACTTTTTCTTAAATTAAAAGCTCTCAAGCTGAAAGATCTGGTTGACTTTAAAACTGCAGTAATAGTTTAAAGTGAAGAATCTATCACTGCCCACAAATATCCAAAAGTTGTTCCAAATAAGGGAGAAACAATATCATTTCAGGGGAACATGTATATTTCAAAAACCTTCAGTGAGAACTACCACCAAGCAACACTGTGTTTCAGTGCAAGGAGTCAGATTATGGAACAATTTTGGACCTGAATTAAAATCATGTACAATGCTTGGACAATTTAAACAAAAACTAAAGGAAGAAATACTCCAAACATATATACAAGATGACATGTAAAATCACATAAGGATTGTCATATCCAGTCTGTGTTGTGTTGTTGCTTAGTTTTTTTGTCACATTTTGTCTTAGCTATGTTCTGAATTGTAATCGCTCTTGTTTTGTTTTTCTTTTGAATTCTTGGATGGAATATGGGTGGGCAATATAAGCTGCGGCTTCAGCCATCACCCATTTCGGATAACATGTTGAACTGTATAATCAGAGGAGTTATTGTCTAATTTGACCTTGTTGGATTTTCTTTCCCCCTTTGTTATTCTGTTTATTTTTTAATCTTTACTTTTAATCTATCCGAAATAAATAAAGATTCATTCATTCATTCTCCTTTTCCCTGCTGATTAATGCAGATTTGCAGGATTTAACACCTCCGAACACCACCGCTTAGTTCCTCCTCATGGCTGTCTTTTAAAAAAATGGCCAGCACACGCCAATTTATCACATCCTTTTTCATGTAAATTAAAAGCATTCTTTTGTAAATGTGAGGATTTTTCTCATAAATTTGCAGGATTTTCCTGCAGAGTTACAGCCATTTTACTCAAAAATGTGCAGCTTCTTACTTGAAAATTTGCAGCTTTTTATTATTCATAATTTTGCAGCTTTTTCCACATGAATTTAGAATTTTTCTTACTCTTGAATTTGCAGTTTAAAAAAAAGCTTAAACTTGCAGCATTTTACTCAAATCTGCACGGTGGCGCAGTGGTTTAGCACTGTGGCAGCACAGTTTTACCCTCGGCCGGGGGATCGCGGGGATCATGAGATCGTGGGTTCGATCCCAGCCCCCGACCAACAGTGAGCTGTGTGGAGTTTGCATGTTCTCCCCGTGTTGCGCGGGTTTACTCCGGGATTTCTCCGGGATTTCTCCGGTTTCCTCCCGCACACCAAAAACATGTAGGTTTAGGGCGCTCGCGCACGCAGCGACCAGCAGCCGGTGGCTTGTCACCAGACTGCAAACCAAGTCTACCTACGGGTACAAATAAGTAACAAAAAAAAAAACAAAAAACAAAAAAAAATCTTATATCTGCAGCGTTTTAGGTTGTAAACAGTTGGAAATTTACACCTTTTTTGTCTTTTTGCTAAAGTTGCAGCTTCTTACCCATAAAATTCCACTTTTTTTGGTCAGAAATTGGCAGCTTTTAACTGAGACTTACATCCCCCCCCCCTTTTTTTTTGTCAGGTCAGGCGTTATCCGGTAGCTTGCTTGCTACCGGATAACCATGAAAACCGGTACTACCTGTCTCATGCGTCGGGCCGTCGGCGACTCAACCGGCATTCCCACCCTTCCGAGGGCGTGGAGGGTGAAACAGGGCATCCTGGCAGAACTAAAAACAATATCTGCCACAGGTCTGTGGTGGACCACTCCCAGTTACACAGGGTGAGACTGGACATTCTGGAAGATAAACACATCTGTCGCAAGGTCTGTGGTGGACTGTGCCATTCGGTGCATTGTGACATGCACAACACAAAGAGCAGAGATAAACAAACCTATCATCTGGTCAGTCACTGCAACAGATACTGGGGTCAGTTTGTCTTGGCTTGCCCTTGCCACTGATAATACCTTTACTGTATCTGCCAAGAATGTGCTGCTAGTCCAGCAAAAGCTAGCAGTGCAAGCAGTTTCATGAAATGGTCAATCAGAAAGCAACTCATACCGGCTCGGACGTCGCCCAGGCTTACAAGGTCTGCGCTGATCAGTTCACACTCCGACAGGCAGTGAAAAGTAAGCTAGGAGCAGGAAGACAAAAGAAGAGGAAAACAGCAGCCTTGTGTGTAGCAGAATGGAATGTACGCACTCTGTTGGACAGAACAACATCACAGCGCCCAGAAAGACAGACCGCGCTTGTGGCCCTGGAAATGAACAGGTACGATGTAGACATAGCTGCACTTAATGAAACAAGATTGCCTGGATATGACAGCTTGGAAGACCATGGGTACATCTTCTTTTGGAGTGGGAGATTAACTCAAGAAAGAAGAGAAGCAGGAGTGTGCTTTGCAGTTAGAAAGGAGATAGCAGCAATGCTTGATGAGGAACCGGTGCCAATCAATGACAGGATAATGACTATGAGACTCCCACTACAGCGGAAGAAGTATACCTCACTCATCAGTGTATATGCCCCAACAATGACCAACACAGAGGAGGTGAAGGAAGAGTTCTACAGTTATTTACATGAGACTATCAGGCGTGTACCGACTGATGACAGGCTGATGCTTGTTGGAGATTTTAATGCCAGAGTTGGTTTGGACACCGAGAAATGGAAAGGAGTGCTAAGCAGTCATGGAGTAGGCAAGTGCAATGCTAATGGAGAACTTCTACTTGCACTATGTTCAGAGTACAACCTTGTGATAACCAACACTCTATTTAAGCACAAGGACACACACAAGAAGACATGGATGCACCCAAGATCCAAGCACTGGCACTTAGGAGACTACATCATAGTCAGGCAGAGAGACATAAGGGATTTATTGGACACCAGAGCAATGAGAGGCACGGACTGTGGTACTGATCGTGTTATGCTGAGATCTAGATTAAGGATTTGCAGACGAAAACAGCACTGCAGGACGGGTGCGAAGCCACCACGGAAGCTAAACACTAGTTCACTGAAAGGCCAAAAGAAGCAGGAAGAAATTACACAGGAAATGGATAAAAACTTGAAAGACTGGGACAGCAACAACTCAGAGAATGACATAGAAGAGAAATGGGCAGCACCGAAGGATACGGTGTATCAGACTGCGAGTGATGTATTAGGCTACCCTGAGAGGAAACATCAAGATTGGTTTGATGAGCATGATGAACACCTGAAGAAACTACTAGAAGCAAGGAATATAGCTAGGCAGGAAAACCTACAGTGTAACACAAGGTTGAAGAAGAAGAAATACTCAAAGGCTCAGAGAGAGCTACGGAAGTACACCAGAGAGATGAAGTCCAACTGGTGGGATGAAAAAGCGGAGAAACTTCAAACTGCAGCAGACAGGAAGGACATGAAAACATTCTTCACAGGTTTGAGAGAAATCTAATTAAATTAAATTAATTAAATCACCCTTATTGTCATTCAACCGTACAACCAATCATGTACAGCAGAACGAGATTGTGCTTTACCTATCTACAGTGTAAATCACACACACCCCAAGTGCAGAATCAGAGGGCCGCTGCCATGCAAGGCACCGCCACAGAGTTCCCTCCTCCATTCCATTTATTGCTGAGCACCAAGCTGGACGGCAGGAAGTTCCACTTTTATATGGTCTTTGGCATGACCCGGCCGGGATTTGAACCCCTGCCTCCCGGGTGTGGGGTGGATGCTCTACCAACTAAGCCACCACTCCGGTACGGCCCTAAACCAAGACGATTGATCCAACTAAAGGCTATGGATGGTGAAATGGTTTTGCAGGAGAAAGACAAGATCCTGGACAGATTTGCAGACCACTTTGACCAACTACTAAACAACCCTGGAGATCTCACTGAAGAGGCTAAAGAAGCTCTAGGGCAGCGACCAGCTGTATCAAGTCTGGATGAACCACCAAATTTTGATGAACTAATGGCAGCTATCAGGACAACACAGGATGGTAAAGCTCCAGGAAGGGATGGAATTCCAGCAGAAGTGTGGAAATTTGGTGGTATTCAGCTGACCAACTGCCTGCACAAGCTCACCCAAGGGATATGGGATGCCCAGAAAGTACCTCAAGACTGGAACGATGCAAGTATTGTGCCTTTGTTCAAGAAAGGTGACAGGAAAGATTGTGGAAATTACCGAGGTATATCACTGCTAGCCGCTGTTGGTAAGATTCTCTCACGTATACTACTTAACAGACTCAATGGACACATCTTGTAGACTGTACTACCGGAAACCCAGTGCGGCTTTAGAAGTGGAAGAAGCACAATGGACATGCATTTCTGCTTGAAACAGGTTCAAGAAAAGTGTATCGAACAGAACATGCCGCTTTATGTAGTCTTCATAGACTTCAGTAAAGCCTTCGATACTGTTTTGCAACAAGGACTTTGGCAGGTACTCAAGAAATATGGTTGTACAGAGAAGTTTGTCAGCCTGATTGAGGCACTCCATACAGGTATGCAAGCAAACGTGGCAATGAGTGGTTCAGTATCTAAAGACTTTTCAGTAAGCAACGGGGTGAAACAAGGGTGTGTGCTGGCACCTACACTCTTCTCGCTATATCTGGCAGCCATGCTTGAGGTGGCCTTCAAAAACACTTCAGAAGGAGTATACATTCAAACAAGGAAAGAAGCAGACTTGTTCAATGTGGCACAGTTTAAAGCCAAGAGTAAGACATTGATAAAGGTAGTAAGAGAAATGCTCTTTGCTGACGACAGTGCTCTAGTTGCACATAGCGTGGAAGATATGCAATTTTTAGTGGAGAAATTTGCAAGAGCAGCTAGCCAGTTCAGCCTCCAAATCAACATCAAGAAGACATCAACCAATCAATCACCAAAGTTCCAGTTATCAATATCACTACCAGAAGAGTTCAGCATTGGTACAGAGCCACTAGTCAAGTACAAGACTTTCAGGTATCTAGGGAGTACTGTTTCAGAGACTACTAGACTGGAGGATGAACTCTCTCAGAATGGAAAGAGCGAGCGCTGTGTTTGGAAACTCGAGGGAGAGACTGTGGAACAATTGACATGTGTCTATCCGTGTGAAATGCAAAGTGTACAGAGCGACAGTACTGGCTACTCTATTGTACGGTGTTGAAACTTGGACTGTCTACAGACTGCAGGTGAAGAAACTCCACGTGTACATGATGAGACACCTTCGAGCAATAATGAATATCTCATGGAAAGACAAGTTAACCAACATAGGAGTGTTGAAACGAGCTGGTCTACCATCAGTGGAAGACATGCTAATACAGATGAACCTGAGATGGCTTGGACATGTTGAGGGATGGACCACCAGCATCTCCCTCGGCATTTACTCTACTCACAGTTATGCGAGAGCAAACGCAATCAGGGTAGACCAAGGCTCAGATTTAAAGACACTGTTAAAAGAAACTTGAAGAAGTTGGACATAGACAGGAATTCCTGGCAGCAGAAGGCTAAGGACAGAGCTGTGTGGAGGAATCTGATCAGACCTAAATGAAACAGTCATTGTCTCCCACGACAGCCTGCTATGATGATGATGATGATGATGATGATGATTCAATCACAGCAGTGCATAGAGTACCTGGTTGCATTGTGGAGAGTTAATCTTACCATGCCGTCTTTGCGTAATATTGCCAAGATTAGGAGCATCTTGTCTCAGAGTGATGCTGAGAAACTGATCCACGCTTTTGTTAGCTCTAGATTAGATTATTGTAATTCTTTATTATCAGGTTGTCCTAAAACATCTTTAAAAAGTCTTCAGCTGATCTAAAATGCTGCAGCAAGAGTTTTAACAGGTACTAGAAAGAGAGATCATATCTCTCCGGCGCTGGCCTCCCTTCATTGGCTTCCCATAGAGTTTAGAATTAAGTTTTAAAATCCTTCTTCTTACTTACAAAGCTCTAAACAATCAGGCCCCTTTTTATTTAAAAGATCTGATACTACCGTATTATCCTAACAGAGCACTACGCTCCCAAAATGCAGAATTACTTGTAATACCTAGAATCTCCAAACGTCCAATGGGAGGCAGAGCCTTCAGTTATCAAGCTCGTCTCCTGTGGAACCAACTGCTAATCTGTATTCGGGAGTCAGACTCGATCTCTGTTTTTAAGAATAGGGTTAAAACCTTCCTTTTTGATATAGCCTACAATTAGGGAGGGATCTTGTTTTTCTGAACCCTCCCTTAGTTATACTGCTAATAGGTTTAGTCAGCCGGGGGACCTCCAATAATGCACTGGGCCTCACTCCTTTCTTCACTCTCAATTAAATATATATTTTTTTTTGCTGGTCATTAACATCTGTTTGTTCTCTCCCATAGATTGAGTCCCCATCGGGCTGTTTGCTCTCTACTTGTGTGTTCTTTTCATCTTCTCTATCCCCTCACCCCCCAGCCAGTCGCAGCAGATGACTGCCCTCCCTGAGCCTGGTTCTGCTGGAGGTTTCTTCCTGTTAAAAGGGAGTTTTTCCTCTCCATCGTCGCCAAGCGCTTGCTCACAGGGGATCGCCTGGTTGCTGGGGTCTTTCTACAACTGTGGGGGTCCCCCTACAGTTGAAAGTGCTATGAGATGACTGTTGTTGTTTAATGGCGCTATATAAATTAAGTTGAATTGAATTGAATTGAATCACATATTAATTGGCTAATAAATAAGTAAATAAAGGCCCTGAGTCAGTTCTTCTCTTACCGTGTGCCCCATGGTTTTTATCGACACATCACTACAATCAAGTAAATGGTGTTTTATTAACAGCTAAATTTAAAAAAGGTACTATGTACACTGCTGTGACCAAATATTTTGTGATTTTATGTTTTGCTGCATACAAACTGAAGCTGTCACATGTGATTGCCACTCAGTTCTGTTTTGTTATGATACATGTCCTGTAACTTCCAAGAATTCTGTTCCAATGCATCCCCTCTATAGTGTGAACCCAGCTTTAACTTCGGCCGGCTTAGGTAAACTCTGTGTAACTTAGCCCAGCGCTCAAGAACATTTACAAACTGAGCACAACTTTCACCAATGTTGATTTGCAAATGTCGACAAATTTTCAGCATGCTGAAAATTTTCAAAGAACACAACTTTCACCAGCGTTTGCCAACAAACACCAGCAATCATTAACTATTGCCAGCAGAGCCAGACATTTGCCAAAACGTCAGTAAAAGTCGGTCCAAATGTTGTAGTCTGAATCCACCTTTAGAGGCCATGTCCTTCCGGTGTAGGCCTTTTTATCTTTGCCGCGAGCTAACGGCAGCAATTTTAACAGCTGTTTATGTTCCTCCAAACATTAGCTTAGCACTCAATCACCTCCAGCACATTGTCAGCAGACAGCAAAGAGATCACCCTGATGCAGTCCACATTATTGCAGGGGCTTTTAGCAAAGCATACTTAAAGACTGTACTCCCCAAATTCCACCAACATGTTAAGTGTCCCACAAGAGGGGAAAAAAACACTGGATCATGTTTACAGCAACATTAAGCACACCTACAGAGCCACCCCCTCCCCCACCTTGGACAATCAGACCATCTCTGTCTTCTTCTTATACCTGCCTACACCCCGCTTAGGAAGAGTCCCCCCCCCCCCCAACCAAACAAACAATTGAAATCTGGCCTGAAAACGCCCTCCTCCAACTACAGGGCTGCTTTGCCTGCACAGACTGGAGCATCTTTGAACAGCAGGACCTGGACTCCTACACCGAGTCTGTCCTTTTCTACATTAAATGCTGTGTAGAAAATGTGACGGTCACCAAACACATCCAGGTCTTTCCAAACTGCAAACCCTGGATGACCAGTGAGGTCCAGGCTCTGATCAGAGCCCACAACTCAGCCTTCAGACAGAGGGACAGGTCTCTGTACAGCACTGCCAGAGCCAACCTGGGGAAAGGCATAAAACTCGCTAAGACCACCTATAGGGGTTCAATTCCCGCTCTTTCTGCAGTCTGCATGTCGAAGTGTTCGTGAGCAAGACACTGAACCCCCAGCTGCTCCTTGTGGGTCAGGCCAGCGCCAGTGCATGGCAGCTATTCCGCCATCAGTGTGTGAATGTGTATGTGAATGGGTGGATAATGGGTGGATATCTGCAAAGTGCTTTGGTCATCTAGAGATGAGAAAAAAAGTGCTCTATAAGTGAATGCCATTTACCATTTATAGGAGGAAGGTGGAGGGCTTTCTCACAGAAAACAACCCCTGACAGATGTGCAGAGGCATCCATGCCCTCACCAACTCCAGGGGCCAGGGCGCCCCAGCATCAGACAGCAACCTCACTATGGCAGAGGAGCTTAACAGCTTCTTTGCCCGGTTTGAGCACACACCCCAAACTCCCCCCTCCCCCCAAACCCACCCCCCCTCCTCCCCTCTCTCTCCCCTCTCTCTACAGGTGCACGAGGTGAGGGGGCAACTGAGAGCAGTGAACCCCCGCAGAGCTGCTGGTCCAGACAGCATCCCAGGAGTGGTGGTCAAAGCATGTGCAGACCAGCTGGCAGGGATCCTCACCAAGTTGTTCAACCTCTCCCTGACGCACGCCACCGTTCCCTCCTGCCTCAAGGCCTCCACCATCATCCCATATCCCCAAAATGTCTGCAGTTAACAGCCTGAATGACTACAGACCTGTAGCACTCACATCTGTAGTCATAAAGTGTTTTGAGCGACTGGTGTCCCAGCACATCACGGGCTGTCTTATCCACTCCTTCGACCTCCACCAGTTCGTCTACAGGGAGAACTGCTCTGTGGAAGACGCCATCGCCACTGCTCTCCACAGTGCACTGAGCCACCTGGAGAAACCAAGGAGTTACGTGAGGATGCTCTTCGTGGACTACAGCTCAGCTTTCAATACCATCATCCCAGACATCCTTCTTAACAAACTGTACCTCCTCCAGATCCCCCCCCCCCCCACCTGCTCCTGGATAAAGAACTTTCTCACCAGCCGCCTGCAAACAGTCAGACTTGGCCCCCACCACTCCTCCACACTGTCTCTTCACACTGGCTCCCCCCAAAGCTGCATGCTAAGCCCTCTACTGTATTCCCTGTACACCTTTGACTGTATTCCAACCCACCCAACTGTCACCATCGTGAAATACGTGGACGACACCACCTTGGTTGGGCTCATGACCAACGACGATGAGAAGGCACGCAGGGCGGAGCTAGAGAATCTGCTGCTGTGGTGCTCAGCAAACAACCTGAAACTGAATGTCCAGAAAACCAAAGAACTCATTCTGGACTTCAGGAAGAACAGACAGGACCCCCCCCCCCCCCCCCCCCATAAATGGCAACCACGTGGAAACCGTCCCCAATTTCAGGTTCCTGGGCACCCTCATCTCCTCTGAGCTCTCCTGGACTGCCAACATCAAGGCCCTGGTGAAGAAAGCCCAGCAGCTATCCTCAGTGCACAACTGAAATACTGTATAACCTTGTAAAATTACTGAGAACTTCAGTTATACATACCTGATCAGACATAAGCAGAGCTTATTGCATATGTCTGATTAGGAAGAGCTTCTCTTCGATAAGCTCACATTTTGAAATTATTTGTAGTGCAGTAATACTCTAGTTCAGGGGTCACCAACCATGTCGCCCGCAGGCCTGTTCTAAAAATAGCACAACTCGCAAGTGAGCTGCGTCTAAGATGTAATTTTTTCTGCCGCTATTTTTTAAAATCACACTTGCATTTATATAGATTTTAAAATGGCAATGTCTTAAAAATAAAAAAAAAAATTAAAATATGTTTATTATACGTAAAGTTAAGGTGAAATCTGACCTAGTTCAAAGGTCAGTATTGTGCGCATGACAAAACCTTTGCACTTGTGGAGAGTAAGCTAGCGGGCAGTGAAGATGGTCAACGGAGTGCAGTTTCCCTAGCCCAAAAACATGGCAAAAAAAAAAGACAGAAAATTTATCATTTTCAAAGTGAGCGGAAGGAAGAGTTCTTTTTTCCTACAGTGAAAGGAAGCTGCGTGTGTTTCATTTGCAGGGCGATGGCGAAGCGGCACTGGACCTTGTTCTCAATAAAGTTTTGGGAAAAAAAACAAACTTCAATACGCGTCATGAAACTGCTGCCCACTCTTTTTTTTTTTTTATGTACCCGTAGGTAGATTTGTTCTGCAGTCCGGTGACAAGCCACCAACTGCCAGTTGCTGCGTGCGCAAGCGCCCCTTAACTCCCTAACCTGCATGTTTTTGGCATGTGGGAGGAAATCCACGCAAACACGAGGAGAACATGCAAACTCCACACAGATCACTGTTGGCCGGGGGCAGGAATCGAACCCACGATCCCCGCGATCCCGCGGCCGAGAGTAAACTGCTGCCGCGGTGCTGGTTATTACTCAAGCATGATTCTTGGCAAGAACTGTATGGATATAATTCCAGTGAAGAAGAACACACAAAAGTGCGTTTATTAAATGTAACAGATTTTAAGCAGAATTGCAGCAGATTTATTCAGTTAAAAATGTGATAAGATTTATTTAATATGAAAGTTGATTTTTCTTAAATGTTGCATAACTTTTTCAAACATGGTTCAACATAGTTCATGAATTAAAAGGTTTTAGTTTTTTTATGGTTAAAAGGGACTAGTGAAAACTGGACATTTTTTTAATGAAATGTAGAAGTGATTATCTGAACTAATAAAAATAAAGTGTTGAATATTGATCTTGTCTCTTACCCACTCTAAGTTATTGATAATTATTTATTTATGTGTATATATATATATATATATATATATATATATATATATATATATATATATATATATATATATATATATATATATATACAATTTGTTATTTTAGAGGAGTGTGTCAAATTGGTGCCCTTCACATGACTCGATACCCATGGAGTAGCTCTTGGTTTCAAAAAGGTTGGTGACCCCTGCTCTAGTTGTTCTCATATGGATACTCGGTGTAAATAAATTCAGTGCACTTCAGAAAATGAGCACATCAGTAATCCAATCTGACACAAACTCATAAGTCATAGTCCTCATAATATCTGTAAAGAAGTATTCTTTAAATATTTAAATTTATATTGGATTATTGTATAATCTTAAAGTTTTGTTAGTATTTTATAAAAGTTAAATTCTCAGCAATATTACATTTTCTGACAGTGTACTAATATAATTTTATAAAGTAAATCAACATCAACTAAAGTTGTCTATGAAAAAAGGGCTTTTTTTTAAATACAACTTTATTATATAGCACTAATTCACAACAACAGTCAGCTCTTAGAACTTTGAAGTGTTTTATAAAGACCCCACAATTCCAGAAAGACCTCAACAATCAGGTGATCCCCTGTGAGGATCACTTAGCTACAGTGCAGAGTAATTTTAACAATAGAAGCCTCCCGCAGAAGTGGTTTTGACATCTGATCAGGATGCCTCCTGGTCGCCTTCAATTTCAGGTGTTTGTAACACGTCCCCTGAGGGTGAGCCCATGGGACAGACTATGACTTCCAGCAGGCATGGAACACCTTGGCATCCCCTCTGAAGAGCTGTAGAAGGTGGCTGGAGAGAGGGAAGTCTGGGCTGCTCTACTTGGACTGCTGCCTCCATGACCTGGATCCCCAGAAAAGCTGTTGAGGACAGATGGATGGGCAAAAGAAAATTTTGACAATAAGATAAGATAAGATAAGCCTTTATTAGTCCCACAACGGGGAAATTCCAGGATTGCAACAGCACAGGGATAGCAACACTCAGAGCAACAATCAGAAGGCAAGAAAAAAAAAACAAAAAAAAACAAGCAAGCAAGAGCAGCTAATATACATATGTACATATTACTATAAAATATATATATACACACACACACACAGACACACAGTGCAGAGCATTGTAGCTGGATGGAATAAATATATGAATATATGAACACAGTGCAGAGCATTGTAGCTAGATGGAATAAATATGTAAATATATAAACACCCAATAAACACACAATATTCTCAAAAGTAGAAATAGTCTGTCTCCCAATTATCAGAATTTGAAAAGAAAGTCAGATGTAGACATCTTCCCCCTGTGTGACTGTTGAGTGGGCTGGACTAGTGTGGTCCATGGAGCCGATCTGGGAGAACAATATAGAAAATAATATAAGAAATTGGACACAAACTTCAAATCTTTTGTTGTCTCTTTAGTTTGTGTTGCCTAGCTTCTTACAGTAAGGTATAAAATACCAATGTCCAAATTAAAAAAACAAAACAGTCTAAAGAAAAAAAAAACTGCATGAAAATATGACATAATCTGAACTTGTAGACATTTTTTTAGACATTCAAAATATGCTACAATGAGTGTGCTTGGTCTACTAATGCAAAATATACTGTTGGTGACAGAAAGAGTGGGTAGAGAAATGGAATTGGGTTTTACCTGTGTCCTGTGTTCACTCCTGCTGCAGCATTGGACCTGATTCAAGAACAGGAAAAAGATTTTTAGTTCCACATCCTTGGAACACCAAGTGTACCGCCACCTTGTATTTTCATTATCAATGAAAAGTTGAAGACATTTTAGCGTCCCCATTTGTAAGATGCTCTTGATCAGACAGTTAAAAGGAAATAATCTCTCTACCTAGGCCCCTCCTTGCTAAGGTCCTTAGAAGCTCTTCCATCGGTGGCGGTGGTTCTGCAGGAACAAGGCCAAGTGTACGTGGGTCCTCTGGGTGCAGTTGTCTATGTTGTGGCAGCACTGCATCTGCAGAAAGGCACTTTGAAAGAATGCGGGCCAGAAGGGGTGGAATGTGATAAGTCTAAGTCATGATGAAAAATGATAAATAAATATGAATGGATGGACGTAACAGAGTATTCACTAAATACTAACAAAGACAACAGTTTCTATAAAATTTACAAAAAGGTTTAAAATTAATACCCCCCCCCCCAAAAAAAAATAAATAAATTTATAATCATAATATTACAGTTTATAGATAATTGTGTACAGTGTTTTGGTGGCACAAAACTTATATGGTCCCTGTGCTGGTTATAGTCCAGTGCAGCTAAAAGGGTCTGTGCCTCATATCCACGTGGGCTACAGGAGAGACTTTTGCTGGCATACATTAGAATGAGAATTAGAATTAGAACAAGAATGTTTATAACACTGTATATATGGCTGTAAGATGACAACTAAGCTGACCCGAAGAAGTTTTTAGCTCTGTTTCTGCTTTCAAAGGACAATGGGGATGCATTTGGGGAAGATCATCTAACACAACGTAAAAGCAATTTATTTTATAAATGTCAAAAATGTTTGATCACGTAAACAAAAGATCCATTGTTTAACGTATCATAAGCTAATCCTAACTAAGAAATTTTGATTCTGGCGAAATTAGACCACATTAAAATAATGGGCAAAAACAGCTTAAAATTTAGATAAATAGTCACAAGTGTGTGGGAAATCATCGAACACAATGTAAAACTAATGTATTTTTAAAAACTCGTAATGTTAGTTAGAGAAAAATGGAGTTCCTTCCTTCACGGTATCGGAAGCTAATGCTAACTGTAGCTACACTAGACAAGAGGGGAAAAATTACTGTTTGGAAAGGATTAGTGAGCAATTCCTGTGGTCTATCCCATCGCCATACACCAGTTGATATCATCCCACAGTCATATTAATAACAGGAACATCTCATAGACAAAATATAGGTTACCGATAGCTATGCAAACACTAGTTAGCTTAGCTTAGCTTACCGGTCGAGTAGCAAATTGGTGACTTCAGCATGGATTTCCAAACCTTTATGATTCTTCAGTTCGCACCAGCGATCAAAAGCTGAACCAGTCCTTATTCTGGTCTTGCCATTTCATTTGTTACTTCTTACTTGAGAAGGATAACGGAATGAGCTATTACTTTCAGAAGCGGACATGGCTGCGTCTGGCAACCCGCACTGGCACGGAAATGCAATAGCATGTGACATCAACAGATTCATTGTATTTGATCTGAAATCCGGACGGAACAATTTTCTGTCTAAAAAAATCTTCGGGAATATAAATATTTACATTATTATCGGTCCAGAAAAAAATTACGATTTTTTTTTCATCAATATACTGATTTTTTGAAGAACATTAAGACTTACATTGTGCAAGTTTCTAAACGCTTTGTTGATGTATTTTTTTTAAAAAAAATCTTTTTTTTCATAAAATTGATATGAATTTCTAAGATGGCGGCGCGCGGTTGTGCAGCGGCTCTTTGCTCCCTATTTTTGTTCGTATGTATGCTGTTTTTGGATATTGGACCGTGTGAAGCTGGATTTGTGTACAGTCGTACTGAGCTGATAAACATTGGACTTCAACAAAAGTCTGCTGTCACAGCAGTTTTCAAGAACACACAAGACATACCGGAGGCTATCTGTAGACCAGCGGGATCACCATGGATTGTTGTCGGTCCTGGGAAGCGACGCAGACGGAGGAGGGAGAGAAAGAAAAAGCGGGGATGCCGGTTGGGCCTGCTAGCAAGGCTAAAGAGACAACCGCATAGACCGCCGCTACCGAGCATTTTTCTCTCCAACGCCAGAAGCATCGTCCACAAGATGGAGGATCTAGAGCTACAGGTGGCAACTAATAAAACTGTGAGAGACTGCTGTGTGCTGTTGTTAACAGAAAGCTGGCTCCACCCGCTGATCACCGATGCTGCTGTACAGCTGCCGGGGCGCACACTTCACCGATTGGACCGAACAGCAGAATCCGGTAAAAAAAGAGGAGGCGGACTCTGCATTTTTCTTCACAACACTTGGACTAATCACAGCAGTATTATTAACACTTACTGTTCTCCTGATCTAGAGACAATGTCAGTCTTATGCCGGCCTTTTTATCTTCCTCGAGAGCTGAGCGTGATCATTTTAACAGCCGTCTATATTCCCCCGATGCAAATACTAAAGCGGCCCTTAGTCATTTGTACAGTGTAATAAATAAATAGCAGTAGGCCTATCCCGAGGGTGTTCACATTATAGCTGGTGATTTTAATCAAGCATGCTTTAAAACTGTGCTGCCTAATTTCACACAGTATGTGAAATGTGCCACTAGGGGAAAGAATTGTCTTGATCGGGTGTATTCGAACCTGAAGCATGCTTACAGAGCTGTGCCGTATCCACATCTTGGCCTGTCAGACCATCTATCATTGCTCCTCATCCCAGCATACACCTTCCTCAGGAGAACTGCTAGACCTACTATAAAGAACATCACAACATGGCCTGAGGGAGCTCTTTCTCAGCTGCAGGACACTCTATGTGATTTATTCAAGAATGAGGATCTGGAAATATACACACAGACTGTATTACACTACATTATCTTCTGTATCAATCAGGTGACTGTGGAAAAACGCATCAGGGTTTTTCCTAACCAGAAGCCTTGGATGACAAAAGAAGTCCAGGCACTCTTCAGAGCTTGTGATACGGCCTTCAGGTCAGGGGATACAGATCTGTATAGCACTGCCCGGGCTAATCTGAAGAAAGGCATTAAGGAGGCTAAACAGACCTATAAGAAGAAAGTCGAGGACCATTTTTCTGATAATGATTCGAGACGAGTATGGCAAGGCTTTAACCATATCACAAACTATAAGGGCAGCAGCATCATTTCCAGTGACATCAGCGCCTCACTGGCAGAAGAACTGAACTGCTTTTTCGCACTGTTTGAGGCAAATACACCTCGCCCGGACCCACAGATGCTATTGAATGCCAGCTGTGATGTGCTTATCCTGCAGGATCATGAGGTGAGACAGACACTGAGAGCAGTTCACCCGAGAAAGGCTACTGGTCCCGATGGAGTGCCAGGAAAGGTGCTCAGAGCATGTGCAGATCAGCTATGCTCTGTTTTGACTGACATTTTTAACTTGTCTCTCAAGGCAGCCATTGTTCCACAGTGTTTAAAATCTGCAGTCATTATTCCTGTACCAAAAAAACATACTATTAGCAGTCTGAATGACTATCGACCAGTAGCATTAACACCCATTGTTATGAAGTGCTTTGAGAAAATGGTATTGATACATCTTTTGCCTAGTCTCCCTCCAGACTTTGATCGGCACCAGTTTGCCTACAGGCGGGGCAGATCCACTGAAGATGCTATTGCTATAGCTCTCCACTCGGCATTCAGCCATTTAGAAGACAAGGGGAGCTATGTAAGAATGTTGTTTGTTGACTATAGCTCGGCATTTAAAACAATTATTCCCAGCATTCTCATCACCAAATTGCTTCAGCTTGGTCTGCCTACCCACACTTGCAGCTGGATTAAGGACTTCCTAACAAACAGAACACAGACTGTTAGACCCCATTCCTCCTCTACAGTCATGCTTAACACAGGCTCGCCACAGGGCTGTGTGTTGAGCCCCACTTTGTATTCATTGTACACATATGACTGCATACCTGTTCATCCCACAAACATTATAGTGAAGTTTGCAGGTGACACAACAGTAGTGGGGCTCATATCAGGAGGAGATGAGTCCGCATACAGAGATGAGGTCCAGAAACTGGTGAGATGGTGCTCAGATAATAATCTATTGAATACAAAAAAACCAAAAGAACTCATTATTGATCCTAGGAAGCATAGCAGTGAACCGCCTCCTCTATACAGTGGGGCAAAAAAGTATTTAGTCAGCCACCAATTGTGCAAGTTCTCCCACTTAAAAGATGAGAGACGTCTCCAATTTTCATCATAGGTGTGCCTCAACTATGAGAGACAAAATGAGAAAAAAAAAATCCAGAAAATCACATTGAAGGATTTTTAATGAATTAATTGGTAAATTCCTCGGTAAAGTAAGTATTTGGTCACCTACAAACAAGCAAGATTTCTGGCTCTCACAGACCTGTAACTTCTTCTTTAAGAGGCTCCTCTGTCCTCCACTTGTTACCTGTATAAATGGCACCTGTTTGAACTCATTATCAGTATAAAAGACACCTGTCCACAACCTCAAACAGTCAGACTCCAAACTCCACTATGGCCAAGACCAAAGATCTGTCAAAGGACACCAGAAACAAAATTGTAGACCTGCACCAGGCTGGGAAGACTGAATCTGCAATAGGTAAGCAGCTTGGTGTGAAGAAATCAACTGTGGGAGCAATTATTAGAAAATGGAAGACATACAAGACCACTGATAATCTCCCTCGATCTGGGGCTCCACGCAAGATCTCACCCCGTGGGGTCAATATGATCACGAGAACGGTGAGCAAAAATCCCAGAACCACATGGGGGGACCTAGTGAATGACCTGCAGAGAGCTGGGACCAAAGTAACAAAGGCTACATCAGTAACACACTACGCCGCCAGGGACTCAAATCCTGCAGTGCCAGACGTGTCCCCCTGCTTAAGCCAGTACATGTCCAGGCCCGTCTGAAGTTTGCTAGAGAGCATTTGGATGATCCAGAAGAGGATTGAGAGAATGTCATATGGTCAGATGAAACCAAAATAGAATTTTTTGGTAAAAACTCAACTTGTCATGTTTGGAGGAGAAAGAACACCATACCTACTGTGAAGCATGGGGGTGGAAACATCATACTTTGGGGCTGTTTTTCTGCAAAGGGACCAGGACGACTGATCCGTGTAAAGGAAAGAATGAATGGGGCCATGTATCGTGAGATTTTGAGTGAAAACCTCCTTCCATCAGCAAGGGCATTGAAGATGAAACGTGGCTGGGTCTTTCAGCATGACAATGATCCCAAACACACTGCCCGGGCAACAAAGGAGTGGCTTCGTAAGAAGCATTTCAAGGTCCTGGAGTGGCCTAGCCAGTCTCCAGATCTCAACCCCATAGAAAATCTTTGGAGGGAGTTGAAAGTCCGTGTTGCCCAGCGACAGCCCCAAAACATCACTGCTGTAGAGGAGATCTGCATGGAGGAATGGGCCAAAATACCAGCAACAGTGTGTGAAAACCTTGTGAAGACTTACAGAAAACGTTTGACCTCTGTCATTGCCAACAAAGGGGATATAACAAAGTACTGAGATGAACTTTTGTTATTGACCAAATACTTATTTTACCAAGGAATTTACCAATTAATTCATTAAAAATCCTTCAATGTGATTTTCTGGATTTTTTTTTCTCATTTTGTCTCTCATAGTTGAGGTATACCTATGATGAAAATTGGAGACCTCTCTCATCTTTTAAGTGGGAGAACTTGCACAATTGGTGGCTGACTAAATACTTTTTTACCCCACTGTATATAGGCAAGGAGTGTGTGGAGAGGGTGGAGGCTTTTAAGTTTTTGGGTGTTCATATTTCTCACAACCTTACCTGGGCAGTTAACACCATAGCTACGATAAAAAAGGCTCAACAACGTCTACACTTTCTGAGGCTCCTCAAGAAGAATGGCCTGAATGCACAGCTGCTGGTTTTATTTTATCGCTCTGCTATTGAGAGCATTCTGTCATATGGGCTGCACGGTGGCGCAGTGGTTAGCACTGCGGCAGCACAGTTTACCCTTGGCCGGGGGATTGTGGGGATCGTGGGATCGTGGGTTCGATCCCAGCCCCCGACCAACAGTGATCTGTGTGGAGTTTGCATGTTCTCCCCGTGTTCCGTGGGTTTACTCCGGGATTTCTCCGGTTTCCTCCCACATGCCAAAAACATGCATGTTAGGTTAATTGGCTGTTCTAAATTGTCCCTAGATATTTGTTTCCTATAGGCCCTTAGAATAGAGGGTTAGTATTAATGAAAGCGCTTTGAGTGGTCTTTGTGACTAGAAAAGCGCTATATAAGTGCAGGTTAGTTAGTTAGTTAGTTAATCACGGTTTGGTATGAGGGCTGTTCAGCTGCAGACCGCAAAGCCTTCCAGAGAGTGATCGAGACTGCGCAAAAAATCACTGGCTGTTCTCTCCCTTCTCTGGAAGAGATTTCCAGGTCTCGGTACCTCAACAGAGCTACTGCCATCATTAAAGACTGTGCTCATCCAGGCCATGACTTCTTTCACCTGCTCCCCTCGGGAAAGCGGTACAGATCCCATAAAACCCGGACTACCAGGTTTAATCATAGTTTTTTCCCAGCAGCAGTACGTATTTTGAACGGATTTATGTAACACGCACAGACTGCTGATATTTTTTATTTTAGGTTATTTTGTAGCAACAACCCTGTGTGCATAAGCTGGTCTTTTGTATTTATCGCTCAGTATGTTTTTCATTATTGCTACGTACATATTGTATTCAACTTTTAGGTAATTTTGTTTCAAGCATTATTTATTGTTGTAATCATAAGAATGTTAAATGCATGAGTGAACTGTGAATGTGATAGTTTGTTTATAGTTTGTTTTTAGGGAGCAGCATCTCAATTTCGTTGCATTGTTCATTAACAATGGAATGACAATAAAGGCACTTTGACTTTGACTTTGACCTTTAAATTTGTGCCTTTTTCCCTTGCAGACTTTTAATCTTTTCTTGAAAGTCTTTTTTTTTTAATTTGACTCTTTTTTCATATAAACTAGTGACTTTTTCTTATTAGAAGGTAAAGATGTGACTTGTGAGCAGTGTTGGGAGTAACACATTGCAAAGTAACGCGTTACTGTAACGCCAGTACTTTTGCAGTAACATGCTGTGTAATGGAATTACTGTTTAAAAATTCAGTAATGCATTACAGTTACTGAAATTTGATCAGATGCGTGACTCATTACTTGTTTTATTAATATGGATAGATATTTTTAGCACAAATAAATGAATATACAAACTGACCCTACCGTAGCTGATGCAGCCATCAGTCGACGTAACCTGCTGCAGAGAGCCTGTGAGTCTTAATTACTGAGCAGAGGAAAAGATGATGCTACTTTGTTTTTGTGGAAATACAGATTATTTTTCCTTAGTCGCGGTTAAAGACAAAAGCATATTGGTGGGTTGCAAACTAAAGAGCCGGTTGAGACCTAGGTAGTCTTCAGCTCCAACAAAGCTAGTGCTGTGCTATGCTATGCTGTGCTAACAACACCGTGTTAGTGGATCTACTGTATTCTGAACAGCCATGGCTGGATTTCAGGCGCAGGTATGCATCTGGACAGTTTGTGACCCAACAAGAATTAAACTGACTGATTGCCAGATATGTCATTCCAGAGTGAAGATAATGCTTTCCATCAGACAGCTGAGACTGTGATCCACTAAAATTAAAACATATTTACTTGCTACCTGGATAAAGATGATTCAAAAATGGATCTTGATCTCCAGAAGGAATTTGAAGGACTGGATCATGTCTCTGTGACAGCAGACATTTGGACTGTGGAAAATGGACATTTTCTTTGGATCACTACACAGCAGGTTAAATCCATATCATAAAGGTAAGATAGCCATGGACAGCTTTATGCAGTGTTGCCAACTCTCACTCTAAAATGAGGAAATTACTGGCAATTTCATGTTGATTTTCTTCAGATTTTTCCCACAATCAGAGCTCTCAAGGCAGGATAAAGCAGACTGAACATGTTCTAAAAGCTCTGTCTGAAACAGTCTGTTTTCAGCCTGACATTAATAAGCCCCTAATATAATCCATTAAATAAATTATCTTGCTATGTCTGAAGATGCCCCACCCGTGATATGTTTTACATTGGCTGAACACTGGCTAAAATGGTAAGAGATTTAAATCTAGAGCTGTAAATCAGGTATGTGTCTTTGTATATTACCAGTTTTCTCCCAAGTTTTAGAAAAAAAAAACAACTTGCTACACAATTATTGGAGTATATTAAAAACAAAAAAGTCAATAGATGAAGGTCAGGTTGTGGGAGCTGTTTTACTGGACCTAAAAAAGAACTTGATGCAGTGAATCATTACATTTTAGTTACAAAAAAAATATTTAGATCAATTTTTCTAACCTGGCTATGCAATGTTTTCATCTTATCTGTGCCACAGACAATGTGTAGTTGTGAATAATTAACAATCTTCTTTCTTAGCCTCCTAAAATTCTAGTTTTCCACCCACAGAATGTTTGTCATTGGTTGGAAGTTGGCAGGAATGCTAAGGGCTTAATATGCATTTAAAAGTAACGTGAAAGCTACTTTTCCAAGTAACTAATTACTTCAAACATGCAGTAATTGGTAAAGTGTGGAGGAAAAATAAGTTCAGGCGAGATGCGACGAGCTGGAAGGGTCAAGGTTTTATTTCCTCCATCATCATGAGACACACTGTAGCGCTGTACGCTGCGTTGTGCTGTGTGTGCTGTGTGTGCTGCGCCCTTGAGGCATGTCTAGCAAGCTGTTTTATACGTTATACCAACAGAGAGAATGCATGGCACATTTGCATATTGATATATATATCAGTCAATACATATCATTCGTGTGACCAACTGGCGCCCGGACGTCCTCTCCTTAATCCGGGGATGTAAAACAATAGTCCATTGTTCTGATTGTCTCCTAGGGGCTCTCTGTCCATATGCAAATTGTCCCCTGCTTAGTGCAGGCTAGCTGAGTGTGAGAATTGAATGTCCATGTAGATTGTGGTGGGTCACCACAAAAGTAACTCAGTTACTTTTGAAAATAAGTAACTAGTAACTGTAATTAGTTGCTATTTTTTAGTAACTTGCCCAACACTGGTTGTGAGGCCTAGCCGGGAGTTGTAGATGGGGCCTGATTGTCTCCAGTAAATCAGAATGTTGACGGAGTCTTTCTACCATGTGTGATGTTTGACGAAAGACAGCAGTAGAAAAGATGCACAAAGATTTTGTGTCCACATGTTTTTGTTGCTGTCTGCTTTGTTTAGCTCTGTTCTCTATGTCGAGACTAATTTGTCAACTCTGTTTCCCTTGTGCAGACTGACTCCACTCCCACTCTGCACCTGGTGTGTTCTTCTAGAAGTCCACCACACAGACCCTTGGGAGCCAGACCTAAGGTGAGAGATGACCAGTCATCCTAAAAAACCTTTTCACAATAACATCTGGTTCATTCAGTCAGAGTGTAACAGTAAAGTAGTGTCAACAAAAAGGAAGTTGTCGCTCTTGTTCCAGACCAGTTTCAGCTGATAAAATCTCTTTGCATCACCATGTCGGTGTGTTAAGCTGAGAAAACAAATGTTCCACACAAATGTTCCACACTCATATTGTGTGGAAATAATTCAGACAGGATATTCTGTACAGGAAATTTAAAGTCTGTAATATTTTATCGACTTTGAGTCCTCCGTGTTGCTGCCTAAATAAACCTTTTGTTTTCACTGAAACTGCTGCTGTTTTGGTATCTTAGACCAGATAAGCAAATCAGCTGATTTCACTCCTACTTCTCTTTATTTTTTTTTTTTTGATTTTTTTTTTTTGATGAGTGTCTTTCTCTCACACTCCATTTGAATACTAGTTTTGCTTACGGCCATACAACTTCAGCTTCCTTGAGTGCCCATTATTTGACTGTACAAACAAACTTTAGCGAGGACATCTGTTTCCTAAAATGTTGATGTAGAGCAGCAGGTGCGGCTCCTGGATTCCTCCCCACTGTGGACCGTTGCACCTCGGTGCTCCTTATTTGCAACCCAGCTGCATCAGCAAAAGCATGGCTAGAAATGACTGTCTCTTGTACAGCACCATGAGAAAAATGCCTTAAACCCCCCCCCCCCCCCCATAAGTTTGCAACTTTTTCTCATGAATTTTCAACTTTTTTCATAAGTTAATACTTTTTTTCCTTTTGCAACATATTTTTTATTTTTTCATAAATTTGTGACCTGGTAAATTTGCAACATTCCTATGGATGCTGATTGAATTTGAATTCTGTATTGTAACGTCGGGGCCATGTTAAGGGGGGCAGGGATTTCCCAGCATGCTTTGCCAGTTGAAAACGTTACTTTGTGCTGCTGTCTGTGTCACTACGCCCCTTTTATTTGCCTCGTGAGTTTCCCCAACTTTTCATCACAACTGTGTACATTCATCCGAGGGCAGACGCTGACTCCGCCTCCAGCACCATCTCTGATGTGGTGCAGCGGCTGCAGTCAATTTCTCCAGAGGCGCCAAACTTCATTCTTGGGGATTTTAACCATGTTTCTTTAAAGAAGACACTTAAAAACTTTCATCAGTATGTCTCCTGCCCAACCAGGCGAAAAAAGACATTGGACCTGTGCTATGGATCCATAGAGAGGGCCTATAAATCACTCCCCCTTCCTCCTTTAGGATCCTCAGATCACAACTGTGTACATTTGCTGCCCACATATAAAACTGCTCTCAGAAGAGGCAAGGTGGAGATGAGAGACACTGATGTGTGGACAGAAGATTCAGAGCACAGCCTCCAGGAATGCTTTGACTGTACAGACTGGGAGATGTTCATAATGGCCTGCGGGGATGATTTGGACTCTCTGACTGAGCTCACATGCTCATACATGGCTTACTGTCAAAATAAGATTGTTCCACTTAAACGTGTCAAAATATACCCCAACAACAAACCATGGGTTACTAAATCAGTTAAATCCTGCTTACAGAGGAAAGCACTTGCCTTTAAACAGGGGTCTGTTTCTGAGCTACAGGTTGCCACTAAGGAGCTGAAGGCCGAAATTTTAAGAGCAAAACAGAATTATAAATCAGAATTGGAAAGCAAGATGGCAACAAATAAACTTGGTTCAGCCTGGGCCAGTATGAAAACTATTGCAGGCCTTCAGAGCACAGAGCGCAGTAATCGTGTGTTTTTAGATGGTTTTAGTTCAGACACAGTGCTGGCTAATGCTCTTAATTGTTTTTATGGTCGTTTTGACTCCTTTGATTTCAGCACAGAAATCCAAGATTTGAAACAGAAACTCAAAGACAATCAGCACTTTAATATTGAGATGCAGGATGTTAAAAGGGAGTTCTGCACTGCAAAAGTGAACAAAAGTCTGATAATATATGTGGGCGCCTGGTAAAGTCCTGTGCACATGAACTGAGTCCTATATTTCATTACATTTTCAATAAGTCCTTACAGACACAACATGTGCCTAAGATCTGGAAAGATGCCGTGGTTGTTCCCGTTCCAAAATCCAGCTGTCCTAAAACGGTAAATGACTTTAGACCAGTTGCTTTGACTTCAATTTTAATGAAAATTTTTGAAAAACTGGTCAGATGTGAGGTCCTAAGGCAGACTGAACATGCATTGGATCCTCTGCAGTTTGCCTATAGGCCTCACAGAGGAGTGGAGGATGCCACTGTCACTCTGTTTAACATGCTTTTTAAACATCTGGATTTTAATGGGACACACGCCAGGCTTTTATTTGTGGACTTTTCTTCTGCCTTTAATACAATCCAACCTCATATTTTAGTTGAAAGGCTCCTGCAACAATTTGATTTGAGCAATAATCTGGTGGGTTGGATTCTGGGTTTCTTAACCAACAGGACGCAGAGAGTAAGGGTCAATGGTACATTGTCTGACCTAAAGTGCTCTTCTACTGGCTCTCCTCAGGGGTGTGTGTTGTCACCACTACTCTTTATCCTGTACACAAACATGTGTCGGAGCAGACATGACAACAGACACATTATAAAGTATGCTGATGACTCAGTCATTGTCAGTCTCCTCCAGGATGGTGAGAGTGGCCACGGCCCAGTAGTTGATGACTTTGTTCACTGGTGTGAGGATTCCTACCTGCAGCTGAATACAACAAAAACGAAACATATGATTATTGACTTTAGGAGGAAAACTCCCAGGCACAAAGTCACCATACTAAAAGGCCAGACCACCGAATGTGTACAATCGTACAAATATCTTGAGACGATTATTGATAGTAAATTAAACTTTGAAGTGAACTGTGAAAGGGTGTGCAAAAAGGGTCAGCAAAATTTGCATTGTTTGAGGAAACTTGCACGCTTCCAAATTGACCGAACCATAATGACTATGTTTTATCGGGCTTTTATTGAATCTGTTTTATCCTTTTCTTTAATGTCCTGGTTTGGTCAGATAAAACTGAAACAAGAGGAAATCCTTGGATCAGGTAGTTAGATGGTCCAGTCGTTTGCTTGGTGAGTCACAGCTGAGCCTGACATCCCTGTACACCAGACAAGTATGAAGGATGGCCGACTCGATTTTAAATGATGACTCCCACCCTTTGCACTGCAACTTTCAGCTTCTTCCCTCCAGACGGAGGTTTGCTGTCCCAAAAAGCAAAACCCAGTGCTACAAAAACAGCTTTGTCCCTGCTGCTGTCAAAGAGTTGAACAAGCTATAAAAATTATATTGTACATATTTTATATTTACCTATTTTGTAAGATGTGTGCCTGTGTTTGTGTCTATGTTGAATGTAATTAGTGGCTTGTAAATATGGATGTCACCAGACTGCAAAACAAATCTACCTACGGGTACAAATAAAGTAACCTGAACCTGAACCTGAACCTGAACCTGACTCCCGCTGCCAGGGGAGGAACTGTGCGTATTCCTACCGCCACCCGCAGATGCTTCCCCTTTCGGTGACATCACGGAGGCCCTCGGCGCAGCAGCGACGCGCAGCAGCGACGCGCAGCAGCGACGCGCAGCAGCGACGCGCAGCAGCAGAGCGAGCAGGACAAAGATCCGGCCATTTTCCAGGCGCGGCAAGGGCTGGACGCATGGACGCGGGCCAGCGGCTGCCTGGGAGACCTGGCAGCGGTGGGATGTAGGCCGGAGCGGGCATAGGACTCCCGCTACCAGGAAAGGGACTGTGCGTGGTCCTACAGAGGCTGTCTGATGTGTCCATCCGCCCGCTGGTGGCCAAACCGGAACCCTACCCCAACCAGATACTCCAACCGAGACTCAGATGGACACTGGATGGCCCGTGCGTGCCGCCCCAGCACCGGGCTGACTCGCGTTGGATTTCTGAAAGTGGACTTTGAATTTTCTGGGGACAGAAACCAGTCCAGGGGAGGGCAGTGTAACGTCGGGGCCATGTTAAGGGGGGCAGGGATTTCCCAGCATGCTTTGCCAGTCGAAAACGTTACTGTGTGTGTGTATTAAATGTGTTATTACTGAGTTATTATACTGCTGGGTCATTATAATTGCGTTATAATGACCCAGCAGTGTTTAGCGGGATTAGGGCAAGATGTATCATGTGTGTGTAACCATGATTGAAACGGAGGTCTGGGAGAATGACCTCCCCTCCTGTCTGTGCTCAGAAGTAGTTGGGGTTGGTGTGTGTGAATAAAGCCTGTTCGTCACAACCATCTTGCTCCTCTTCTTTGTGTGAGCCTTGCATACGTCACAGGATATTATTTTGCAAACAATGGCGTAAGGTTTTTTTTATGTTTTTGTTGAGAGAAGTAAGGGTTTTTTTCCTCCACTTTGAAAAGATGTGAACTCTTCTCCATTCCAAAGAGGTCCCCAAACATAATCTTGTATCGTGCCCCCAGAAAGCTAGAAACAGTGCTGATGGTAACTTTGGCTGACTTCCTCCCTCTTGTTTCCTCTGCAGACCAAAGAAGCACAACAGCGGCATTCATCCAGTCACACATCTGTGCCAGCCACTGCCTCTGTGGTGCAGACTCCCAGCTCACCAGAGCTGAGGCAGAGGAGGCCCACCTGTTCAGCTGCTGCTGCAGCTCACACCACGGCACCTCCTCTACAAACTCCTGCATGGCCTGCTGCCACAATGTAAGCTCACAGTGGAAGCTTCTAGTGCCAGTAAAGGGAAATGAGAGAGCTAACCACCCAAGATTTATGACATCTTTTGGTTATGTTGAATGGATCAGGGCCTTTTTTTTTCTTTTCTCATAGACCTTATTTACATCAACTCTACTTCCCCTGTGGGAAATCCACAGAACTACATCTATGGAACATCACAGTGAAACAACTGCAGATTAAGAGGTCTGTAGGATTAGTTTATTTTTTAGCATCCCCATTAGCTGCAGCTTATGGCTGCTGCTAGTCTTCCTGGGGTCCGGCTCAGAAATCTCACATTTCCAATTACAATGAGCAGTAACGGTATAATACATAATTTATATACACAATACAAATATCACATACAGAGAATGGGTATTGACATCATGTGGCACTGCATTCTGGATCGTTGTCGCCATCGTCATGGTCTGTCTTCATTGTTTACCTGTAGTCTAGGCAACAGCTAACTTGAACAGACATACCTGCAATGGAACGGAGCAAACAGAACATTCAAATTCCTTATGCAGAGAAGCTGAATAAGGAAGAAAAGGTGCACTAAGTCCAAAAAATTAAAGAAATAAATGGGACTGATTTGTTTGAACACAAAAAATGGACCACAGATCTCGACCAGCTGCCTGGAGTCACGCTGTCAGATGTGTTTACTTACCTGGTTTGTAGGGTGAGCACATACGCCCATCAGCAATTTAAAAACAATAAATCATTAGAGGCTCATGTTCAGCTCACCATGGGATGGGTCCAGCCACCTCAAATATTCCGTGTGAATGACCAGAAAATCGTCGTTTAACACAAAGGTAAGCAGTCATTGTTTCTACACAGTTTTCTGCACTAGCATGTGTCTCTGCAACTCCAGACATTTCGAAGTCCCAGCGGTGAAATATTAGATTTATGTTCAAGTTTGTCATATGATGCTTGATAAGTATATACCTATACATTATTATCAACAGGACATTAAACACCCCAAAACCCCAAAATTAGTTCTAACATCTGAGTAACGCTCTTTGAACCCATGTGTAACTTATTGAATGGGTTTCTAACTTACAGCTACCCTTTAATGGTGTATTTACAGCGTTGGTTCACAGGAAAAAATTGTACAGAGCTCTGCCTGCAGCACATATACACATACATACACAGAGCTAAACACACATAGTTGTTCGTATAACGGGGCCTGTCGAGGATGTGTCTGAGCATTTTCAAGCTTCAGGATAAAGATTCAAATCACTCTTTAGCCCTCCCCCATGTTTTTTTTTACCTTTTACTGCAGTCTGTACCATCAGCTGTCCAGTGTTGTTCTGATAGATAGAGATAGATACATACTTTATTTCGAACAAAAAAGTATAACAAAAACAAAACAAATGACAAATGCAATAAAGTAACAGTATACAGTGTTCGAAAGGGAGAAGGAAGAAGTGAACACTTATTAATTCCAACTCCAAAATGTCAGAACACCAAAGGAGGCGGATCCAATCAGCTGATCGCCTGAAGTGCAGAGCTCAGTTGTTTTCCATAATAAATCACACTTTCCTGTTGGCTGTGCCTCCCGACAAAAGCACACTCCATGCATTATCTTGTTTTTTTTTTCCACTTTATTGACAATTAACTTTTTTTAATCACCATCAGTGCCTTTGAGCCAGGTTGTGACATCTGTCATCTGATGTTCCTGATGTGTTACATCAGCTGTTTTAGGCATGACCGACCTGACAGATTTTGCAGCTCTGCCAGACCAGTCTCGCCCCCTGCCATGTTCTTTGGAGAGGAGAAGAGAGATGAACTCTCCCACACCTAGGATTCATGGATCAGGAGGCGACGGCAGTTTGGCATGACCCTTAGGATAAGCTATGCATAAGTTAGACTATAGATGCACATAAGTTGTGAATGTCGCTAACATGCTAAGCATTAGTTGGTTTAAGTTATTTATAAGTTATGGAAATATTCAGTATAAGTTACCAATACGTTATGTATTGTATATCAATCAATCAACTTTATTTATGAAGCACTTTAAAAAGCAACACTCGCTGCACAAAGTGCTATAGAGCAAGAAAGCACACATAAAACATAAAAGCAGGAAGCAGGACACTAATACAAAAACAATATAGAACCATAGTCAATAGAAACAATAAAATAAAAGGTAAAAGAAGTAAATAAATACATAAATACAAATCCTTTTAATTCAGTAAAATCAATGTCTCAACACTGGGTCGAAGGCCAAGGAGTAAAAGTGTGTTTTAAGATGGGTTTTAAAAATGGACAGTGAAGGTGTTTGTCTAATGTTCAGAGGTAAATCCATAACCTGGGCGCCGTGATTGAAAAGGCTCTGTCCCCTCTGAGATTCCGCTTTGCCTTTGGCAGCCTCAGGAGCAGCTGTTCAGCTGACCTGAAGGGCCGGGTGGGAGCGTAGGGATGCAGACGCTCAGAGAGATAAGGTGGAATAAGACCAAAGATTTAAAAACAAATAAAAGAATTTTAAAATGAACTCTAAAATGCACGGGCAGCCAGTGGAGTGAAGCTAAAATGGGTGTGATTTGATCTCTTTTACATGTACCTGTTAAAAAAAAACAGGCAGTGGCATTTTGTACTAGCTGCAGACGTGAAAGAGATGACTGGCTGACACCGGCGTAGAGTGCATTACAGTAATCCAGCTAAGATGAAATAAAAGCATGGATTACTGTTTCTAGGTGTGTTCTAGAAAGAATGGGTTTTACTTTTACTAAACGCCTTAGATGAAAGAAAGCTGTTTTTTACCATAGAACAAATCTGAGTGTCTAATTTAAAATTATTGTCCATGATAAAACCAAGATTCTTGACTGTGGGTTTCACATAAGGTGTGAGGGGGTGTGAGGGGAGTTTACAGGAGGGGACTCACAAGGGCTACTAGATCCAAACACCATCACATCTGCCTTCTTATCATTAAAATTTAGAAAGTTACAGGCCATCGAAGACTTGATGTCTTTGATGCATGACAGAAGTGAGTTTACTGATGAGGCATCTTTTTGTTTTAAAGGGGCATATATCTGACAATCATCAGCGTACAAGTGGGAGGAGATACCATGCTTTTTAAAAAAGGAATACAGCGGAAGTATGTACAAAGAAAAAAGCATGGGCCCTAGAATTGACCCCTGTAGGACTCCATATGGCAGAGGAGCAGAAGAAGATTCAAACACAGAGATGCAAACTGTAAAACTCCTGTCTGCCCGATAGGACCTAAACCAGTTGAGAGCAGTGCCACAAATGCTCACTAGGTGCTGCAAATGGGAAACTAAAATGTGATGGTCCACTGTGTCAAAGGCAGCAGTTACATCAAGCAACACAAGAACAGCATATTCACCTGAATCACATGCTAAGAGGATGTTATTAAAAACCCTTAACCACTTGCACTCCGGGCAATTTTCCTAAAAATGCCAAAAAATAACGTGTCCAAAGTAAATCGAAAGCTGTTATTCAACCCTTTGCAGCATCTTCATGGGGTTGGTCTCATTTAAAAGAAAACACCTTGAATTTTTTGGCAAAAAAAACATAATCTCTCTACGTGCTCCGGCCACTGAGTTACAGTCATCTAAACATACTAAACTTGAAGAAAAAAAAATTGGACACAGTGTTTTTTTTGGATACAAATGCTTGTAAATAACACACAGCTGTCCGATCCGGCTGGAAAATGCAACAGAAATGTAGAACCAAGTGTTATCCAGCTGAGATCCAAATTTGGTAACAATACCACAAAAAATGAATATTTTACACAGCTTTGTTCTCAGGCTGTTCCCAGGCGTTTTGGAACTGTGCCAAATTGTGCCAAATGGCACAGTTTGGAAAAACGTCTGTAACTTTTGAATAATTCAATGTAGAATCTTCATTTTAGGCTCTAATGAAAGGTCACACTCAGGGCTGTGTCTGTGTGTGTGTGTGTGTGGGCGGGGGGGGTCGTCCCCCCCCCCGCTACCAAGGACCGAGTTCGGCCCTCGCTACATGACGGATTACACTCCTTGCATGTTTTCACAGCGGCTCCCCCCCCCTCGCTACTGTGTGTGTGTGTGGGGGGGGGGAACACCGTGAACGGACCGTGAACACCCCCCCCCCCCCTCGCTACAGAAGAGTGCCATCGCTACATGATGGAATAGACTCATATGCTTCCCCCCGCGGACCGGGGGGGGCGTTCGGACCGTGAACGCCCCCCCCCGCTCCTCTTCTGCAGCGGGGGGGGGGGGGCGTTCACGGTCCGAACACGGCAAATGAAACATTTATCGCGGCGCACGCACTTCGTACTTCGTGCGCAGTACAGTTGTAATTTACCAATCAGTCAAAAGTCATTTTTGGATTACAGTTTTTAGGGATAAATAATAATTTAGCTTATAACACCTTACCTCTTCAAAGCAGCAGAGTCGTGGCGAAAAGCTCTTCCCCCATTGTCAGACGAACGCGACGCTGCTCCGCTCGTGGATCCCGATCAAAACATAATTCCATTATTGCCGTTTTGGCGAATGATTTACGACTTTTGTCGTCGGCCTCCGTCTATTCTGCTGGAATGAGTGCAGGTCCCACTTGTGGGTGTTCTCCATGCTGCTGGGTGAGCCTGGGTCTGTAGTAGATTCGTCCAGCGTCTTTTGTTTTCATCTGTTGCAACAGTAAATCTCTCTTCACCCAGCCTGAATTTCTGTGCTTCAATTGGCTCCTGCGTTCACAGTAGGCGGGTCCTCCTTCCTAGATTTTCATTCATTGGCTCTTCAAGGTTTCAGAAACCCAATTCAAGGCTCTTATTAGTCGAATGAGAGGTCAATCAGACGAACTAATCTGTTCGCGGCTGTCTGCAGCTTTTTTTTTCAGTGGCGCTTGGAGGCCAGCACCATCTCCATCTGCACCGTCATGCGTCCAAGCGCGCACGGGGGGCGCTCTCGTGCGCCCTCGTGCGCCCTAGAACGCAGAGACTTGCCCGCCCGCGGAACAACGGAGTGCAAGTGGTTAACAAGACTGTCTCTGTGCTATGAAGAGCTTTGAAACCAGATTGAAAAGCCTCCAAAATACTGTGCTCGTCCAGAAAACATTTCAGCTGCATAGGGCTGTCGCGATAACCGCAATTATGTAATACCCAGCCATTAACAGTGAGCACTGAAAGGGCACAAAGCGTGTTATTTCCTTCTGAGCGGAGTGTGTATGAGCCTGACTGTTTATGCTCCTGTGTATGAGCTCCGAGAGCAGCTTGTTTGAACAAGATTTTTCGGACAGCGGCAAAAATCATGGAGACAAGATCCATGCAGGGTCCTGTACGGAGACTGTTCTGCTTATAAGCTGAATGTTGCCGCAGTCACCAGTCTACACACCCCTTAGTTACCGCCACTGCTTTATGAAAATGATCGGGGTTTTTTTTAACAGAATCAGCAGTTCATGCCTGTATACAGGCTGCATACCTGCCAAGCGAGTTTTTTGTCGCCCGACCACCTTGAGCATTTTTTTTTTCAGCATTTGTGCACGGCGCTCTGGGGGGGGGGGGGGAAGTCTGTGCCTTGTATCTCAGCACTTCCACGTTTCCTATTGTCAGAGTTTCTACTGATTTTTTTTTTAATATCAGTCTCTAAATAACAATGGACAGGAAATGTTTTCTAGCAGCTCTGGATGTAAAATATGATGACTCGGAAAGCAGAAGTCTGAGTACAGACGAGTACTGGTGTCCTATGTCCCGCTCACGCAGCAGTTCTGATTGGCTGCTTGGTCTGGCATTGACAAGCTCAGCTGCAGTCTCTGAAAAGTTTAACTGTTTTCAGTTCTGAGCACTGCAACAAAAAACAGCCACCGCCAAGAGTGTTTCGGCGCCAAGGGCGCTCAGCGCTGTAAACACTGGACTACATAGAGAATAACTGGAAAATAGCCGCCCAGAGTGGACAAAACCCATGTGGTGGATATGCAACCTAAAGAGCAGAGCTCTGCACAGTTGTAACACACGCCCATAAAGTTGAAAGCGAGCTGCAGCGAGACTCTCCGAGCTTCCCTCATTTGCCACCTAAGTTATAAACCCTGTTTAAATTACGAATCCAAAGGGTCCTAAAAACGTTTGCAATAATACCGCACACCGCGGTATTGAGCTGTCCACCATCACCGCAGGGGAAATTCCTCTACCACGACAGCCCTACAGCTGCATATAGACAATTTTCTCTAAAATTTTTGAGAACAATGGTAGCTTGGAAATAGGCCTAAAATTTGCCAACATGGTGTGATCGAGACCAGGTTTCTTAATCAAGGGCTGCACTACTGCATGTTTAAAATTTGTAGGAACCACCCCAGATGACAGGCTGCTATTCAGAATGGTGAGAACTGACTGGCCTATACTTGGAAGCACCTCTTTAAAAAGTCTACGATTGACAGCATCACAGGGAGACCCAGAGGGCTTAATGTGGCCAACCACATCCTCTAAAAATGACAGAGTCACAGGCTCAAACTGACCCAAAAAGGATTAAGCGGAAGAAGATGGATGGATGGATAGAACAAGGGACAAGGACAGTGGGATCAGAGGCAGGAGCTGAGATGAGAGCCCTGCTGGTGGCCACCTTATCAATAAAAAGGTGCATAAAATCATTACATAATTCAGAGGAGGCCTCCAAACCGTCAATCTGTGGGGTATTAAGAACAGAGACAATAGTGTGAAATAAAACACGTTGATTATGACGAGATAAAACAATATGAGCAAAATATTTGCTTTTTTGCCTGCTTGACAGTGTTTTGATCCAGCAGTCTTTTAAAATCAGCAATGACACCTGCAGTTTGTCCTTTTTCCACCTGCGTTCAGCTCTGCGGCATTCCTGTCTGACTGCACGAGTTCTGTCATTGAACCACAGCTCAGGTTTGAATTAAGGCTGCTTGATTTTCAGTGGAGCCACAGAGTCCAAGATGGTTTTGCAGGAGGAGTGAAACCAGGAGCCGAGTCCCTACACAGATGAGATGGAGCCCAGATGGATGCAGGTCAAAGGCAGCAGAAAACTGAACGGCAGTGGAAGAATTCAAAATCCGCAAGCACTGAGCAGGAGCAGGAGTTTTAGCTGGGGTGTAAGCTATATGTCCAAGTTGTTATCGATACGCGGCGAGCTATCTTCCTGGGGTATTGCCTCTTGGCCTCTGTGATGCCTCGTGACAGGTTGGTCCAAGCTGTCCTCAGGCCCACCTTGTCCCCACCTCTGACGGCAGCGTTCCGAGCTTTCAGGAGCTTGTAGACCTCCCCTGTGAGCCATGGTTTCTGATTGGCCCGAACAGTTTTGGTCTTGGTGTCCGTGACATCCTCAATGCACTTTGCGATGAAGGCAGTAACAGTCACTGTGTACTCCAACAGACCTGTGGTGTTATTATAGGTGGCAGCATGCTTGAATATGTTCCAGTCAGTGGTGGTGAAGCAGTCTTGAAGTGCCTCTAAGGATCCTTCAATGGCCACACACATTCCTGTTTCTAAACCGGTTTGGTGACTTTAACCAGTGGTCTATATGCTGGAATTAGCAGGACAATGATGTGGTCAGAGGCACCGAGGTGGGGGAGGGGAGGGCCTTAAATGTTCCTATTGCATTAATAAGATAAGATAAGTGATTATCAGTCCCACAATGGGGAAATTCCAGGATTACAGCAGCAGAGGGACATCAGCACTCAACGCAATAGTTAATAATATGATAAGAACTGGTTATGGTAATGATCTAAATTGAACTCCACTGTTAGTTTTAAGTATGTAATTCAGCAGATGATTCCACTCATGCATTCCTCTGTACAGTACCCTTCTTTTGATGGTTTTAGTTTTGACTTTTGGTAAATTAAAATTATCTGCGGCTGCATGCCTTGTGTTGTAACCTTGCGTATCTGAACTAAAATTTAGGGTTTTATTATCCCCAACTGGTCAAAGCCCAAAGTAGTCAAAGAGCCCTTGGGCGAAGACTGAAGGGATTATGTTATGGCTCAGTCCGTCTGTCTATCCGTCTGTCTGTCCCACTTTTGTGAATGGTAAATGGGATTCATTTATATAGCTAAATTATTGCAAAATTATCATTGTACAGTCTACTGAGTATTATCAGGGCACATGGCTTTACACAGAGAAATTTTCACACTGGGTACTAATTTGTACATTGCTCATTTGCACATTGTACATAGTCTCATGACATCTCAGGTTCATATCATCTGATATTAAAATTACCATTGTACAGTCTATTGGGTATTATCAGAGACAAGTCATACTCATTTAGTGAATTTTTACTTACTCAGAGTCATGTTATAATCATTCAGTGAATTTTCAATTTTCATTCTTCTTGTTTCATCTAGTTTTAACCGCTTTAACTGTCCTAATTGCCTTTAATGTGTATTTATTACAGGGATGGCAATTTTCCGCCAATCCGCTGATTTCCGCCGATTTATTTTCCAATTGATCATTTCTGTGAATCGTCTAAATCCGTTGAGAAAATTTTAGGGGGGTAAGGTACCTTATTGTTACCGATTTTAGCGAAAATCAACACGATTACATAAGCGCTCGGCGCTTCCCCGGAAGTCATCTCCTGCGATAACCCAGATGTGTTGTGTTCAAGCTACTGCTGTATTGTAAACAGCCCTGTGATTGGATAGTTGCAAACGATTGGACCAATCAAATGGCTCGTTGTATGCTTTGTCAAAAATTCATGGCGGCGTGTTCTCAGGGATGTGATTTTCTGCTAATTCGCCGAATTCCGCTTTATTTTATCTTCCAGGAAGATAAAGTACGTTAAGTACGTTAGCAGCTTGTGGTCCACGAACGCAGTGAAGGTGCGCCCTTTCAGGCAGAACTGGAAGTGGCATATGGCCAGATGGAGAGCCATTAACTCTCTGTTACTGGCGGCATACAACGGCTGTATGAGCTGGGCTGCGCGGGGGAGGAAACGGTAATAAAAGTTAATCATCCCCTTTTATGATTCCAAACAGTTTGAAATTGACAGTGCACAGTGGACATTGACTCATAACTTTTGAATATTTCTAAGACTTGGCTGCATCAGTGATTGTGCAAAATGAACTGCTCAAGTCTCAATGGAGATTGAAACTGGTGATCTGAAATGAATGCTGAAATTATAAAAAGTAATGGTATGTTGGAATTTTATTTCTATTATGGAATAGATAAAATTAACTGATTTTGATTTGATCAAGTGTTAAAGCATGTGATGATAGCATTCCTAAAATATTCCAACAAGCATTATCCATCTTCTTGTAACATAAGTCAATATTATACAGTAATAAGTGGCATTCAGCTGTTTGTTTTATGTCATTTAAGCACAGTTCTAACTTAAAAATCATAAAAACCCAGGAGCTTCGGGGGGCTTTGCCCCCCTTGCCCCCCACCCCACTCCACCGGGGCTCTGCCCCGGACCCCGCTGGGGGACTACGTCCCTCAGACCCACTGCTGAATTTTCAGATAATTTCCCCAACCCCAAATCACATCCCTGGTTCGTGTTGGAATTCTGAGCTTCGGTATTGTTTTCAAGCGGAATTATGAAATTTTTATCGAAGGATCAGGAGTCTCAGTGCTAGAAATAGACAAAAGTGTCAAAAATATAGTTCTGATGGAATTGGCTTGAGAGAAAAGTGATGGTTAAAGGTGAAAATTGGCTCAAAGTTCGACGAGGTACAGAAACACTCGGACAATTTCTGAAGAAACCAGAAAGGAGATGAAGTTCAAAGTTTCAGAGACTGACACAGCTTTGCTGCCAAAAGGAAGAAAGTTTCACATTAGAAGTGATTTGGTGACCAGTGTAAATAGTGTAATAAACTCTTATAGAACTGTTAATATGTTGGACTAAAGACAGTGAGACAACATTGAAGAAAAAGTAAGTTAACTTTTCATTAAATTTAATGATTTATCTAAGTCTAGTATTTCATTTTTTTAATCATTTCTTTTTCAGTCTAAATTACTTCTGTTTTACTGAAAACCTCCCAGCTTCAGGGGGGCACAGCCCCCCCTGGCCCCCCCATAAGTCAATCGACCAAATTAGATTTCAGCTGAAATCAGAATTTCTTGTGCCATCCCTTGTTATTAGTATTAGTATTTAGTATTAAGGTGTGTTTTTTACCTTTATTACTATCGATGTGTATTTATTACGCTGGGCATTTCATTTGGAGAGCAAGAGTAAGAATTTCAACTGCTCAGGGAAATGTTGCATGTCTTAACTGCGCCCATGATATTTATGCCTTTGTATCTGTGATCTAGTGCTTTGTCTCGTCTCTAGATGACCAAAAGTGCTTTACACCATCCTGCTATCCCACCATTTCACACACCCATTCACACCACTGATGGTGGCAGAGTGCTCCTGCCATACACTTGGCGCAGGCCTGACCCACCAGGAGCAGCTGGGGGTTCAGTGTCTTGCTCAAGGACACTTCGGCATGCAGACTGCAGACAGAGCGGGAATCAAACCCCTGACCCTCTGATCAGTAGTTGGCCACACTACACCTGTGAGAGAAAAGTGACGGTAAAGGTGAAATTTGGCTCAAAGTTCGACGAGGTAACAGAAACACTCGGACAATTTCTGAAGAAACCAGAAAAGGAGATGAATGTTCAAAGTTCAGAAGACTGACACAGCTTGCTGCCAAAAGGAAGAAAGTTTCACATTAGAAGTGATTTGGTGACCAGTGTAAAAGTGTAATAAACTCTTATAGAACTGTTAATATGCTGGACTAAGACAGTGAGACAACATTGAAGAAAAAGTAAGTTACTTTTCATTAAATTTAATGATTTATCTAAGTCTAGTATTTCATTTTTTTTAATCATTTCTTTTTCAGTCTAAATTACTTCTGTTTACTGAAAACCTCCCAGCTGCGGAGGCAGTTTTAATCCAGTTGTTTTGAGACTTGGTACCATGGTTTGATATACACCGAGGATGTGCATATTGCAGTTTCACTCTATTGGATGACCTTGACGTCCTAGGTCAGAGGTCAGATTTCCCTAAATCTTCTAAACACAATCACACTATAAAAGCAAAAAATCTGTGTGTGTGTGTGTGTGTCTGTCTGTCTGTCTGTCTGTCTGTGTGTGTCTGTTCACGTTCATAGGACACAGACAAATGTGTCTTTATGATGTCATATAGACCTTGAACTCAGGCATCATAGGATGACTTGCGATGCCTATATGACAGTACATAGACAAATGTGTCTTTATGATGTCGTATACATCAAGCCTGCCTCCATGTCTTTCTGATGTCATATACAGTGAGTCCATGCCGGAGTTGTTCAGAACTCCTTGTAAGAACTCCTGATACAAAGATATACAGTGATGATATAGAGTGACGTACGTGGCGGTAATGCACCTGTAAGCTGGTTGCCAACCGCCAATCAAAATCTAAAAGAAGAAGAAGAAAGCCTCTTTTTGCTCAGATCTATTTTCATGATCCTGTCCATGAACTGGATTACGACGCACCTATCCTTCAACCAGAAGAAGAAGAAGAAGACTGCTGCACGTCCAAAAAGATGCCATGAAAATGAAACACATGAGGTTCCAGCAGTACAATCGCACCCGTCTGAGACAGAGGACACCCTTCACCAACATAGGGTATCACAGACTTTAAAGCAAATTTCTAGGACGCCTGTGAGCTCTGCCTCATCATCATAGCGTGTCCTATGAAACTCGGGCGTCATAGGACGACTCGCCATGTCTACATGACTGCAAATGTATGTAACCTTGACGAATGCCAGTCTACACTACAAAATGTGTGAAATGCCAAGCAAAAGCGCTGATTTTTTCTGGGTGCCCTCGGTTTCTTGGTTTCTATGGGCATGCACGGGCCTCCTGAACAGGGTCGGAAAGCCACTTTTTCAGGATCGTGCCCATGAACTGGAATTACAATGCACCTATCCCTCAACCAGTGATCTGGACGAAGAAGAAGATCCACCAGATGATGTCTATATGACGGCACATAGACAGAGCACATGACTCCCTACAAGACATATATAGACACAGGTAAGCAATATAACACAGAACAGTGAGAGGCAGGAGAAGAAGTAACAAGCAGGGGCAAACAGCCCCATATGGTAGGGCATATTTTGCGTTGATTTTTATGTTTTGCTGCATACAAAAGCCATCACATGTGATTGCCACTTAGTGCTGTGTTGCTGTACCAACTGTCCTGAACTGGCAAGAATTCTGTTCCAATGCATCCCCTCTACGGGCATGCATGGGTATGCACTAGTAACTACTGAAAGAAATGATGTAGGCTTTTCAAATTGATACAGTAGTTGTATCTAATACACGTCTTGGACGACTTACACCCTCACGTAACTATGGATCGAACTATGGTCAAGGGGTCAAAGGTCAAAGTTTAAAGTTAACATTGCAGTTGCACTATGGTAAATAGTAAAAGCTACATTTACTATTACTATAAAACACGTAAAGCTAGGGTCACCAAACCTGTTACACAGGTTCACCTTGGAATCCTGATTTCTGACTATGGGTTTGGGGTTAATACGTCAAAGGTCAAAGTTAGCATTCCATTTGCACTATTACTAGAAAAGGAGTAAAGCTAGGGCCACCAAACCCAGTCCACAGGTTCACCTTGGGATCCTGACCTCTAACTATGGGTTTGCGGTTAAAAGATCCAAGGTCAAGGTTTACAGTCCCTATGAGTTATTAGTGTACAACGAGTAAAGTTAAGGCCACCAAACTTGGTACAACAGGTTTCACTCTGAGACCATGACGTCTCACTACAGGTTTGGGATCAAAAGGTCAAGGTTGGCACTCCTATGCACTCTTACTATAGAACGTGGTAAAGCTCTCTGGGGTCACCATACTTGCTACACAGGTTCACCTTGGCATCCTGATCTACAACTATGGGTGTAATATTTGTGGATGATGGGCTTATCATTATTTGGTTCTGCCACAGTAATTGTATTGAAAAGTTGAAAACTGCTCTCTGTAAGTAAGTATTGGGATCTTAAAAGAAAAACGGAGGTGGGGGATATTGCACTCACCTCAGAGTGGTCTTTTGAAGAATGAGGTGTCTTTGGTTGCAATAATGTTCCTGATAATCGGGGAGAAGTGAGAATCAAAGTCTTTCCTTCACTAATACCAGTTTACATTGCTGTGCATATTCTTTACATTAGTTACCTTACATTGCATCTGAATGCAATACGTGCCACATGGTTTTGTAGAAGTTGTAGTACTTTAATGTTTCCATTGTTGCACTCGACCACACAACTGGAGGTGTGGGCTTTGCAATACGAACATCTATTGCTCAGAAGCTCTACAGACTACCTACTGCTATCAGCGACCAGAATATGTGCATGCTGTATTGGTCTCCATAAGGGACGCCATTTGACCATTCTCAGTGTATATGCTCCCACCATGACATACAGCGACGAGGAGAAGGAAGCTTTCTACAGTGACCTTGACCAAGCCATCAGGTCAACTCCCTCTAGCGATAAGCTCGTAATCCTTGGAGACTTCAACGCCCGGGTAGGCTGCGACAATGACGCCTGGAAAGGTGTTATTGGCGAACATGGTATAGGGAAGCTCAACTCAAATGGCCAGCTCCTTTTGGAAAAGTGCAGTGAGCACCAACTCACAATCACTAACACCCTCTTCCAGCAAGCCAACAAGTATAAGACAACCTGGATGCACCCTCGCTCAAAGCTGTGGCATCTCATAGACTACATCATTGTCAGACAGAGAGATGCCAGCGATGTCAAGCTTACCAGAGCCATGCGTGGAGCCGAATGCTGGTCTGACCACAGGCTGGTCAGAAGCAAGATGGCACTCCACATCAGGCCCAAGATACAAACCAGGAGAGTAAAACCACCAGCCAAACTTCAAGTCTCCTGCATTAAAGGACTCCCATATCCAAGAGGATCTGCCGAGGAAACTTCAGGAAACCAACGTACCTGAAAATTTCGAGGGTATGGAGGTCGAGGCAGCCTGGAAGCAGTTCAAGGATGCCACCTACTCTGCTAGTGCAGATGTCCTTGGATTCGTCAAACGCTAACACTAGGATTGGTTTGATGAAAATGACCCGGAAATCTCACAGGTTCTGCACACAATGCACAAAGCTCAGAGGAGCTACATTGTCGACAAATCATCACCAGCCAAAAGATCGACCTACTTGATCACAAGGCACACCTTGCAGAGAAAACTCCGCCAGATGAAGGAGTCATGGTGGGACAGTAAAGCCACAGAGCTTCAGGAAGTGGCTGATAAGCATAACAGTAAGCTCTTCCATGAAAGGCTGAGGGCGGTGTATGGTCCTACGTCCACTGGTAGTGCACCCATCCGATCGTCTGACGGAAATAACCTACATACTGATAAATCGGAAATACTACAACGCTGGGCTGAACACTTCAACACCCTGCTCAATAGGCCATCATCAATGTGTGAAGAAACCCTGGACGCCATCCCCCAGAGGCAGATACTGGCCGAGCTGGACCTCCCTCCTTCACTGGATGAAGTCAAGCATGCCATAAAACAGACATCTGCGGGAAAGTCTCCAGGTTCCTACGGCATCCCTGCTGAGATTTTCAAAAACGGCGGCGTGCATCTGCAGAACAAACTCCTACAGTTATTTATACTCATCTGGCAGCATGGCACAGTCCCACAAGAGTTTACGGATGCTTCTATTGTACATCTCTACAAGCGTAAAGGAGACCGCTCTGTCTGTGATAACCACAGAGGTATTTCCCTCCTGTCAGTTGCCGGGAAATTACTGGCACGCATTGTCCTCAACAGGATGATATGTTGTCTCACTGCTACGGTCTACCCAGAATCTCAATGTGGATTCAGACCTGGAAGAGGTACAGTGGACATGATCTTCGCAATGCAACAGATACAGAAGAAATGTAGGGAACAGAACATGGACCTCTACATGGTGTTTGTCGATCTCACCAAGACATTCAACACGGTAAATAGACCTGGCCTGTGGAAGATACTAAACAAAGTTGGTTGCCCTGACAAGTTCATTTCCATCATAAGGTCTTTCCATGAGGGAATGCAAGCAAAATTCCAAGGGAATGGAGATACCTCTGACCCATTTCCGGTGACAAATGGTACCAAGCAAGGCTGTGTCCTGGCCCCAACACTCTTCTCATGCGCAAGATGGCGCCCACAGTGGTCGCCATGGTGCTTCGCTGCGCCCTTTGTTTGTTTTTGTTTGTCAATTGTGTGTCTGCCTGCTCTTATACCCGTGAAGAGCTTCTAAATATCAGGACTTTCACTCCCACGGACCTACTCCCAGTCTTTTTAGCTCCTGCCGCCGATCTGGTTCATTATTTGGCTCGAAAAGTGAGACAGCGAAAGAGAGGAAGACGAGCGGGCGCTCTCGTACGGCTCCGCAGGAGAGGCACGCGCACGGCTTTGCCTGGCATATTTCTGTCCAATGCCAATTCTCTCTCTAACAAGGTAGATGAACTAAGACTGCTGATGCGTTTTAAGGACCTCTCTTCCTCGGCTGCCCTCTGAGACCTGGCTCAGGGAAAATACACCGGACAGCGCGCTGCTCCTCGAGGGTTTTCAGCTGTTTCGTGCTGATCGTGACACAGAGCTCTCCGGTAAATCCTCAGGAGGAGGAGTCTGCTTTTACATTAACAGCAGCTGGTGCTCTGATGTAACGGTAATTTCCAAACACTGTTCTCCCGCCCTGGAATTTCTTTTTATTAACTGCAAGCCATTTTATTCCCCGCGGGAGTTCGCTTCATTCATCCTCGCCGCTGTTACGTCCCTCCCGACGCGGACGCGCGCGAAGCTCAGCGCACGGTCGCAGATCACATTCAACATACGGAGCGGTCTTTCCTGGACTCTCTGGTTATTGTGGTTGGCGACTTTAACCAGAGCAATCTGAGCCACGATGTCCCCCGTTACAAACAGTTTATTAAATGCCCCACCAGAGGAAAGAACACACTGGATCACTGTTACACCACAGTGAAAGACGCATATCGCGCTGTTCCCCGCGCTGTGCTCGGACTATCTGATCACGTGGTGGTCCACCTCATTCCCACATACAGACAGAGATTGAAGCTCACTAAACCTGTTGTGAGCACTACAAAGAAATGGACCAGTGAAGCTGAGGAGAAGCTGGAAACGTGCATGGAAATAACTGATTGGGGCATGTTTAAAGGAGCCACGCATGATCTGGATGAATACACAGACACTGTGAACTCTTATATCCACTTTTGTGAGGAGAGCATTCTTCCATCGCGCACCAGGGTGAGGTACTCTAATGATAAGCCCTGGTTCACTGCTAAGCTCAGACAGATCAGGAAGGAGAAGGAAACAGCGCTGAAAAGTGGAGACAGGGGCTGCTACAGGGAGGTTAAATATCGGTTTAACAGAGAGCTGAGGAGAGCTAAATCTGTGTATTCTGAGAGACTCCAGCAGCAGTTCACTGCTAATGACTCGGCTTCTGTGTGGAGAGGACTGAGGCAAATCACCAACTATCGGCCTCAGGCTCCTAAAGGTCAGGATGACAAAGCCCTTTGTCAAAGACTGTCCCAACACTATGCCCGTTTTGACACCTCGTCATCTGTGTCCAACTCCCCCCCTCCCTCCAGCTCCACAGCCTCCACGATCCCTACTTCATCAAAGGCGCCCCCCCTCCTCCCCCCTGCCCTTGTCATCAGTGAGCAGGACGTGCTCAAACAGTTCTCCAGACTGAACCCGCGCAAGGCCCCCGGTCCGGACGGCGTGTCTCCCTCCACCCTGAGACACTGTGCGAAAGAGCTGGCTCCTGTCTTCACAGACATTTTTAACACCTCCCTTAAGCTATGCCACGTGCCGTCCTGCTTCAAATCCTCCACCATCATCCCTGTCCCCAAGAAGCCACGGATCACTGGACTTAACGACTACAGACCTGTAGCGCTCACCTCTGTAGTCATGAAGTCCTTTGAGCGCCTGCTCCTGCCCCACCTCAAGTCCATCACCACCCCCCTCCTGGACCCGCTGCAGTTTGTCTACCGAGCCAACAGGTCTGTAGACGACGCAGTCAACCTGGCCCTCCACTCCATCCTGCAGCACCTGGACTCCCCGGGAACCTACGCCAGGATCCTGTTTGTGGACTTCAGCTCCGCATTCAACACCATCCGCCCCGCTCTGCTCCGGGACAAGCTCTGCAGGTGGATCACCGACTTCCTGACGGACCGGAGGCAGCATGTGCGGCTGGGAAAGACTGTCTCAGACTCTGCTAGCATCAGCACTGGATCACCCCAGGGCTGTGTACTTTCCCCCCTACTCTTCTCCCTTTATACCAACTCCTGCACCTCCAGCCACCAGTCTGTCAAGTTGATCAAGTTTGCGGACGACACCACCCTCATCGGGCTCATCTCCAATGGCGACGAGTCCGCCTACAGGAGAGAGGTGGCCCAGCTGGCGTCCTGGTGCAACAACAACAACCTGCAGCTGAACGCTCTGAAGACAGTGGAGATGATTGTGGACTTCAGGAAAGTCACAACCCCTCTGCCCCCCCCCTCACCCTCACAGGCTCTCCCATCTCCACTGCTGATTCCTTCCGCTTCCTAGGCACCACCATCACCAGGGACCTCAAGTGGGAGCCGACCATCAGCAACCTCATCAAAAAGGCCCAGCAGAGGATGTTCTTCCTGCGGCAGCTGAGGAAGCTCAAGCTGCCCACCAAGATGTTAGTGCAGTTCTACACAGCCATCATCGAGTCCATCCTCACCACCTCCATAACCGTGTGGTACGCAGGAGCCACTGCCAGGGACAGACTAAGGCTGCAGCGCGTCGTGCGCACTGCTGAGAAGGTGATCGGCTGCAAGCTCCCATCTCTCCAGGATCTGTACATCTCCAGGACCCGGAGGCGTGCTGGCCGGATCATAGCCGATCCCTCACACCCTGGTCACGTACTGTTTGCCCCTCTCCCCTCAGGTAGAAGACTTCGGTCCATCCAGACTAAAACCTCCCGTCACATGAACAGCTTCTTCCCCTCTGCCATCAGACTGCTGAACACTAAGTGACTTATTGACTCTCGTGCACTATGTACAGCAGCTCAACCAGACTCATGTCAATCATCACTGTTTTCTTCCTGCATTACCGACTGCACTATATGGTTCTCCACATTACCTGCTGCTCGCTAATATATTTTAACTGCTGACTAGTATTACTCACTCTTATTCTACACTTTATTGCATGTATAGTTTATTTCTTTTATTTTATCATGTTTAATGTTGCAGCATTGCACCGAGACAAATTCCTAGTTTGTGTACTACATGAACAATGGCAATAAATCTGATTCTGATTCTGACAAGCTCTTTCTCACAGCTAGACTCTGACGCACCATCAGTGACTGTTTGTGCGTCATCACCAGCCACGCTCCCAACCGTAAGCTGGGCTGCAGGCGCCACAGCCGGGCTCTCCACAGACACAGCAGCAGGTTCCGGAGTAGGACTGGCGGAAGGTCCCGCAGCGTCGTCTGTAGTAGCAGCGTGAGCGGAGGCTGCACCGCCTGCTCCAGCTGCGGCTTCATCAGAGCCTCCCGCCCGCTGCTTGTGCGGACAAGCGAACCGTTTATGGCCCACGTCTCCACATTCAAAACACTTCATCTGTCCTGAGCTCGCATACACCATGTAGGAGCCGTCCCCATGTTTGACCCAGAAGGACACTTCTAGTGTTTGAGTGGGCGAGTCAAAAAAACATGAACACCTGTCTCCTGAGGGATTTTACATGTTTTAATTTGGTATCCTTGCATCCCAAACTTACAGTTCTAAACGGGCCCACAAACTTCCCAAATCTGCGGAGCTCCGTCTCCAACTGCTCGTCAGTGATGAAAGGAGGAACACCTGAGACGGTGATAGGCGTTGATGGAACAGATAAGGGGGACACCTGTACATACGTATCTCCGATAACAACACCGCTTCCAATCAGAGTGTGGACATCCTCCTCAGCAGCCAGAAACACAACTACAGCTTTATTCATTCGGGACGCAAAGCAGATCGCATCATGTCCCACCTTCTCACCCACAGTAAGAAGGACCTCCTCCACAGTAACGCTGCTATCCGGGGAAACGATCCTCACCCCCTGGCGGATAGACGGAGATGGCATTTCAAAGGTCGCCATCCTCCAGCCAAAAAACTGCCACAACCGCTTAGAGCGTTTGCGGAAAACCGCACTCTTTCCTCTCAATGGGATGAGGATACTGTGTCCAACTTTCCTGCCCTTTCCATAAGTCCAGCTGTGGGAGAGTGGCAGGAGGGGGACGATCACCTGCTGTTCTTCAGAAATCCTCGTCTGAGCAAGTTCCAGTTTGTAGGGAAGAAGACTGTGTATCACATCTGTGTGAAAGTTCTGAATCTGCGCTCTCTGATGGAGGTGAAAGAGTTGAAGTGGGCGGGGTTTTGGGGGCCGGTATTCTCCCCGAAAGGCAGCTGGTGGTCCATGTACAAACGGATGGCGGATCTCCAGTGGAGGATTGTACATGGGGTTATAGCTATGAATAAATACAGAGCACACCTGGATCCTAATGTGGGGGAGGAATGTTTGTTTTGTTCCCAAGTTGAGACCCTGGAGCATTTGTTTGTTCAATGTTTTCGTTTATCTGGCCTTTTTGATCTTCTGAACGTGTGGTTTCATAATTTGGGTGAATGTTTCTCTTTTGGTTTGTTCATTTACGGTCCAAAGTATAAAGTGGCAAAGAGGTCTGTGCACACTTTGATGAACTTCCTATCTGGTACTGCTAAACTTGCCATCTGGCTGACAAGTTAAAATCGGACTACTAACACTGGCAGTGTGGATCCTGTGTTTGTTTTCAAGGCTTTGCTAAAAGCCAGACTCCAGGTGGAGTGCTCTTACTAAAAAATGGTGGACAATTTGGAGGTGTTCACCAATAGATGGACTGTAGGGAATATTTTGTGTTCTGTGGGAGAGGGGGATGAGTTATGTTTGCACTTTTGAAATGTGAGACACTTGGTGGAATGATGGTATTGGTGATCTTACATTTTTGAATTGTACAATAAAGGGATTTTTTAAAACTCTCTCTCTCTCTCTCTCTCTCTCTCTCTCTCTCTCTCTCTCTCTCTCTCTCTCTCTGTTTCCGGCGGCCGAAGGAGGAGGGTGGAAATAGGGAACTCCGTTGTTTGGACTTTTTTTTGGTTTTCTACTGCTGGCCGCTTTTCCAGTTTTTGTTTTTTTGGGTGGAGGATGGCGGCCTTGGGAAAGCCACCTCCATCTATCCACCAGGGGGTGAGGATCGTTCCCCCGGACAGCGCTGTTACTGTGGAGGAGGTCCTGGAGGCTGTGGCCGAGCAGGTGGGCCCTGACGCGGTCTGCGTTGCTTCCCGAATGAATAGAGCTGTGGTTGTGTTTCTGGCAGCTGAAGACGATGTCCACACCCTGATTGTAAGCGGTGTGGTTATCGGGGAAACGTACTGTATGTACAGGTGTCCCCCTTATCTGTCCCATCAACGAGAATCACCATCTCAGGTGTTCCACCTTTCATCACTGATGAGCAGCTGGCGACGGAGCTCTGCAGATTTGGGAAGTTTGTGGGCCCGTTTACAACTCTGCCTTTGGGATGCAAGGCCGCCAAGTTTAAACATGTGAAATCACTCAGGCGACAGGTGTTCATGTTTCTCGACTCGCCCACTCAGACTCTGGAAGTCTCCTTCAGGGTCAAGCACGGGGACGGATCTTATATGGTGTATGCGAGCTCGGGACAGATGAAGTGTTTTGAATGTGGAGACGTGGGCCATAAACGGTTCGCTTGTCCGCACAGGCAGCGGGCGGAGGGCCGTGATGGGGCCGCGGATGGTGCCGGCGGCGAGCCCTCCGCTCACGCCGCAGCTGCGGACGGTGGCGCGGCCTCCGCTCCCACTACCCCTGCTCCGGAGCCTGCCGCTGTGTCTGTGGACGGCCCGGCTGTGCCGCCCACGGCCCAGCTTGCAGCCGGGAGCGTTAATGGCGATGGCGCCACAAAAGTCACTGATGGTGCGTCACAATCATCTCGCTGTGTGACGTCGACAGCTGGGCCTCCGGCAGCTGCTACCGCTTCGGAGGAGGGGACGGAGCACCGACCTGATGGTGCGTCACAATCATCTTGCTGTGTGACGTCAGCGGCTGTGCCTCTGCCAGCTGCTGCCGCTTCGGAGGAGGGGACGGAGCACCGACCTGATGGTGCGTCAGAATCTCGCTGTGTGACATCAGCGGCTGTGCTTCCAGCGGCTGCTACCGTTACACAGCGGGGGATGGAACAGCGACAGTCAGCTGCTGAGGGTGGCGTCCAGGAAAATGTGGCCCATGATGAATCCACTGGCCCGGGAGAACCAAGCAGTCGGCTGAGTTGTGCTGCCGAGGAAATGGGAATCTGATAACGACGCTGTGTCTAATACTGGGTCTATTGAGGCAAAATGCAGTACAAACACGAGTTTGTACTCACTGGACGAAATCAATGCTTTTCTGGATGAAACCTATAACAAAGCCATTAGGGTCGCCGTCTACTTCAGTGACACTGATAAATTCATTAAGTCTGTGGATGTGCTCAGAAGGCAGGTTGGTCTTGATCTCCTGGATGAAAGGAAACATTATCGCCTCAGGAAACACCTGACAGCCCTGCGTAAAGCAGCAGGGGGAACGCCGGTCAAGCGCGCCCAACAGGAGGAATGAATGGCGGTCGTTCCTCTGCCTGTTTCACACATTTTTGGGATATTGTTTGAACAGACTTGTATATGACATTTAATTGACTGTAATTGACTGTCACAGAACTGGATCTTTGAATAGGTGGACTGCAAGGAATGCTCTGTGTTGTGTGGGGGGGAACATTTCAGTTTGCACTTTTTCCAATGTGACACACTTGGTGGAATGATGTTGGTGTGCTTACATTTTTTTGAAGTGTGCAATAAAGGCTTATTTTAAAAGGTCAAAGGTCTCTCTCTCTCTCTCCCTCTCTCCGGCGGCCGAAGGAGGAGGGTGGAAATAGGGAACTCCGTGGCTTGTTTGGACTTTTTTTCAGTTTTCTACTGCTGGCCGCTTTTCAAGTTTTTGTTTTTTTGGGTGGAGGATGGCGGCCTTGGGAAAGCCACCTCCATCTATCCACCAGGGGGTGAGGATCGTTCCCCCGGACAGCGAAGTTACTGTGGAGGAGGTCCTGGAGGCTGTGGCCGAGCAGGTGGGCCCTGACGCGGTCTGCGTTGCTTCCTGAATGAATAGAGCTGTGGTTGTGTTTCTGGCGGCTGAAGACGATGTCCACACCCTGATTGTAAGCGGTGTGGTTATCGGGGAAATGTATGTACAGGTGTCCCCCTTATCTGTCCCATCAACGAGAATCACCGTCTCAGGTGTTCCACCTTTCATCACTGACGAGCAGCTGGCGACGGAGCTACGCAGATTTGGGAAGTTTGCGGGCCCGTTTACGACTCTGCCTTTGGGATGCAAGGCCGCCAAGTTCAAACATATGAAATCGCTCAGGCGACAGGTGTTCATGTTTCTCGACTCGCCCACTCAGACTCTGGAAGTCTCCTTCAGGGTCAAGCACGGGGACGGATCTTACATGGTGTATGCGAGCTCGGGACAGATGAAGTGTTTTGAATGTGGAGATGTGGGCCATAAACGGTTTGCTTGTCCGCACAGGCAGCGGGCGGAGGGCCGTGATGGGGCCGCGGATGGTGCCGGCGGCGAGCCCTCCGCTCACACCGCAGCTGCTACGGAGCCTGCTGCTGTGTCTGTGGACAGCCCGGCAGCGGCCCAGCTTGCCGTCGGGAGCGTGGATCGCGATGTCACCAAAAAGGTCACTGATTGTGCGTCACAATCATCTCGCTGTGTGACGTCAACAGCTGAGCCGCCGGCAGCCGCTACCGCTTCAGAGGAGGGGACGGAGCACCGACCTGATGGTGCGTCACAATCATCTCGCTGTGTGACGTCAGCGGCTGTGCCTCCGCCAGCTGCTGCCGCTTCGGAGGAGGGGACAGAGCACCGACCTGATGGTGCGTCAGAATCTCGCTGTGTGACATCAGCGGCTGTGCTTCCGGAGGCTGCTACCATTACACAGCGGGGGATGGAACAGCGACAGTCAGCTGCTGAGGGTGGCGTCCAAGGAAATGTGGCCCATGATAAATCCACTGGCCCGGGAGAACCAAGCAGTCAGCTGAGTTGTGCTGCCGAGGAAATGGAATCTGAGAACGACACTGTGTCTAATACTGAGTCTATTGAGGCAAAATGCAGTACAAACACGAGTTTGTATTCGCTGGAAGAAATAAATGCATTCCTGGACGCAACCTATAACAAAGCCATTAGGGTCGCCGACTACTTCGGTGGCACTGATAAATTCATTAAGTCTGTGGATGTGCTAAGAAGACAGGTTGGTCTTGACCTCCTGGATGAAAGGAAACGTTATCGCCTCAAGAAACACCTGACAGCCCTGCGTAAAGCAGCAGGGGGAATGCCGGTCAAGCACGCCCGACAGGAGGAATGAATGGCGGTCATTCCTCTGCCTGTTTTACCCATTTTTGGGATAATGTTTGAACAGATTGGTATATGACATTTAATTGACTGTAATTGACTGTCACAGAACTGGATCTTTGAATAGGTGGACTGCAGGGACTGCTCTGTGTTGTGTGGGGGGGAACATTTCATTTTGCACTTTTTCCAGTGTGACACACTTGGAGGAATGATGTTGGTGTGCTTACATTTTTTTGAAGTGTGCAATAAAGGCTTTTTCAAAGTCAAAGTCTCTCTCTCTCTCTCTCTGAGCCTTTGCTGTGCAGGTTGCGCGCTCGGCTGGGTGGTCTGGTTCTGCCGGGGCCATCAAGCTGTGGCCGCCCGATTGTCCTGTCTGCTTATGCGGATGACGTTGACGTTTTCATCACCTCCAACGGCGATGTGCAGCGTCTGGTGGACACTTTGACAGTTTTTGAAAGGGCATCTTCTGCACGGGTTAATTGGGCCAAGAGTGAGGGTCTATTGGTGGGCCACTGGTCGCGTCAAGCCATCCCTCGCCTGCCCGGCGGCCTTCAGTGGGGGACGGCCGGTCTCAAAGTGTTGGGGTTTTTTCTGGGTACGGAGGCCTTTGAACGAAAGAACTGGGAGGGTGTTAAGGACAAGGTGTGTGCTCGCATTTCTAAATGGAAATGGTTGCTACCACAACTGTCATATAGGGGCAGGGTTCTGGTCGTGAATAATCTGGTTGCCTTGGCTCTCTGGCATAGGCTGGTGGCTTTGACACCGCCAAGGAGCCTCGTGGAGGAGATTCAGAAGACAATCGTGGACTTCTTTTGGTCTGGTCGCCACTGGGTCCGCGCGCCAGTTCTCTACCTGCCTGTGGCCGAGGGGGGACAGGGCCTGGTGGACATACATTCCAAGATCGCCAGCTTCAGGCTTCGAACTGCACAACGACTCCTTTACGGATGCGGACCCTGCTGGATGGACACTGCTAAGCTGCTCTTGAGGAGAGTTGGTCGCTTGGGCTATGATAAGCAGCTCTTCCTCGTGACACCTGGGGAGGTGGACCTTACTGGACTATCTGCTTTTTACACGTCCGTTTTGCATGCATAGCGAGTCTTCAACGTGGCCCGCTTCCGTGATGAGGAGCCAGGCATGTGGCTGTTCGAAGAACCACTGTTTTTCAATCGATTCATCGCAGCAGAGGTGCTGCAGTCTGCCAGTCTGCAGAGTTGTTTGCGGGAGGCACGCTGTACCAAGCTGGGTCATCTTATGAAGATGTCGACCACTTCGATGGAGACACTGAGGCGGAGTGCAAAAATTACATCTGTCAGACTGCTGCAAAGGGTGGTGGAGGACGTGTGCGCCGCCCTGCCGCAGCCGCTTCGAGCGTTTGCGAGGAACCGCACTCTTTCCATTCAATGGGATGACGACACTGCGTCCACCTTTCCTGCAATTTCCATAACTCCGGATGTGGGGGAGTGGCAGGGAGGAGAGGATCACCTACTGACCTTCAGGATTCCTCGCGTGGGCAAGTTCCAGTTTGTCGGGACAAGGGCGGTGTATCACATCTGTGTGAAGGTTCTGAATCTGCGCTCTCTGAAGGATGTCACGGAGTCGAGGTGGGCGGGTTGTTTGGGGCCAGGGGTCTCCCCAAAAGGCAGCTGGCGGTGCATGTACAAGCAACCTATTGAGAAACGCACAGCAGATCTCCAGTGGAGGATTGTGCATGGGGCAATAGCCACAAATAAATACAGGGCACACCTTGATCCGACTGTGGGGGGGGAATGTTTGTTTTGTTCCCAAGTTGAGACCCTCGACCATTTGTTTGTCCACTGTTTTTGTTTATCTGGCCTTTTTGACATTTTGCGCGAGTGGTTTCGGGCTTTGGGTGAACGATTCTCTTTTGGTCTGTTCATTTACGGTCCGAAGTACAAAGTGGCAAGGAAGGCTGCCCACACTTTGATGAACTTCCTATCTGGGACTGCTAAGCTTGCCATCTGGCTGACGAGGAAAAATCGGGCAAGCAATGCTGGCAATGTGGATCCTGTGTCCGCTTTCAAGGTCTTGTTGACAGTCAGACTCCGGGTAGAGTTCTCTTACTATCAAATGGTAAAAAATCTGGAGGCGTTCATCAATAGATGGGCTGTAGGGAATGTTTTGTGTTCAGTGGGTCAGGGGGATGAGTTATGTTTGCACTTTTGAGATGTGACACACTTGGACAACTGATATTGGTCTTTCTGCAATTTTGAAATGTGCAATAAAGCCTTTTTTTAAAAGTCAAAGTCTCTCTCTCTCTCTCTCTCTCTCTCTCTCTCTCTCTCTCTCTCTCTCTCACTCACTCACTCACTCACTCACTCACTCACTCACTCACTCACTCACTCACTCACTCTCTCTCTCTCTCTCTCTCTCTCTCTCTCTCTCTCTCTCTCTCTCTCTCTCTCTCTCTCTCCCTCTCTCTCAGTGCCCACAGGCAGGTCCTGCATTATTTCATGATATTGCTCTCTTTTCTCCCACTCTTCTCAGCACCTCGTCGTTTCCCACCCTGTCTGTCCAGTTGATCGTCTCCATTCTCCTCCACATCCACATCTCACAGCTCTCCAGTCTCTTGATAGATGTACTTTATTGATCCCAAACTGGTAAATTACAGATGTCTGCTTTCTTCATAGTCCAGGTTTCTGAGCCATAGAGGAGCGCATTCCACACCAGTGTCTTGATGAGACGTTTCTTCAAGATTGAGGCCTCTTATAAGCAGTGTTTGGTGTTTATTGAATACATCTTTGGCCATGGTGATTCTTGCTTTGATCTCCTTGCTTCTTCCGTCTTCTGTCAACAGGCTGCCAAGGTACTTAAACTGTTGGACCTGTTCAATATTTTTCCATTGATGTTGATTTGTAGCTGTTCTTATTTGCTCTTTTCGATCTTCATGTAGTCTTCTTCTGGTTGATCTTCATTTTATATCTTTCCACCACGTCGTTCAATTGAAACATGGTTGTCTGTAGTCCTGCTGAGCTCGCCATCATCGCCTGATCGTCTGCAAATCTCACCGCTTGAATGTGTTGACCTCCCACTTTCACACACTCTTCAACTTCCTCCATGGCTTCTTTCATAATTTCTGCATAGATGTTAAACAGCAAGGGTGATGGCAAACAACCGTGATGTATTCCTCTTTTGATGGTGCATGATCCTGTCACTCCTTGGACCTGCTGTTACTGTTGCTGTCTGTCCCATGTACAAGGCTGCGATTAGACATCTATCTCTCCTGTCCACTCCCAGATCTTTCAGAATCCTCATCAGTATTGTCCAGTCGACCCTGTCAAATGCTTTTTCAAAGTCGGCCAAAGCATACATATACTTCTTGATTGTGCTCTCTACTGCATTCTCCTATTGTTCTCTCATCATTGCTGTTGCCTCTCAGATGCCTATACCTTTCCTGAAACTGAACTGATCACTTCCAATATACTCAAATGTTTTGGCTGTCAGTCTGATGTTCAGCACCCTCAACATGATTTTAGATGTGTGGGATTGAGGCTGATTGTCCAATGGTCTTCACACCTCTGTGCATTTGGTTTCTTTTGTAGCAGAACAGTAATACTGCACAGGAAGTCTGCAGACCATTCTCTGGTATTGTACATGGTCTTGCAAAGGTTCACTAGGTGTTTCATCACTTCTGGGTTCAGTGCCTTGAGGAGCTCTGCTGGAATGCCATCTTCACCTTCAGCTTTGCCTGTCTTCAGCTTGTTCATTGCTTGCATTGATTGATGTTAATGTTGATTCACATGATGTAATCCAGTTGCATCCTTGTCAAGTCTCCAGGTGCTGACCAGTTGTTCTGCACTTATGATGCTTGTGCCATGTGTTGGTGATGTACAGCTTATTCCTCTTGCAGAATTCTACCAGCATTCCCAGGCCATACTTGTCAGTCACGTTATCTTTGCTTTGGTTTCCACTACCGTATTCAGGTCACCCATCACTATCACATAGTCATCCCCTCTTCCACATCAGATGAAGTCCTCCACTTGCTCATGAACTGCTTTCACTTCTTCGTCTTTATAGTCTGTTGTTGGCATGTAGACCACAATCACCACAGTGTCAACTGGTGATCCGCTCAGTCTCATTCTCATCAATCTGTCGTTTGCACACTCGACTTCAGTCACACTCTTGCTTGTTGTTTAACCCCTTGCACTCTGGTCAGTTTCCCTAAAAACGCCAAAAAGTAACGTACCCAAAGTAAATTTCCATACAACTAGTGTCTATATATATACATTTATAGTAATATGGACATATGTTTACTAGATGTTGTTTTTTCTTGCCTTCTGATTGTTGCTCTGAGTGTTGCTATCCCTATGCTGTTGTAATCCTGGAATTTCCCCATTGTGGGACTAATAAAGGCTTATCTTATCTTAACTTCTGTATGGAGTTTGCATGTTCTCCCTGTGCTGCGTGGGTTTACTCCGGGGGCTCCGGTTTCCTCCCACAATCCAAAGACATGCATGTTAGGTTAATTGGTTGTTCTAAATTGTCCCTAGATATCTGTTTCCTATAAGCCCTTAGAATAGAGGGTTAGTACTAGTGAAAGCGCTTTGAGTGGTCTTTGTGACTAGAAAAGTGCTATATAAGTGCAGGTTAGTTAGTTAGTTAGTAAATCAAAAGCTGTTCTTCAACCCTTTGCAGCATCTTCATGGGGTTGGTCTCATTTAAAAGAAAACACTTTGAATTTTTTGGCAAAACAGTCATAATCTCTCTAAGTGCTCCTCCCACTGAGTAACAGTCATCTAAACATACTGAACTTGAAGAAAATAAATTTCGCCTGGGTGTTTTTTTGGATACAAATGCTTGCAAATAACACACAGCTGTCAGATCCGGGCTGGAAAATGCAACAGAAATGTAGAACCAAGTGTTTTCAAGCTGAGGTTAAAATTTTGTAACAACAAAAAATGAATACATTACACAGCTTTGTTCTCAGGTAGTTCCCAGGCGTTTTTGAACTGTGCCAAATTGTGCCAAATGGCACAGTTTAGAAAAACGTCTGTAACTTTTGAATGATTCAATATAGAAGCTTCATCTTGGGCTCTAATGAAAGGTGAAGGGCTGTGTGTGTGTGTGTGTGTGTGGGGGGGGGGGTGTTTATTCATTCATGAATGAATGAATGATCAAACAAGCCCCCACACACAAAGAAGCATGCCACGTAAAAAATGTGTGGCTTTTTTTTACAAGAAAAAAATAACCTACAGTGCACTAAAAATTGTACTAAAATATCTGTAATGTAGAAGATAACAACTCCCACCCCCCACCCCCGCTACAGAGGACGGACATCGCCCATCGCTACATGACGGACAGCGGGGACGGTGCGCCGCGGTCTACTACGCACAGTTGTACTAAAATATCTGCAATAATATCTGCAATCCGCTACAGAAGAGTAGCGGTGGTGGGGGGGGGGTCACTGTCCGGACGCGGCGCACGGGTCGCGCACGGCGACGGCGCACGGCGCATCATGTTGCGATGACGCACAGTTGTAATTTACCGATCGGTCAAAAGTCATTTTGATTACAATTTTCAGGGATAAAGAATAATTTAGCTTATAACACTTACCTGTCCACAACAGCAGTGTCGCTGGCGAACTTCTGTTCCTCATTGTCAGACAAACATGACGCTGGTCCGCTTGTTATGGACTCGTGGTTCTGGTCACGAGACCCGGTCAAACCATAATTCCATTATTGTGGTTTTGCGCTTCCATGATTGCAGTTTTGGCAAACAATTTTTCAAAACAAATAAGAACAGTAGTAAGAAAAAAAGACTGGCGAACGCGTGTGTGTCACCCAGCGGCTTACACAAAACAGATTTTATGCACAGGACGTACGCTTTCGAACTTCTGTGCTTCAGTTGGCTCGCTGTATTCGCAGCTGTTGGAAGGCGGGTCCTTCTTGCTAAGTTTTCAGTCATTGGTTCTTCAAGGTTTCAGAAACCCAATTCAAGGCTCTTATTAGTCGAATGAGAGGTCAATCACATCTAAACCAATGAAAGCACTCCTTTGGCTTTCTGTTTGCGGCTGTGTCTGTAGTGGAAGAACGGAAATGCAGCTTTTTTTTTTTTTCAGTGCACCCTAGGATGCACAGTGTGCATCTAGGACGCAGAGACGTGACCGCTCGTGGTATCCCGGAGTGCAAGAGGTTAATCCATCAAAAGCACCACTCCATGCTGACTTTGATCTCCTCCAGAATGGATCACTCTATACCTGTTGCTGCTGATGTCACCTTTCTCTTTCCATCTGGTCTTCATCAGTCCAAGAATGTTCAGCTGCATTCTTTCCATTTCTCTCAATGTTTTCTAGCTTTTCAGGCCTCAACATGCTACAACCATTCCATGTCCCAATCTTGAGGACTTTGGTGTTGCAAAGGCATGTTTTCTATTAATTTGTTTACTTTATTCATAAAATAGTTATTGAAGTATTTTGCAGTATCTTTAGGCTTAGATATAATTCGATTTTCCGTCTCTACAAAGAGTGGAGTAGAATTTCAGTTTCTTCCTAAAAGCTCATTAATAGTCTTCCATAGTTTTTTCAGGTCATAGTTGATGGTGTTTATTGTATTCTCATAGTATATTTTCTTCTGATCTCTTTTTAATTTTGTTACAAAGTTTTTTAGTTTGTGATATTCTTTCCCGTCATTGTGATTGCCTGTAGTAATAGCAGTTTTTGCTTGATTTCTTTGTTTCATATATTGTTTGACTTCACTGTCCAACCATGGAGTTCTGATAGATCTGTCAACAAACTTCTTCAGTGGAGCATGCTTATTCATCCCCTCCTGCTTCAAAACCACAACCATCGTCCTTCTCCCCAAAAAGAGTCCGCCGACCTGTCTGAATGATTACAGACTGGTAGCACTCACTCCAATCATCATGATGTGCTTTGAGAAAGTGGTACTGCCCCTCATTCAGGACAGCATACCGGACACCCTGGACCTCCTGCAGTACGCCTACCGGCCCAACAGATCCACCTCAGACGCCATTGGTGCAGCACTCCTTTATTCTCTCTCCCACCTGGAAGATAAAGACTCCTACGTTAGGATGCTCTTTGTCGACTACAGCTCCGCCTTCAACATGGTCATCCCCCACAAACTCACTGACAAACTGTCTTCACTTGGCCTGCACCCCACCTTCTGTGACTGGCTACTGGACTTTCTAACTGGCAGGCCTCAGACTGTCAGGATGGGTAACAGGACCTCAGCAGGCATCATCACAAACACAGGTGTCCCACAGGGTTGTGTTCTCATCCCCATCCTCTACAGCCTCTTCACCCATGACTGTGTTGCCTCCCACAAGGACAATATCATCTTAAAGTACACGGATGACACAGCAGTGATAGGACGCATCATTGGTGGTGATGAAGCATCCTACAGGACCATCCTACAGGTGGCCAGCCTGGTGTCATGGTGTGAGGACAACAACCTCACCCTCAACATGGACAAGACAAAGGAGATGATGGTGGATATGATGAAGAGGAGGAGGAGACCCCATCGGCCGCTGTTCATCTGGGAGCTTGAGGTGGAGAGGGTGAGCAGCTTTAAATCCCTGGGCATCCATATCAGTGAGGACCTTACGTGGGCACTCAACACCACAGAGCTGGTTAAGAGAGTTCAAGAGCAGCTGTACTTTCTGAGGAGGCTGAAGAATTTTGGCATATCCCCCAGGAGCCTCAATTTCTACAGCTGCATCAACATCATTTTTTCATCTTCGTAATATTGCACGTCTCCGTCCCACCCTCTCTCCCTCTGCTGCTGAAATACTCATCCACGCCTTCATCACCTCCAGACTTGATTACTGTAACAGCATTCTGTATGGACTTCCTTCCATCATCCTACAAAAACTACAGTATGTCCAAAACTCAGCCGCCCGCCTACTTACTCACTCCCGCTCCAGAGACCACATCACTTCTCTTCTCCGTCAACTCCACTGGCTCCTCATTCAACAGCACATCAACTTCAAGATCCTCCTCATCACCTATAAAGCTCTTCATAACCTCGTCCCCTCATACCTAACTGACCTTCTATCTCGTCATTCCCCCACTCGCCTCCTCCGCTCTGCTGACACTCACCTTCTCACCCCCATCACCAAGACAAAACTCCGCACCCTGGGTGATAGATCATTCGCCATTGCCGCACCAACCCTCTGGAATTCCTTGCCCCTTCACATCCGGTCCGCCAACACACTTGCTTCCTTCAAAAGTCAACTCAAAACCCATCTCTTCAAATCTACCTACGAAAACTGACTGCCTCTTCTACCTATGTGTACCTACCTTGTCTGTTTACCTGTTCTCTGTATGTTTGTCCCTATGCTGCTTCGTAAAGCGTCTTTGAGTATTTAGAAAAGCGCTATATAAGACTGATGTATTATTATTATTATTATTATCATCGAGAACATCTTGGTCAACTGCATCACCGCAGGGTACGGCAGCACTACTGTCCTGGACCGCGGACTCCACTCCCCTCTCTGCAGAGCATCTACCATCGCAGAGTCCAAAGCAGTGCTGCCACCATCCTCCAGGACCCCACCCACCCCCAGCACAGAATGTTCACATTCCTACCCTCAGGCTGAAGGTACAGAAGTGTGAAATGCAGGACAACCAAACTAAAAAACTTCTCTTTCCCACTGCCATCAGACTCCTGAACAAATAACAAACTTCAGGCACAGCTTTGCAGATAGGAACTCACACACTGGTTGTTAAATTTACATATTGCTCACTTGCACAGTGTACATAATCTCACCCCGCCTCATGTCCATATCATCTCTGCTGCTAAATTGTCATTGTACAGTCTACTGGGTATCATCATTACAGAGAATCACAGGGGCTGAGGTTGCCAAGGTGGTTAAAAATCTCCTTGGTGGCCGGGCCCCAGGGATGGACGAGATTCGCCCTGAGTACCTCAAGGCCCTGGATGTTGTTGGGCTGTCATGGTTGACACACCTCTGCAACATTGCGTGGAGGTCGGGGGCAGTGCTTTTGGCATGGCAACCCGGGGTCCTGGAGGGTGTGCTCCAACTTTAGAGGGATCACACTCCTCAGCCTCCCTGGGAAGGTCTATGCCAAGGTACTGGAGAGGAAAGTCCGGCCGTTGGCCGAACCTCGGACTCAGGAGGAACAATGTGTTTTTCGTCCTGGCCATGGCACATCGGACCAGCTCTTTACCCTCTCGAGAATTCTCGAGGGTTCGTGGGAGTTTGCCCAACCAGTTTACATGTGTTTTGTGGACTTGGAGAAGGCATTTGACCACGTCCCTTGTGGTTTTTTGTGGGGGGTGCTTCGGGAGTATGGGGTATCGGGCTTGTTGTTACGAGCTATTCGGTCTCTGTACGACCGTTGTGAGAGTTTGGTTCGTATTGCCAACACTCGGTCGGACTCATTCCCAGTGAGAGTTGGACTCTGCCAGGGCTGCCCTTTGTCACCGATCCTGTTCATAATTTTTATGGACAGGATTTCTAGGCGCAGCCAGGGAATGGAGGGTGTCATGCTTGGTGACCACAGGATCTCATCTCTGTTGTTTGCAGATGATGTTGTCCTGTTGGCTTCATCCAGCAATGACCTACAGCTCTTGCTGGGACGGTTTGCCGCTGAGTGTGAAGCGGCTGGGATGAGAATCAGTACCTCCAAGTCCGAGTCCATGGTCCTCAGCCGGAAAAAGGTGGATTGTCCTCTCTGGGTTGGGGATAGGCTCCTGCCCCAAGTGGAGGAGTTTAAGTATCTTGGGGTCTTATTCACGAGTGAGGGGAAAATGGAGCGAGAGATTGACAGACTGATTGGAGCAGCATCTGCAGTGATGCGGACGTTGTACCGGTCTGTTGTGGTGAAGAGGGAGCTTAGTTCTAAGGCAAAGCTGTCGATTTACTAGTCAATCTATGTTCCTACCCTCACCTATGGTCACGAGCTTTGGGTAGTGACTGAAAGAACGAGATTGCGGATACAAGCGGCTGAATTGAGCTTTTTCCATAGGATTGCTGGACTTACCCTCAGAGATGGGGTGAGGAGCTCAGTCATCCGGGAGAGGCTCAGAGTAGAACTGCTGCTCCTCCACATTGAAAGGAATCAGTTGAGGTGGTATGGGCATCTGATTAGGATGCCTCCTGGACGCCTCCCACTTGAGGTGTTTCGGGCACGTCCCCCTGGGAGGAGACCCCGGGGCAGACCCAGGACTCGCTGGAGAGACTGTATCTCCCATCTGGTCTGGGAACGCCTTGGTATCCTCTCTGAAGAGCTGGAACAGGTGGCTGGGGAGAGGGAAGTCTGGGCTTCTCTGCTTGAACTGCTGCCTCCGCGACCCGGACCTCCGGAAAAGCGGTAGAAGATGGATGGATGGATGGAGAAAAATATCTTGTATCCCTGTACATTTATCTCTCAATCTTCAAAAGTGAAGTCTAAATGAGTTGCAGATATTGCAAGTGCATAGAGATCACAGGAGTTCAGTAATACAGGAATGTCTTATAATTTGTTCCTATTTGCTGTTTGTTTGTTTTTTTTAAGGGCAGTGCACATTGATATCAAGTGATATCAATGTAAACTTGCCAGATTGTAGCCAGTTGCTAATTTCCATCTGTTGTCCATGGGTTACAATTTTTTCTTCCCCCATTCTATTATGCTGAGCACCAAGCTAGAGGGTGGGAAGTACCATTTTTATATGGTCTTTGGTATGGCCCAGCCAGGGCTTGAATCCATGACCTCCCGGCTAAGGGGCGGGTGCTCTACCACAAGACCACTCACTACTCCTGATGCTATTGATGTTGATATGTGCAACCCTTCAACTTTTTTTTGGCACTGTGTGATGTTGTGAGTCATACATATGAATGAATGAATGAATGAATCTTTATTTCGGATAGATTAAAAAGTTTTTAGCAAAAATCCTTTTATGATTGGCACCTTGTCAAACATGGCTCATTGTATTTATTGCAAGAGTCATTGATACATTTCTAATTCTTAAGTGTCTTATTGCTAAGACTTTGGCTTCCTCAGGAGACCCGTTCAGCTTAATAAAGACTTTACAGTTGACTGTCCATCTGGCCTGAATTGTTTTCTGTTTTCTAAGAAGGCATGCTTGAGTAGCATTGTCAGCATTTTTCTTTGTCAGATGCTCATTTACATAGACTTCTGTGCCTCTTAGTTTTTTTACCTTGTCTAAGAAGCTGCCACTGCCCTGGCATATGACCGGGCTCTGGTCTCCAATCCACTGATCATGACGTCATTCTTTCTTGTATATTGTTCGAGGTCAGCTACCTGGCATTCCAGGTTGGCAATCCTCTTCTCTTTTTCCTTGTTTTGATTCCTCAAATCTTGAATTACCTCTATCAAGTCCATTATCATTTTCTGGTGCTTGGAGACAGTAGCTATCTCCTCTGACATAAAGTCCAATGCATAGCATTATTTCATTTATAATTTTGATCAGGTATAAAGGTTATTTAATTTAGACTTAGAAGTGTAGGTGTGTAGGGACAGATGTTTGATCCGTCACCACAAACACTTATGTATGTATATACTGTATGTTATGTATCCATAACATACAGTAAATAGAGAGTAACACACTCGTTGGGGCACCGGCTCACTTTTTGGTAAACAGTTATTAATAACTCGTCTTTATACCTTATTAATCACTCAGTCTCAAATTATTCATGAGTCCTACTGGGGACTTAGAACCTTGACACAGAAACGGAAGAAATACTCAACAACTTCTCTGTAATTTACGGATTTATTAATGAAGTTATGATTAAATGACCTTACATTCAAATAACTTGTGAGCAGGTGAAATGAACATTTTGAGTATCACATTCAACTTGGATAACTCATTAATCAACAGAGTATGATCACATTTGCAGAACCAGGGTGAAAATGTGAGCTGAATTAACTGGGATGAGGATATGAATAAACTGGACGCAAATTTATGAAGAAAATTATAATTATAGGCAAAATTCTGAATTATGCTAAGAAAGTAAAAATGGGATTTAAAAAAAAAAAGAGAGAGAATACAGTGATCCCTCGCTACTTCGCGCTTCACCTTTCGCGCCCTCAGTGCATCGCGGATTTTTCAAAAATATTCATCAAAAATTCAAAATTGAGAAAAAATGGGCGGGCGCTAGCAGAAGGCAGGGAGACTACATTAGAACATCAGGTATCAACACGGAGAGCAGCACAACTCAAAATCCACCTCTCTGACCACCGCTCCACTCCTCTCCGCCCACCTCTTCACCGCTCGGGAATCTCGCAAGCTGATTGGCCGAGACGTTTTACCTCGCAAGCTGATTGGCCGAGACGTTTTACCCAGCTTCTCTCCCTGCCAAGCGCCCATACCCAGCGAAGGAAGACCACATTCATTGTTCTTTATTGCTGGTGTTGCTTAGTCTCGCCGCATGGAACTTTTCGCTGTTCTCTTGTGCCTTTTTGTGCGAAATAGTCTTCCCATCGAGCCACTCGACGATCCTGCGCCTCTAGCACCTGACGATGAGGTGTCACCTGAGGAGCAGTAAAGCTCTCATTAACCTGTGCAGTAAATCATCTTCATCTTGAGTTACGTATCTTGTTATAAGAATAAAAGAGTTCTAAAAACATATTTATGTACACTTTATTTACATCTACGTATGCTTACACACACAGACACACACACGTATCATATGAGAGAGAGAGTGAGAGAATGAACGTACGTATTATTTATGGGTGACGTCATTAGGGGTGACGCTACTTCGCGGTTTTTCACTTTTCGCGGTCGGTTCTGGAACCCATTAACCGCGATAAGTGAGGGATCACTGTATTAATTCTCTTTAATTCTGTATCTGATCAGATTTTGAATAATTTCCAAATCTCAGACGTTATTCAGTAGATGGGACAAAGAATACAGCTCACGTGACTCTCCTTGAGTTGAAGTTCGTTGTCCATTGAGGTCCTCTTCATCACTCGGTTCCTCAACTGAAGATTTATTTAGATGATGCAGGAAATATCTGCACGCACATATTTTCCCCAGAGTTCACAGTCCAGCAGTCACAAAGCTGAGATTTGACTGCAGTAATAAGGCATCTTCGTCTTCTCCTTTGGGCAGCTGTAATGGCGAACTGTGTCCGGGCTTTCATGGGTCGGCGGCTGTTCCAAAGGTACGAATAAATTTGGGAATAATTACAAATCTGATCCAAATAACAAAATTTAAAGAGATAAGATAAAATAAACTCAAGCCACAAAAATCCAGGTGCTTCTGACATCGTGGAGTTGAAAATAGCTTCCAGTGTAAGGAATGGTCAGTCAGTTCCTTGAAAACCACACGGTGAGTTTAAAGAAAGTTTAACAGAATACAGATAGTAAATGCCTGTGAAGCATGAAGTTTGACTTCATTTAACAAGCTGAGCTCAAAGAAGAAGTAGTTCCCAGACATTTAAAGAAAAACATTAAAAGGCACAGAAGTTCACACAAAGACAGTGCTCCATGTTCTCTGTAACACTCTGAAAAAAACTGTCTGAGCTAGGGTGTTTCCCCTGCTTAAGACTGAGCAGAATTTTGCACAAAGCTCTGATTGACACAACCTATAACCAACAGTTTCCCGTTGTGGGCGGGTTTAGTGAACTTTGGTCCAATCAGAAACCAGTCCTTTCTTTGTCACCAACCAATAGAATGAAAGGAGTTTTGTCCCGCAGAAGGTCACTTGTGATTGGTGGAGCCAGTATATGACTTGGTACTTTTCCACATGAGAAACACATCGTTATTAATACTGAAAATTCATTAATATACTTATGTATAAAATTCAATTCAATTCAATTCAACTTTATTTATATAGCGTCATTTCACAACAACAGTCATCTCATAGCACTTTCAACTGTAGGGGGAACCCCCACAGTTGCAGAAAGACCCCAGCAATCAGGTGATCCCCTGTGAGCAAGCGCTTGGCGACAGTGGAGAGGAAAAACTCCCTTTTAAAAGGAAGAAACCTCCAACAGAACCAGGCTCAGAGAGGGGCAGTCATCTGCTGCGACTGGCTGGGGCGTGAGGGGATAGAGAAGAAGAAAAGAACAGACATGTAGAGAGCAAACAGCACGATGGGGACTCAATCTATGGGAGAGAACAAACAAATGTTAATGACCAGCAAAAAAAAATATTTCATTGAGAGTGAAGAAAGGAGTGAGGCTCAGTGCATTATTGGATGTCCCCCGGCTGTCTAAACCTATTAGCAGCATAACTAAGGGAGGGTTCAGAAACACAAGATCCCTCCCTAATTGTAGGCATATCAAAAAGGAAAGTTTTAACCCTATTCTTAAAAACAGAGATTGAGTCTGACTCCCGAATCCAGATTGGCAGCTGATTCCACAGGAGAGGAGCTTGATAACTGAAGGCTCTGCCTCCCATTGTACTTTTAGAGATTCTGAGTATTACAAGTAATTCTACATTTTGGGAGCGTAGTGCTCTTATTAGGATAATACGGTAGTATCAGATCTTTTAAATAAAAAGGGGCCTGATTGTTTAGAGCTTTGTAAGTAAGAAGAAGGATTTTAAACTTAATTCTAAACTCTATGGGAAGCCAATGAAGGGAGGCCAGAACCGGAGAGATATGATCTCTCTTTCTAGTACCTGTTAAAACTCTTGCTGCAGCATTTTGGATCAGCTGAAGACTTTTTAAAGATGTTTTAGGACAACCTGATAATAAAGAATTCCAATAATCTAACCTAGAGCTAACAAAAGTGTGGATCAGTTTCTCAGCATCACTCTGAGACAAGATGCTCCTAATCTTGGCAATATTACGCAAATGATAGAAGGCAGTCTTAGAAACGAATTTAATATGTGAATTGAAGGACAGATCTTGATCAAAAATAATTCCAAGGTTCCCCACAGAGCTATTAAGAGAAAGAGTATCCGCATTCAAACTGAAAGTTTGAAAGTTTTTGGAAAGGTATTTCTAAGGTTTTTTTGGACCAACAAGAATGACTTCAGTCTTCTCTGAATTTAACAGCAGGAAATTACAAGTCATCCAAGCTTTGATTTCCTTAAGACAGGCTTCTAACTTGTCTAATTGATTACTATCATCTGGCTTCATTGACAGGTATAATTGTGTGTCATTTGCATAACAATGAAAATGTATACAGTGCTTTCTAATAATGTTGCCTAGCGGAAACATATACAAACTAAAAAGAGTAGGGCCTAGCGCAGATCCCTGTGGAACTCCATAACTGAGCTTTGAGTTGAAAGAAAATTCATTATTGACATGAACAAACTGGAGCCTATCAGATAAATAAGATCTAAACCACTGCAATGAAGTTCCATTAAGTCCAACATAATGTTCTAATCTATCAAGTAGAATATTATTATCAATAGTATCAAAAGCTGCACTAAGGTCTAAAAGGACAAGTACAGAAACAAGTCCATTTTCAGATGCGATGAGGAGGTCGTTAGTGACCTTCGCTAAGGCTGTTTCAGTACTGTGATGGATTCTAAACCCAGATTGAAACTCTTCAAGTAAACCATTTCCCTGCAGGTGGTCAAATAATTGCGTAGCGACTACTCTTTCTAAGATTTTTGAGATGAAAGGGAGATTAGAGATTGGTCTATAGTTAGTTCAAGCTCCTGGATCCAGTGTTGGCTTTTTGAGTAGGGGTTTAATTACAGCCGTTTTAAAAGCCTGCGGTACATGGCCTAAAGTTAATGAAGAATTGATTATATGAAGAATAAAGCTACCAATAAGTGGGGCGACTTCTTTAAATAACCTGGTAGGAATAGGGTCTAAAAGACAAGTTGAAGGCTTGGATGAGGAAACTATTTTGTCTAACTCTTAAAGGTCAATTGGAGTAAACTCATCAAGACAGTTATCAATTGAAGGAGTTGTGGTAGTTACTATATTTAAGTTAATGGTGGGAAGAATCTGATTGATTTTATCTCTGATGGATGAAATTTTATCATTGAAAAAGTTCATAAAGTCCTGACTAGTAAGCTCTAAGGGAATGCTAGGATTGACAGAGTCCTGATTCTTTGTCAACTTGGCTACAGTACTGAAAAGAAACCTGGGATTATTCTTGTTCTCTTCTATTAATGCAGAATAATAACTCGTTCTAGCTTTTCTAAGAGATTTTTTATAAATTAAAAGATGATTTCTCCAAGCTAAATAGATTTCATCTAAATTAGTGGAGTGCCATTTTCTTTCTAATTGACGAGTCTTCTGTTTTAAGCTACGAGTTTCTGTGTTGAACCAAGGAGTTCGAAATCTCTGATTAGACTTTTTCTTTGTTAAGGGGACCACCAAGTCTAGAGTCTGATGCAGAGAAGCTGTAACACTATCTACCATGCTATCAATTACAGAAGGAGCAAGCTCTCTATAGCTTATTTCCATTGTGTTGACACATGGCATAGAGGAAACAATATGCATAAATTTGATAACAACATCATCTGAGAGGCATCTACTGTAGTAATATTTTTCTTTAGGAGCCAAATAGTCAGAAATGGTAAAATCAGAGGTTAACAGACAATGGGTCTGACAGTACAGGGTTATGAGGAGACACTACAAGATTTTCTATTTCTATGCCATATGTCAGAACAAGGTCCAACGTATGGTGGAGATAATGAGTAGAATTTCCTACCTTCTGAGAAAACCCCATCGAGTCTAATATTGAATTAAATGCCACATTAAGGCAATCACTATCTACTTCTACCTGTATATCTGATTTTAGCACTAAATCAGCTAAGAATTCGGGAAATTCAGATAAAAATTCTGAGTAGTTTGATGGAGGACGATAAACTATGGCAAATAAAATTGGGTTTAGCCTAAAATTGCTAAAGTGCCCAATACTGAGGACCATGCCCTCAGAGGAATTATAACATGTTTTTTGCTTTACATTAACTAGTAATTTGGAATGGTAAATTGATGCTACTCCTCCTCCATGACCAGAACTTCTGGGATTTTGACAGTTTAAATAACCAGAGGGAGTTGATTCATTTAAACCAACATAATCCTCTTGTCCTAACCAAGTTTCTGTAAGATAGATAGATAGATAGATAGATAGATAGATAGATAGTTTATTTCGAACACAAAAAATATAACAAAAAACAAGCAAATAGCAAATGCAATAAAGTTACAGTATACACTGTTCGAAAGGGAGAAGGAAGAAGTGAACACTTATTAATTCCAACTCCTCTTTTCCATCGATACACCCATGTGAATTTTATACAAATTACTACCTTTAATACCCCAAGTAAACAATTTACTGTATTTTTTACAGATCAACATTAACACCTGTCCATTCTAACATACAATGAAGTCTATATTTCAAAACCAGTCTCAAACGACACAGATACACACAGTGCTGTCCCACCCACCATTCCATAGTGTCCCATAATGTCCCAGAGTGAACATAATGAATCGTACATATAAATTCTACCCTTCTAACATATATCCTTTCAACAAATGGTGCTTATACCTCTTTTTAAATTGATTTCTGTTTGTACATAGTTTCAGTTCCGGCTCCAGACTGTTCCACAATCCACCCCACAGACAGATATGCACATACTTTTCTTGGTTGTACGTATCTTGGGTTTTGTGAAGTTTAAGTCTCCTCTCAAATTATGATCATTGTCTCTTTTTTTAAATATTTTTTGTATATTAGTTGGGAGTTGATTGTTAATTGCCCTGTACATTACTTGTGCTGTCTTAAATTTAACTAAATCGATGAACTTTATGACATGTGACTTCAAGAACAACGAATTGGTATGGTCTCTATATCCTGCATTGTTTATTATCCTTATAGCTCTTTTTTGTAATGTGCATATTGCTTGTAGGTTGGTCTTGTAGGTGTTTCCCCAGACTTCTACACAGTAGTTAAGATAAGGTAAAAACAGTGAATTGTACAATAAGACCAATGATTTATAGTCCACGATGTGTCTTGTCTTCCCCAGTATGCCTATACATTTTGCTAATTTAGCCCGGATGTGACTGATGTGAGGTTTCCAGCAGATTTTACTGTCTACCGTCACCCCCAGAAACTTATTTTCCTGTACTGTTTGTATTCTGGTATCATCTATCGTTACCATTATTTCATGATTTATTTTATAATTTAATAAATCATGAAATAATGATAACGATAGATGATCGTAAGGGATATTAAATCAATCTGATGATCAACTGACAGATCATAGATCATGGACTAGCAGAGACTTGGGAGTTAGAGACCTAATATTTAATAAACCACATTTAATTTTTAAATTATGAGGAACAGAGGCCAAGTCATTCAATTTAGAGGCTTCATGTTTAATTTGAGTTTACCAACTTTTTGTTTAATCACTTTGGGATGCTTATATATTATATTTTTATTTGCTTTGGAGGGAGCAGACAATGATTTTCTGATGGGGAAGACAGGGGCTAAGTTGAGGGGTGGCGGATGAAGAGGAGCTGCAGAGAGGCGTGTAAGACTGCGACTCTGCTTCCTCGTCCCAACTCTGAGTTGTCACGGTTTTGGAAATTTGGATAAAAAAAATGCCAGATTGTTAGATAAATGAGAAGCACCATCCAAAGTGGGATGAACGCTGTCTCGTCTCATAAGACCAGGTTTTCCCCAAAATGAGCTCCAATTGTCAATGTAGCCCACGTTGTTTGCAGGACACCACACAGACAGCCAGCGGTTGAAGGATGACGAGCGGCTAAACATGTCATGACTGGTCAGATTGGGGAGGGGCCCAGAGAATACTACAGAGGCAGACATTGTTTTGGCAAAGTCACACACCGATTCTATATTAAGTTTCGTGACTTCCGACTGCTGGAGATGGATGTCATTAATGCCGGCGGGAATAACAATTGTGGAGTATTTACAGTTACTTTTAGCCAGCATTTTCAAATTTGACTTGATGTCACCTGCTCTGGCCCCAGGAATGCATTTGACTATGGCCGCTGGAGTCTCTAGGTTCACGTTTCTGACTACAGAGTCACCAATGATCAGAGTTTTTTCCCCAGCGGGTGTGTCGCTGAGCGGGGAAACACGATTAGAAACGTGAACAGGTTGGTGGTTAACCGGGGCTTTGCGACTAAGCTTCCTTCTCACCATCACCCACCCAGTCTCCTCGCTGCTGAGGAGAGCCGGAGGACCACTAACGGGTCGCCCTATGCTAGGGAGCTCCGTTGCCGCTAAGGGACTTTCGTCAAAGTTAACTGGCGCAGACGGTGTTTCAATGCAGCGGAACCGGGATTCCAAATCAGACAACCTCGCCTCGAGCGCCTCAAAAAGACAACATTTATTATGTTTACCATTATCACTAAAAGAGGTAGAGGTGTAGCTAAACATCTTACAGAGAGAGCACACCAGAGGAGGAGAGGAAGGAGAGCTAGTAGCCATAGCTAGTGGCTAACCCGAAGCTAACACAAACACCGATGAAAGGTGAACAGAAGGCTAAAGAGGGTGATTAGGTGACACTGAGTGCGCACACAGGTGCAAGAGGCTTGATAAACAGAAGTGAGAGCTAACAGTAGATGGAAAAAAGTGATTAAAATACAATTAAAGGCAAAATCCTCGGGAGAACGAGGAGAGCAAACCACATACAGTCAGCAACACAGGAAGTGACGATACGTTGACGATACGTTGATCCAAGCCAGCTTCAGTGATTCAGGCACTTTTATACTGGTCCTTCTAAAATTGCATGCAGTGGAATGTATTCATTTAAACATTTAAGCATGCACATATTTAAACTCAAGCATTAATAAACATTTCAAACCCATTATTGATTGTCCAACACAGAATGATGTCAGAGTCTCACTTGCTTTTCCATGGTGTCCTGAAAAAGAGAATAATCTGAAAATTGAGGGTTTTGTAAAAAGGCAGTCATTAATTTCAGGGAATAAAGTTCACTGGTTAAATCCAACATGTCCCTGAGTTGCCAGAAGATGGCAATGTTGAGCTGTGGATATTTTCTTATTGACCCTAAGATGCACTCAAAGTTTATGGGATGATTTTCCAGACCTGGAAAATGTAACTTGGGCTAATTATCCAATAAAACGGTCTTGAGGAAGGAAGTTTCCAGTTTATTTATGATGTAGTTAATTCATTGAAAGCATTCCTTATGGCTTTTCCTGGCAAAGGAATGTTGTCCCAGTTGTGGTCCTTGGATGAAAGGAAAACAATTCTTTGACCAGGCTTTTGGATAAAACAGTTCCTTTAAGGTGAAAGAGTAATTTTATTGATGAGCCAAGGGAATGCTGCTCCAATTTCTCCTTATTTTTCAGAGGCATTTTCTCTGTTTTTAGTGTTAGTTCAGCCTCCAGTCCAGATGTTTGCTCTGCTATCGGCCCTGGTATCATCCCTGGTACAGCCACCAGCCCCAGTAATGTCCAAGCTGCAGCCTCAGCTCTTAGCGTGCAGGTAATTTCTCTGTCCACCTCAGGTGGTGGGTCCTCTGTCAGCCTTGGTGATAACTTCTCCGTCAGTCATGGGGTGGATCTCAGTCAGCCTCTGTGATAACTTCTTTGGTCACGGGGTGGATCGGTTGTCAGCCTCAGTGATGGCTCTGCTGCTAATTACGATGTTAGCACAGCCATCACCCCTGCTTGTTTCAGTGGGACCTCTGCCGTTTTTCCTTATCGATGGCCTGGGAGGTAGCTCAACCGTGGCCTCACCACTGGCCTAGCGCAACCACTAGACTGGATTAGCGAGAGGTAGCTCTACCGCTAGCTTCAGTGGTAGCTCTGCTGCTTGCCTCAGTGGTTGCCCCTCTGTCAGCCCAGGTGATTGCTAGCCATTAACGCTGATGGTAGCTTGTCAGTGTTGCTGTTAGCTTGGCCAGAGCCCCATTAATAGCTCGGCAGCTAGCCTTGATGTTAGCTAGCTAACTGCCGGTAGTCTCTATCTCTGGGTAATATTTCCCATTTCTTGACATACAGGAAAATACCTTGATAAGTCAAAACTGCTACTGGTTCCAGAGCAACAGATTCAGTTCAGACTGTGTCCCCCAAGCTGAAATATAAGCAAATATGAGCAAATTGTCTTGATGATGTGAGATGCGTGTGGCGTTCCCAAGTGTTAAGATTGAGATGTTGAGGGATGTGCATCGATGGTGTCTGAAGGGTTGGTTGCCTAACCTGCGGTGGGCCCGCAGATGGAAGTCAGTGACGCACAGCCAGAGCAGTAGTAGTTAATGAATGACGATGACGGTCAACTCATTAACTCAAAAAGCTGAACTTAATTACTTTAATTTAAAGATTTGCAGCAAATGGAAAGAAACAATCAGAGATAGTCCATCCATCCATCCATCTTCTGCCGCTTAATCCTTTCAGGTAGCGGCGGGGCTGGAGCCTATCCCAGCATCTTTGGGCGAGAGGCGGGGTACACCCTGGACAGATCGCCAGTCCATCGCAGGGCCAACACAGAGAGACAGAAAACCATTCACTCTTGCATCCACACCTAAGGACAATTTAGAATCCCCAGTTGATGCCAATTAACCTAACCTGCATGTCTTTGGCATGTGGGAGAAAACCAGAGTACCCGGAGTAAACCCACATAGACACGGGGAAAACATGCAAACTCCACACAGAAGGGTCACCGATGGTCTGGGGGTGGGATTGAACCCACGATGGTCAAGGGTGGAATCGATCCCATGACCGTCTTGCTGTGCTGCCACTGTGCTAACCACTGTGCCACTGTGCTGCCAGAGATAATCTAATTTGGTTATTTTAGAGCTTATACAGTTTGGATTCTAATTGTTAAAGACAGACAACAGCTATAACTGACATTAAAAAGCCCTCACAGAGTAGACCTGCATGCTTTTATTAATGTAAGTACTACATTTCAGAATGGTTTAATTGGTTTTAAAAGTGTACAGATTATGGTCATTCATAACCTACCCGTTCTCTGAAAGAACGCAAAGCAGAAAACAGTATTCAACCACACTTAAGTACTTTTAACCAGTGGTCAAGACCAACACAGCTTGCTCTAAAAACTTGACTTCGCATCTAGTCTATGAGTAGCATGTTTGTTTTCTGTTATACTGGCTGCTGTGCAGTTCTAAAAACAAAATAAAAAACATAATTTTGCAGTGAATTCAACCTTATGCTATAGCATTTGCCTTTTGATTAGAATGCCTTCATATGCAGATTATATAAAAGATCTGATATTACCCTATCATCCTAACAGAGCACTACGCTCCCAAAATGCTGGATTACTTGTAATTCCTAGAATCTCCAAAAGTACAATGGGAGGCAGAGCCTTCTGCGATCAAGCTCCTTTCCTGTGGAATCAGTTACCAATCTGGGTTCGGGAGTCAGACACGATCTCTGTTTTTAAGAGCAGGGTAAAAACCTTCCTCTTCAATATAGCCTACGATTAGGGAGGGATCTTGTGTCTCTTAACCCTCCCTTTGTTTTGCTGTTAATAGAGTTATATTGCCGGGTGACCTCCAATAATGTACTCGGCTTCTCTCCATTAATGTTTGCTCTCTTTATGTCTGTTCTCGCCATCTTCTCTATCCCCTCACCCCCCAGCCAGTCGCAGCAGATGACTGCCCCTCCCTGAGCCTGGTTCTGCTAGAGGTTTCTTCCTGTTAAAAGGGAGTTTTTCCTTTCCACCGTCGCCAAGTGCTTGCTCACAGGGGATTGCTTGATTGCTGAGGTCTTTCTGCAATTGTGGGGTTTCCCCTACATTTGAAAGTGCCATGAGATAACTGTTGTTGTGATATGGCGCTATATAAATAAAGTTGAATTGAATTGAATTGAATTGATGTGTTGTAGTAATTGAGTAAGTCTACTTCCAGAGGACTATATACAGTATATGGGTTTATGATGTAGTATTCATGTTTTCTGCAGGCACGGAGCACCACAGATGACCCAACCAGTCTTCCCCACCCACTCCCTGTACAGTCCTCAGCAACTGCTCTGGCTGCAGTACCTCTACGCTCGACAATATTACATGCAATAGTAAGTTTAAATTCACACTGAACACTTAACTCCAGCAGCATCTTCTTGATTTGCTATGGTTAGTCATTAATTCTACTTTCTCACCACTAGTCATGCCGCTCTGGCAGCATCAGGCAGTGTACCTTCAACACCAGCTGCCACAGTCAGCCAGTACCCTCCTGTTCCTGCCCACCAAGTACCGGTCCCGGCCCCTATAGCCAATCAGAACCCCATCAACAACCTGCCACCCAATCAGAACCCAGTGCAGGATGCCGCTTTCATGAACCCAGAGGACGGCAACCAGGACATGCGGATGAATGTTCAGGGCGGGCCTGTCGTGGAGGACGAAGATGGAGTGGAGCGTGATTGGCTGGACTGGCTGTACTCTGCCTCAAGACTTGGAGTCCTCCTCATGATCGTGTACTTCAACTCCAACCTGAGCCACTTCCTGCTGGTGATGAGCACCCTCCTCCTTATGTACCTGTAAGTTCACTCCACCCTAAATTAACCCAGTGACTGTGGATGGCACTCCGTTGCACCATCAGCCCGTAGTGGTGAAGGTTTTTTCAACAAAATATTCAGTTCAGATGTCAGAGATTTCCACAGCTGTAACTTGAAAGTGGTAAGAGATAATGGCTTACTGTCAATTAGAAAGATGTAGAATATGATCCAAAGTTTGAGATAGGAGTAAATTTACGCATCTAATTTGCATAATGCCGCAGCACCCATATCGAATTACATAACTTTCAGTTAAAAGTGGACTTTGGACATATTTACAAAAAAAATGGTTCTGCTTTTTGTCGCTGTTTCTTGTTTTGGGCATTTTGTTATCTTATCTTCAAAATATATGAATCAGAAAATCAGTATAATGCAGTACAGTGTAAACAAACACAGATATTCGTCACTTACCGCTGGTGAAAGTGGCTCGCTTCACCCTTTTTGCAGCATCTTGGTCATTATTTTCTCTTCTGTCGGGCATTTTTGCTTTCTCTCCCACATTCAGAAACTGATATGATTATCCCACCTCAGTTTCGCTTTTATTACGCCGCTATTTATGTTATACAATGACATGAAACTGGCGCGATTGTTGTCTAGTCACATGGCGCAGCTGGCGACAGCAGGTGAACATCAGGCAGCTTCGCCCACCCTCTATTATAACAAAATGTAAACATTTACCTTTAACAAATTACCAGTCTGTTTCACATTTATTAAAAAACCAGTAATTTTATTTTAAAAAATAGACAAAAATAAGCCATAAAATAATCCATAAACTTATAAAAGTCTCAAATGTAAAAGAAAAGTCAATTTTACAAGAGGAAATTACAAATTTGAGGAAAATGGTTTCAAATTTAGATAAATCTACATAAAAAACTAGAAAAATATAAGAAAATTGTAATAAATTTTTGAGAAAAACCTCAAACTTTCAAGATTGAAGTCATTACTCAAGTTTTTAAGTAGGTGCTCTTTGTACCCTTAACTCAGCTAGAAGTTAAGGGTAGGGTTAATCCCTTGCACTCTGGTCAATTTCCCTAAAAACGCCTAAAAATAACGTACCCAAAGTAAATCAAAAGCTGTTCTTCAACCCTTTGCAGCATCTTCATGGGGTTTGTCTCATTTAAAAGAAAACACTTTGAATTTTTTGGCAAAACAGTCATACTCTAAGTGCTCCTCCCACTGAATAACAGTCATCTAAACATACTGAACTTGAAGAAAATAAAGTTCGCCTGGGTGTTTTTTTGGATACAAATGCTTGTAAAAAAACACAGCTGTCAGATCCGGGCTGGAAAATGCAACAGAAATGTAGATCCAGATCCAGATCCAGCTGAGGTCAAAATTTTGTAACAATACCACAAAAAATGAATATATTACACAGCTTTTTTGTCAGGTTGTTCCCAGGCGTTTTTGAACTGTGCCAAATGACACAGTTTGGAAAAACGTCTGTAACTTTTGAATGATTCAAAATAGAAGCTTGATCTTGGGCTCTAATGAAAGGTGACACTCAGGGCTGTGTGTGTGTGGGGGGGGGGTTGTTTATTCATGAATGAATGAATGAATGAATGAACAACCAAGCCCCCACACACAAAGAAGCAGGCCACGTAAAAAATGTGTGGCTTTTTTTTACAAGAAAAAATAACCTACAGTGCAATAAAAATTATACTAAAATATCTGTAATGTAGAGGATAACAACTCCCCCCCCCCCCCCACTACAGAGGACGGACATCGTCCATCGCCACATGATGGACCGCGGGGACCATGCGCCACGGTCTACTATGCACAGTTGTACTAAAATATCTGCAATATATCTGCAATCCGCTACAGAGGAGGAGCGGGGGCGGGGGGGCGTTCACGGTCCGGACGTCATGTGGCGATGACGCACAGTTGTAATTTACCAATCGGTCAAAAGTCATTTTGATTACAATTTTCAGGGATAAAGAATAATTTAGCTTATAACACTTACCTGTCCACAACAGCAGTGTCGCTGGCAAACATCTCTTCCTCGTTGTCAGACGAATATGACGCTGGTCCGCTTGTTACGACTCGTGGTTCTGGTCACGCGACCCGGTCAAACCATGATTCCATTATTGCGGTTTTGCGCTTCCATGATTGCGGTTTTGGCGAACGATTTTTCAAAACAAATAAGAACAGTAGTAAGAAAAAAAGACTGGCGAACACGTGTGTGTCACCCAGCGGCTTACACAAAACAGATTTTACGCATGGGACGCATGCTTTCAATCGTCGAACTTCTCTGCTTCAATTGGCTCGCTGTATTCGCAGCCATTGGTAGGCGGGTCCTTCTTGCTAGGTTTTCAGTCATTGGTTCTTCAATGTTTCAGAAACCCAATTCAAGGCTCTTAGTAGTCGAATGAGAGGTCAATCAAATCTAAACCAATGAAAGCACTCCTTTGGCTTTCTGTTCGCGGCGGTGTCTGTAGTGGAAGAACCGAAATGCAGCCCCTCACACACACAATCCCCCTCACACGAGGGCGCGCTAGGACGCAGAGACGTGACCGCCCGCGGTATCCCGGAGTGCAAGAGGTTAAGTAGACAACCTCTACTTTTAATTATTAATTTCATAGCACTGCTTTTATATGAGCAGAATTTCTGGCTACTATACACTCCTCTGATCATATAATTTAAGTACCATGAGTAAATTACTATTATGAATGTTTTTTTGTTTTTTTTTTTCCTTCCCTGTTCTCTCAATGGAAAATAAAACACTAGAATAAAAATACAAAAAAATACACATATTTTTGTCATTTATGTAAACCATGACAAAAAAAAAAAATCCTGCAGGACAAAACATGACACTTGATATTTTTTAACCTGTTTGTATACCACCATAGACAGAGAGAGAACCTGAATTAGACAGAGCTCAGAGAGGGAAAGATGAGACAGAAGAGAGGAGCCAAGGAGAGGGAAGTGTTTAGGCAGAGGGTCCAGGAGAAATGAGAGCAGAGGAAGGAGAGAAGGATGACACCAGTAAAAAGTCCAAACACAGGACATCTGGGTGGAACCCCAACTACTGGCCCGATATTCCAACATTCAAGCCTTAGTTGTACAATACTTCAAATGGTAAGTTCCATATGCAAAGTTACTGTGCAAAATTTTTAGAAAAAGAAAGAAGTAGTATAAAATTAACATATTCTGGTAACAATCGTGTCACGTGTTTTCTGCCCCCCCCCCCCCCGGAAAATTATGTTGTCACCATGCCAAGGTCTTTAAGCCAGAGGAAACACTGATCTTGATCAAAGTTTTATTCTGCACCCAAGTCTGATTACTGTGTTCACACCAGACAAATTGAACAAAACTAAAAGGAAATGATGTAGAGTTTGAATGAAACAGACTAAAGGCTTTAGGGGTGAAAGCACCCCATTAAACAAGTGTTGCTGATGATGACTTTAGAGGTTCAGAGGGCCAAGTACCCTACAGTAAATTAATTCTGCTACTTGAGTAGACATTTGATCAGAAAAAGAGACTGGTTTCATGTAACTTCTGATTGGCCTTGATATGTAGAGTCGCCTTACAGTACATATCTGAGTGGTTCTAACATGAAAACAACAGTGCTATGGTCACTTAAGGTAAAGGTCAATCTTTACGATGTTTTAACCAGGCTTGTTAGGCTTTTCTTTCACCCCGGTCATATTTTGTTATAGTTCTGCTGGTAGAGCAGGTTGCTCTCTAATCTGTTGTTAGCCTGATGGCCAGATTCCATAATAGGAAAAGATGTTTTACTGTAGCTTGTAGTGTACACGTGTTTTGAGAGGTCAGTATGATAAAAACATGTTCACATAGTTTGAAGCCTAGAAGTCACATACAGTTCTGTCAGCTGGAGACAGTTTTCCTACTCCTGGATCATTTAGAATATCAGTGGGGGTGGTGGACATGTCAGGCTCACGCAGCTACTGTTTAGACCTTGTCTTTAGGAAGGGCCTGTTTTTTAAAATCAGATCATTTTAACAAAACAGCTGAGAAGAAAGAGTAAGGGATTGAACTTGAATACTGTACTGAGCCAAGTGGAAGAGAATACAGTCAGATTAATTTGAGCTGTGTCATACAAAGCTGCTATGCTGGATTTTTTTTTTTTTTGTTACTTATTTGTACCCGTAGGTAGACTTGGTTTGCAGTCTGGTGACAAGCCACCGGCTGCCGGTCGCTGCGTGCGCGAGCGCCCTAAACCTACATGTTTTTGGTGTGCGGGAGGAAACCGGAGAAATCCCGGAGTAAACCCGCGCAACACGGGGAGAACATGCAAACTCCACACAGCTCACTGTTGGTCGGGGGCTGGGATCGAACCCACGATCTCATGATCCCCGCGATCCCCCGGCCGAGGGTAAAACTGTGCTGCCACAGTGCTAAACCACTGCGCCACCGTGCAGCCCAAAATTGTAGAACATGAACCAAATTTCAACATTGATTAGCTGTTTTCTTTATTGGTCCCAATAGCAAATGAAGTAGCTATGAAATAGCATAGCAGTCTGTTGTGAATGTGTAAATTCAAATGAACAATTTCTTATTTTCAAGCTCATAAACATAATTTAGTATATCCTCTATCTTAGGGAAGGGTTGAAAAGATCAATCCAACGATTTGAATCAATCCATGTTTGACTGAGCCGATACTGATCCACAGAATCCATGGATCGATTTTTTTAATATCATAATTTCACAGTCTGTGAAACACAGAAGCAAGTAGCCGGCTGAAGTCTCGCATGATGACCGATTGCACGAGAGTTCCATGCGCTGCATGCTCACATTACTTCCGTGTTTACATTTGACTGGCAGCTACAGAGTAGACTTGCCTACATTAATTTATCAACAAAAGTCACCGCTAAAGACTGCGCTCAACAGTTCCCAAATATTTTTCATAAAGCGGGGATAAACGGGCAGCACAGTGGCACAGTGGTTAGCATTGTGTCAGTACAGCAAGAAGGTCACAGGATCGATTCTTCCCCTGACCATCATGGGTTCCATCCCACCCCCTGACCATTGGTGACCCTTCTGTTTGGCATTTGCATGTTTTCCCGTGTCTGCGTGGGTTTACTCCAGGTACTCTGGTTTCCTCCCACAGGCCAAAAACATGCAGGTTAGGTTAATTGGCATCAACTGGGGATTCTAAATTGTCCTTAGGTATGACTGTGAGAGTGAATGGTTGTCTGTCTCTTTGTGTTGGCCCTGCGATGGACTGCTGATCTGTCCAGGGTGTACCCTGCCTCTTGCCCAGAGATGCTGGGATAGGCTCCAGCCCCCTCACGACCTGAAAAGGATTAGCGGTAGAAGATGGATGGATGGATGGATGAGGATAAACAGTTTTGTTTTAAGTGCAGCGCTGTGTTGGAACCACTGATCTGTATAAAAAACCTGGATAGCTCACGCCCTATTAGTGAGTTCAGAGCAATATGAAGCCACCTGACCGCCATATTAGTATACTAATATGTACTCTTACTAATGCAATATGGCATGCTAATATGGGGGCTAGGTGGCTTCTCTTCTGGCGGCCAGTAATCTATCCAGTTTTTCAGATCAGTGGTTGGAACATAAAAATCAACGATTGATAAACAATTTTCAAACAAAACATGGAGAATGACGGCAGACCAGAGAGGGAGACTGTTGCAGTGGCTGCGAGTAAGTAAAATATTGTTGTTTGTTTAACCTTTGTGTTGTAAATTAATCATTCATCCATGAAAATGGCAGAATTAATAAAGGCTGCAGTACAACGAGCAATTTTTACTCAAAAGAACTAAACTAAAATGATCACATCTTATAGGAAATGAATTGAAACTATTTTCAAAAATTGAAAGTTAATTTGTAGTTAAAATATAAACAACAAAAAATAAAAGAAACTAAATTATTAAATCCTACTGTGGTGTGGGGATTTAAAAATATGATTAATTTTACATTGAAATCTATTCTTTTCATCTGCCTTCAGATGTGTGAAGACTGGGTTTCCACTCCCAGCTCTGTCCTGCACTGAGACCTTCTGAAGGTTCGAGGTTGTCAGTGGAGGACCATCCCTGCTTCATGAGGATTTCAGCACAGAAGACCTCAGGTTTTTCAGGGTCTTGGTTTGTAAATTCAAGATTCAAGAACTCCCATAAGTCTACTCAAAACTTAGTTCTCAAAACATTTATTGTAACGCTCAGTGAATTAAAGTTTAAAAACAGACTGAGCCTCTGTTGCTTCTTTACAGTAAAGCTTTAAGTAGTCAGTGTCACCTTCTAGTGACCTCTAGTGGATAGAGTGTTGTTTTACATTAGGCAACACTCACCAACACACCACAGCTGTTTCCAAACATTTTTGGTCGTTTTAGATCAGGGGGTCATTGACACTGCTGTCTTTTTTTTTTTTTTACTTTTTATTTGATATACTAGTGCATACCTGTGCATGCCCGTAGAAACTCATGCATGCTCGTAGAGGGGATGCATTGGAGCAGAATTCTTGCCAGTTACAGGACAGTTAGTATAGCAACGGGGTGTCTGGGGAGGGATAGTACCTCTGTAGGGGGGGCTTGCCATGTCCTTTTTAGGACAGCTCATTCTACATTGGTTCCCACCTGGCACCCAACTCTCACCTGTGGTTCCTCGAAGCTGTAGCATGCACAGCGGCCACACCCCGGTAAACCGCTTTGGCAGGCGGGCTGAACCAGGTGAGGGTAGCTGGTCAGGCCTCAAACCCTCCGATGAGTTAAACAGACTACCCAAGTATGTGAAGACGGTAGTCGGCCTATTGAGCGGATGAGGTCATCTTTTGTCCCAATGGTCATGAAGACGGCGACAGCAGGCGTTGTGGAACGTAAGGGCATGGCAAGGCACTATAGATGTCATGATTATCCACTGCAGCTGAGGAAGTCCCTGGTCGTGGCTGGCAGGGGTTGGAACCTTTCTGTGTGGAGTTTGCATGTTCTCCCTGTGCTGCGTGGGTTTACTCTGGGGGCTCCGGTTTCCTCCCACAATCCAAAGACATGCATGTTAGGTTAATTGGCTGTTCTAAATTGTCCCTAGATATCTGTTTCCTATAGGCCCTTAGAATAGAGGGTTAGTATTAGTGAAAGCGCTTTGAGTGGTCTTTGTGACTAGAAAAGCGCTATATAAGTGTAGGTTAGTTAGTTAGTTAGTTAGTTAGTCGTGACGGCTCTTTTCGTTACCACCAGATCCTGGCTTTTGAGGCCGAGACAGTGGGATTGCCCTGTGCATCAACTTTCCCACTTTTAAAAAAGCTTTCCCGCACAGGTTTTCCTCGTGTGTGTTAGTCCTCACAACCCTACAGCAGTCCTGCAGCGATGGGGAACGAGTGAAGCAACAGGTGGAGGTGACCACTGGCAGTTGTGGCTTGAACCCTGCACACAGGCAGCTTAGTGGCAATAGTCACTCTCCTTCTGACCCCGGGACAACAGTGGAGTTTGGCGTTCCCCCAGACGACTGAGCAGCCTCTTTAGGACAGCACTGCTCACCCTCACATGAGGGAGGGGACTAGAAAATGTGTCCCAAACAAATGCTTGTCCCTTCCAACTGGCCAGCATACCGCGGCTGGCAGTTCTAGCCCCCAAGTAGTTGAAACCAAAGAAGAAAGAAACTAATTCTTAGTGCGTGGGATGTACGCATGCTCATGGACAGCGAGGCCTCCTCGAGGCCTGAGAGAAGAACAGCCCTCATTGCAAGAGAACTGGCCCACTACCGCATTGACATTGCGGCCGTCAGTGAGACCAGACTAGCCAAAGAAGGATCTATGGCCAAACTAAAAGGCAGCTACACCTTCTTCTGGAAAGGCAAGTCCAAAGATGAAGAGAGGATCCATGGAGTAGGACTGGCCATCAAGATATCGGTTCTCAAGCAATTTCCTGACCTACCAACATCAGTTAATGAACAGCTGATGAAACTCCGTTTCCCCCTCAACCGTAACTGGCACGTTACCCTCATCAGCACGTACGCCCCAACTCTCACCAGCAGCGATGAAGTGAAGGAAGCCTTTTATGAGGAGCTCAGTACCCTTGTGAAGGACACTCTTCCCAATGACAAACTCATTCTGCTAGGCGATTTCAACACCAGAGCAGAGTCGGAACAGACTGCTGTAACTGGAAAGGCATGCTAGGATCACACGGCACTGGAAAATTGAACTCCAACAGCTTGATGCTCTTGAGCCTTTGTGCTGAAAACCACCTCGCTATCACAAACACACTTTTCCGGCAAGCAGACAAATATAAGACAACATGGATGCACCCAAGATCCAAGCAGTGGCATTTGATAGACTTTGCCATTTGCCGTGACGTCAGGATCACCAGGGCCATGCGCGGAGCAGAGTGTTGGACGGACCACCATTTAGTCAGATCTATCCTATCCCTGCATATTGCCCCAACACACCGCAAGACCCCAAAAGTCATCAGGCCAGCATTCAGCGGCGCCAAACTTGAACAACCTCAGCGACGTAGTGAATTTGCAGAAGATCTGGACGGCCGACTGATTGCCCATGGACCCCTGACTGGCTGTCCAACACAAAGGTGGGAACAGTTTAGAGTACTAGTGACGGAGTCAGCAAAAACCACCATCAGCCCCAGGAAACAAGTGCACCAGGACTAGTTCGACGAGAACAACGAGAACATCAAGACACTCCTGGATGACGAGCAGAAGGCCTTTGTTGAGTGGCAGAATGACCCCACTTCCGTTTCCAAGCGTGATTGCTTCAAGCACCTCCAGGGACAGGCACAAGCAGCGCTGCGAAAGATGCAGAATGAATGGTGGGAGAAGAAGGCTGAGATGAGGTACAGAGATAGGCCAAAATGCAGAATTCCAAGATGTTCTTCAGCGTCATCAAGGAAGTATACCCCACTCCTGTCAGCAGACGGTTCAACTCTACTGAAGGAGAAGAGCAGCATCAATGTGCGATGGCTAGAGCACTTCAGCTACCTGCTCAACAGGCCCGCCACTGTAGACCCCCACACCCTCGATCTGATCCCACAAAAACCCACCGCCCACTGCTTCGACCTCCCCCCTACAATGGACGAAGTCTTGAACATGATTAGGCAGACCAATTCAGGCAAAGCACCGGGATGGATGGAATCCCGGTGGAAATATTCAACTCAGTCGGTCCTGTGACCATTGAAATCCTCCATTCCCTCCTTACCAGTATCTGGGATGAAGAACAACTGCCCAAAGACTTCAGGGATGCACAGGTGATGGCTTTTTTTTTTTTTTTGAGTCGTGCTCTGTCTGTGTGCTGTCATATAGACATCATCTGGTAGGTCTTCTTCTTCTTCATTCAGACCTTCGTTCAGGTCGCCTTCTGTCTCAGACGGCTGTGTTGTTCACAGTCATGCCTGCGGCGTACTGCAGGAACCTGAGGTGTTTCATGTTCATGGCATCCATTCAGACGTTTAGCAGTTCTCATTTTATTGCTCTCCATCTGGTGGATCTTCTTCTTCTTCGTTCAGACCACTGGTTGAGGTGCGTCATAATTCCAGTTCATGGGCACGATCCTGAAAAAGTGGCTTTCGACCCTGTTCAGGAAGGCCCGTGCATGCCTGTAGAAATCAAGAAACTGGAGCACCCAGAGAAAATCAGCGCTTTGCTTGGCATTTTACACATTTGTAGTGTAGAATGGCATTCGTCAAGGTTACACATTTGCCGTCATGTAGGCATGGCGAGTCATCCTATGATGCCTGAGTTCATTGGACATGCTATGATGATGAGGCAGAGATCATAGGCTGTCCTATGATGTCCTAGAAACGTGCTTTAAAGTCTGTCGTACCCTATGCCGGTGAAGGGTGTCCTCCTGTCTCATGGATGTGATGTACTGCTGGAACCTCGGGTGTTTCATCTTCATGGCATCTTTTCTGATGTGCAGCAGTTGTCGTCATTCTATTGCTGTCCATCTGGTGGGTCTTCTTCTTCTTCTTCTTCTTCTTCTTCTTCTTCTTCTTCTTCTTCTTTGTTGAGACCACTGGTTGAGGGATAGGTGCGTCGTAATTCCAGTTCATGGACAGGATCATGAAAATAGATCTGAGAAAAAAGAGGCATATAAAGTGGACTCACTGTATATGACATCATAAAGACATGAAATCAGGCTTGATGTATATGACATCATAAAGACACATTTGTCTATGTGCCGTGGGCTTGATGTATGACATCATAAAGACACATCGCGAGTCGTCCTATGATGCCTGAGTTCATGGTCTATATGACATCATAAAGACACATTTGTCTGTGTCCTATGATGCCTGAGTTCAAAGACACATGGTCTGTGACATTATAAAGACACATTTGTCTATGTGTCGTGTAGGACGTCCTATGATGTTCAGGCAGAGCTCATATGACATCATAAAGACACATTTGTCTATGTGTCCTGTGATGTCTGTTTCAAAGACACATAGTCTATGTGACATCATAAAGACACATTTGTCTATGTGTCCTATGATGCCTGAGTTCAAAGACACATGGTCTGTGTGACATCATAAAGACACATTTGTCTGTGTCTTTATGATGTCACATAGACAAATTGTAACAATAGGTACTAACAATAGGTAACTTTTTCCTTATAGCAATTTATATTTTTTACCATAATTTTGCAGAGCCAGAACAGAGCAATAATTTAACTCTGATTTCAAAGAAAAAATATTAATAAAATTGTATTTAATGAAATAAATTAACTTAAATGACCAAAGATGCAGTTATTTCTGTTATAATATTACTATATACGTATATATATATATATATATATATATATTTATATATATATTTATTTATTTATTTATTTATTTTTATTTTTTTTTTGAAATCTCCTCACCACCCAGACAGCAGGAAAAACCTCCCTTATTTCGAAATCCAAATGTTGGCACATTTAGTTTGTCTGAAGGCTGCTGATGGATTAAAGTCATTGACTTCGTGAACTTCTGTCATCTTAACTTTCCAGGTACATAATAGTGAACATAAATTAGTTTATGTTAACTAAGGTAAAGGTTAAAAACAGCTCCTTTTCATTTTTGTCTGAAATGAGAAAAACAAAAAAACAATAAACAAAATGAACCAACTCGAGCTCTTAACCACACGTTAGCTAAGTGACGCTTCCATTATTGCTCCCATTGCCAGCAGGTTAAAACCATGATAAACACCTCCGGTGCTTACATACCTCGTCTGATTTTTTCCATGTTTAAAGTACTTTAATAAGCTCGTGTTTCTCTCGAACAGTCACGCTAGTAGCGAGACACTACCTGGCGACGAGAACATGCGTATGAGGTGCTTCTGATTCTCCGCGTGGATGACGGTCACGCGCGTTGCTCATGTGCGCGCTTTCGGATCGTCATTCCTTCATAAATTTTTCTTAAATTTGTATGTCCTAATAGAGCGGCGGAAATTTTTCTGGCATGGCAGGTCGCCACCGAGAAATGTTACCAGAGGAAACCCTGCCCTGGTTTACATAATCCCGTTGTTAAAAAAAAAATACATATACAGTGGGGAAAAAAAATATTTAGTCAGCCACCAATTGTGCAAGTTCTCCCACTTAAAAGAGGAGAGAGGTCTCCAATTTTCATCATTGGTATACCTCAACTATGAGAGACAAAATGAGAAAAAAAAATCCAGAAAATCACATTGAAGGATTTTTAATGAATTAATTGGTAAATTCCTCGGTAAAATAAGTATTTGGTCACCTACAAACAAGCAAGATTTCTGGCTCTCACAGACCTGTAACTTCTTCTTTAAGAGGCTCCTCTGTCCTCCACACGTTACCTGTATTAATGGCACCTGTTTGAACCTTTTATCAGTATAAAAGACACCTGTCCACAACCTCAAACAGTCAAGACTCCAAACTCCACTATGGCCAAGACCAAAGAGCTGTCAAAGGACACCAGAAACAAAATTGTAGACCTGCACTAGGCTGGGAAGACTGAATCTGCAATAGGTAAGCAGCTTGGTGTGAAGAAATCAACTGTGGGAGCAATTATTAGAAAATGGAAGACATACAAGACCACTGATAATCTCCCTCGATCTGGGCTCCACGCAAGATCTCACCCTGTGGGGTCAAAATGATCACGAGAACGGTGAGCAAAAATCCCAGAACCACATGGGGGGACCTAGTGAATGACCTGCAGAGAGCTGGGACCAAAGTAACAAAGGACCATCAGTAACACACTACGCCGCCAGGGACTCAAATCCTGCAGTGCCAGACGTGTCTCCCTGCTTAAGCCAGTACATGTCCAGGCCCGTCTGAAGTTTGCTAGAGAGTATTTGGATGATCCAGAAGAGGATTGGGAGAATGTCATATGGTCAGATGAAACCAAAATAGAACTTTTTGGTAAAAACTCAACTTGTCATGTTTGGAGGAGAAAGAACACCATACCTACTGTGAAGCATGGGGGGGAAACCTCATGCTTTGGGGCTGTTTTTCTGCAAAGGGACCAGGACAACTGATCCGTGTAATGGAAAGAATGAATGGGGTCATGTATCGTGAGATTTTGAGTGAAAACCTCCTTCCATCAGCAAGGGCATTGAAGATGAAATGTGGCTGAGTCTTTCAGCATGACAATGATCCCAAACACACCGCCCGGGCAACGAAGGAGTGGCTTCGTAAGAAGCATTTGAAGATCCTGGAGTGGCCTAGCCAGTCTCCAGATCTCATCCCCATAGAAAATCTTTGGAGGGAGTTGAAAGTCCGTGTTGCCCAGCCACAGCCCCAAAACATCACTGCTCTAGAGGAGATCTGCATGGAGGAATGGGCCAGAATACCAGCAACAGTGTGTGAAAACCTTGTGAAGACTTACAGAAGACGTTTGACCTCTGTCATTGCCAACAAAGGGTATATAACAAAGTATTGAGATGAACTTTTGTTATTGACCAAATACTTATTTTCCACCATAATTTGCAAATAAATACTTTAAAAATCAGACAATGTGAGTTTCTGGATTTTTCTTTTCTCATTTTGTCTCTCATAGTTGAGGTATACCTATGATGAAAATTGGAGACCTCTCTCATCTTTTAAGTGGGAGAACTTGCACAATTGGTGGCTAATTGTATGGGTATCCCACAAGGGTCCATTCTTGGTCCTTTACTTTTCAGTATTTTTATTAATGACCTGCCATTACACTGCTCAGCTGCAACATGTCAACTTTATGTAGATGATGCAGTTATTTACACAGCTCCTAAGACTCCAGCTCAGGCTGCAGCCGTCCTGTCTTCAAGCATGGTTGATGTCCAAGAGTGGTTCATCCAGAACCATCTACTGCTGAACCTTCAGAAAACAGTTTCAATGTGCTTTTCAATCAAAAAATGTAACTTGCAACATTTTAAAGTTAATATACATGATCAAGATATCAGTTCAGTTACAGAATTCAAATACCTTGGCATTGTACTGGATCCTCAACTCAAATTTAATCTTCACTTAAAGAAGATTTGTAAAACAGTAAAAAAAAATTTGAATTGCTTTAAATTAATTAGACATTACATACCACACCAAGCAGCCGTACTGTATATGCATTCTATGGTTTTTTCGCATATATCATACTGTGACGTTTGCAGGGGTTCACACAAAGACAATGGAGCAGATGGCTGTGATCAACCTGATTTATTTTTTACACACCCCGACCCCCAACCTGCTTCTCAGCACAGACAGGAGGGGAGGTCATTCCCCCAGACCCCTGTTTGAATCATAGTTACACACACATGGTACATCTTGCCCTAATCCTGCTAAACACTGCTGGGTCATTATAATGCAGTTATAATGACACAGCAGTATAACTCAGAAATAACACATTTAACACACACAGTAACGTTTCAAACTGGCAAAGCATGCTGGGAAATCCCTGGCTCCCTTAAAATGGCCCCGACGTTACACTGCCCCCCCCTGGACTGGTTTCTGTCCCCAGAAAATTCAAAGTCCACTTTCAGAAATCCAACGCGAGTCAGCCCGGTGCCAGGGCGGCATGCACGGGCCATCTGAGTCTCGGTCAGAGTATCTGGTTGGGGTAGGGTTCCGGTTTGGCCACCAGCGGGCGGATGGACACATCTTACAGCCTCTGTAGGACCACGCACAGTCCCTTCCCTGGCAGCGGGATTCCCAGGCCCGCTCCGGCCGACTCCCACCACTGCCAGATCTCCCAGGCGGCCGCTGGCCCGCGTCCATGCGTCCAGCCCTTGCCGCGCCTGGAAAATGGCTGCATCTTCGTCCTGCTCGCTCCGCTGCGTCGCTCCTGCGCCGAGGGCCTCCGTGACGTCACCGAAAGGAAAAGCATCGGGTAGCGGTAGGACACGCACAGTTCCTCCTCTGGCAGCGGGAGTCCCATGACTCCCACCGCTGCCAGGACCTCCCAGGCGGCCGCTGGCCCGCGTCCCGGCGTCCAGCCCTGCCGAGCCCGGGAAAAGACCGGATCTGTCCTGCTCGCTCCACTGCTGCTGCGCTCCAAAGGCCTCTGTGACGTCACCTGCCGGGGGAAGCATCTGCAGGAGGCGGCTTTTTCCCCGTCCATGCCACCTCGCTCTAATTTAACGTCGGCGAGGGGTCAGTTTGTCATGCGCTGTGTGCGGGGCAGTACCATGCCATGTACCCTGGCACTGTGCAGCGGAAGCCGTCCTTCCTCGCGTCGCCACGGCTGTCTCCTTCGTGCACGCGCTGCTGTGATCTGCCGTAGCTCCTCCTCCACTCGCTCTCAGCACGGTGGTTTCCTCCGATGATCAGCGCGGCAGCCAACTCGACCTGGGCCAGGCGGTCATCCAACAGGTTCTCGCCGTTGTAGCGGGGAATCTTGGCCCGCTGCTGGATGGATGAGACTGTCATCTCCCGGTCGATTGCCGCTCCTAGTCGCTCTGGAATCGCCAGCCCATCCTGCCCTGAAAAGGGCGGGAAACGGGGCTGGTTTGCTCTGCTCCGTCCATCGCGGAGAAGCTCTTCAGGGGCCGGCGTCTCAGCTCTACACTCCATTCCCGGCTGAGCGATGAATCGCTCCGGCCGCTGGACCTCCGCCTGGATCCTCATCTTGCTCCATATCCCACTCCTGACACCAGTGTGACGTTTGCAGGGGTTCACACAAAGACAATGGAGCAGATGGCTGTGATCAACCTGATTTATTTTTCACACACCCCGACCCCCAACCTGCTTCTCAGCACAGACAGGAGTGGAGGTCATTCCCCCAGACCCCTGTTTGAATCATGGTTACACACACATGGTACATCTTGCCCTAATCCTGCTAAACACTGCTGGGTCATTATAATGCAGTTATAATGACACAGCAGTATAACTCAGAAATAACACATTTAACACACACAGTAACGTTTCAAACTGGCAAAGCATGCTGGGAAATCCCTGGCTCCCTTAAAATGGCCCCGACGTTACAATACTGTCTGACAGTTTGGGCTCAAGCAGCTCCTTCTACAGTAAAACATATAAGTTCATTATACTGTATAATCAAACTCTAAAAACTTTGGATAAAAAGCCCATTAGGTGGCATCATTGTTATATTCTAAAAAAATATCTACTGAGTTTTGAGAGTTTCATTGACCTCTGTTTTCTGAAATTAATTTTCAAATGTTTCCAAAAATCAGCGCCAGAGCCACTTGTTGGATTCATCCAAAGACAGGACAGCAGCAGAGCCACCTGTTATTGTTCTGTTAACAATATTGTTAACAGATTTAACCTGTTATTGTTCTGTTAACAATAACTGTAAAATATCCCACCGCAGAACCACATTTGGACAAACAGCTTTCTCTATAAAGGGCAGTCATATCTGGAACACAATGCCAAATGAAATCAAAATAATATCGGATTTTAAAACATTTACTACAAAGGTTAAAACTGGCTGAAAAGTAAACAAGAATGTACCCATGTATGAAAAGACTGCAGGGTGTGAGTGAAGAAGGGAAGGCAAATGTGTAACAGGCATTTTACTGTAACAGGCAAATGTGAATCAGGTTTTTATATTGTGTATTTATAATTTTGTTTGTATTGATGTATGTGGATATTGTTTATACTGTTTTCATTTTGTTTTTTCTTCATCTTTTTCTCTTTATCTGTTTCTTTTCTCTAAAGCCCATCCAGGGACAAGAGTTGCAAATTAGCTTAATGCTATACACTCTCTGTGCAACACATCAGATTTTCTTTTTTGTCTATGTTTATTGCACTGTCCCTGACAAATAAACAAATAAATAAATGACTAAATACTTTTTTGCCCAACTGTACATGTAACAAATTTTAAAAGAAATTAAAAAAATTTTTCAGTTTGCACCCCTCTATAATATATTATTTATAGATGTCTAAAGGATTTCTTGAGTTATAAAATTTAAGAATTTATGATAACTGATTATGATTATGATTTATTCTCTCGTGTTTTTTTTTTCCCCCACAGATACACTGCTGGCTTATTCCCCTACAGAAGGCAAGCACAACCCCAAGGACCCAATCACCTGCAACCCCCTGAGGTCCAGAACAACCACCAAAATGAGAACAGGAACCCAAACCTAAATCCAGTAAGAATCCCAGAACTTTGATACAGTCATGAAAAAATAAGGACACCCCATTAAATATTCAGTTCTTTATTAAGAAATGTTCACGTTAGTGTCTAATCTTGTTTTTTATTTATCTCTGGAAAAGAAGGCGATTTGATTGCAGGTAAATAACAAAAATTAACCTTGTTATACTCATTAAACAAAAGATAGCAATAAAAATGCATTCTGTAACTGAGGAAAAAGTTAGGACACCCTACCGTCTAATTGCTAATGTTACCCCCTTTGGCTGAAATAACTTCAGTGTAGCCATCTACCAGTCTCTGACATCGGTCTGAAGAAAGTTTGCCCCACCCCTCAACGCAGAAGTATTTCAGCTGTGAGATGTTTGAGGGGTTTCTTGCATGTACCGCCCATTTCAAGTCACCCCACAGCATCTCATTGGGATTAAGGCCTGGATTTTGACTCGGCCATTCCATTGCAAAGGCATGTCAACCATGACAGCCCCACAACATCCAGGGCCTTGAGGTACTCGGGATGAATCTCGTCCACTTCCCCGGGCTTGGCCACCAAAGAGTTTTTTAACCACTTTGGCTACCTCAGTCCCTGTGATGGGCAAGTTGTCCCCCTCGTCTTCAAGCCCTGCTTCCTCTGTGTCAGTGGGATTGAGGAGATCCTTAAAGTATTCCTTCAACCGCCCAATGATGTCCCCAGTTGAAGTCAGCAGCACCCCATCCGCACCATACACAGTGGACAGGAGCTGCTTCCCCCTCCTGAGTTGCTAGACAGTTTGCCAGAATCTCTTTGAGGCTGACCGAAAGTCTTGTTCCATGGTCTCACCAAACTCTTCCCACGCTCATGTTTTTGCTTCAGCAACCACCCGAGCTGCATTCCACTTGGCCTGCCGGTACACCTCAGCTGTTTCAGGAGTCTCACAAGCCAACTAAGCTCGATAGGACTCCTTCTTCAGCTTAATGCCCCCCCCCTCACCACTGGTGTCCACCACTTGGTTTGGTGGTTGCCACCTCGAGATGCACCAACAACCTTGCGGCCACAGCTCTGGGCAGCTGCTTCAACAATGGAGGTGGAGAACATGGTCCATTCAGATTCCATGACCCCAGACTCCCTCGGAATGTGGTCAAAGTTCTTTCAGAGGTAGGAGTTGAAGCCCTCCCGGACAGGGGCCTCAGCCAGATGTTTCCAGCACACCGTCACTATACGTTTCGGTCTAGTGGGTCTGAGTGGTGTCCGCCCCATCATGGGATCCAAGTCACCACCAGGTGGTGATCAGTTAACAGCTCTGCACCTCTTTTTACCAGTATCCAAGACATGTGGTCGCAGGTCTGATGACACGATGATAAAATTGATCATCGGCCTGCGACCTAAGGTGTCCTGGTGCCAGGTGCACATATGCTTGAACATGGTGTTCGTTATGGACAAACGGTGGTTAGCACAGAAGTCCAATAACTGAACATCACTCGGGTTCAGATTGGGCAGGCCGTTCCCCCCAATCACCCCCCTCCAGGTTTCACTGTCGTTGCCCATGTGTGCTTTGAAGTCCTCCAGTAGGACAAAGGAGTCTCCTCTTGGAGACTCCTTTGCATCATTTGGTGCATAGGTGCAAATGATGGTCCTTACCCCTTTCCCAACCTGAGGGCGCAGGGAAACAACCCTTTCATTCACCGGGGAAAACTCCAATATAGAGGCAGCAAGGTGGGGGGGATACAAGAATACCCACTCCGGCTCATCGCCTCTCACCCGGGGCAACTCCAGAGTAGGCTGGAACCAGTCTCCAGAGTAGACTGGTTCCAGTACCAGAGCTGTGTGTTGAGATGAGGTTGACTATATCTAGCCAGTATCTCTCAACCTCATACACCAGGTCAGGCTCTTTCCCCACCAATGAGGTGACATTCCACATCCCAAAAGCCAGTTTAGGAATCCTGGGATCAGACCGCCAAGGTCTCTGCCTTCGACAGCCATCTGATCCACATAGCATCAGACCCCCATGGTCTCTCCTGCAGGTGGTGAGCCCACTAGAGGGTTGACCCATGTAACTACTTTGGGCTGAGCCCGACTGGGTCCCATGGGCAGAAACTCGGCTACCAGGCGCTAGCCATCGAGCCCCTCCCCCAGGCCTGGCTCCATGGTGGGGCCCCGGTAACCCCATACCGGGCGGGATACACTGAATCCTTGTTCTAACATTCATTATGAGAGTCTGTTGGATCATTCTTAGTCTAGCCCTTTCACCCAGGACTGCAAACCCCCCACTACGATAAGGTGACAATCCATCAGGGGGCAATCCCGTTATAAAAATAATATATACAATAAAATAATATAAAACCGTTACATCTTAAGTGCACACAGATGCATTGTAACTCTCGTAGCACAGACCTCTCTAGGGGCTTTTTGGCTCTCATCACACTGAGCAGTTGTTTTTTTTTGGTTTTTTTTTTACTGTTCGGGTGGTTGAATAAAATCAAGATGAAGCAGTCAAAATGGGAAGAAAATACAATTACAGACACTTCAAGTGGCACTTTGTCGGACATTAACACCATCCCAGCAGTGTTGTTGACATGTGGAAAAAATGCAGGCAGATTATCCACATTGCTGCACCATTTTTTTGTTGTTGTTGTTGTGTTGTTTTGTTTTCAACATGGCAGCAGTCTGAAACAGAAACTAAAACTTAAAATATTTCCATTCAACTGGATGTAGATGGTTCGACTTTGGAGCCGCATCTTCCCGCACCCTGCTTGTTTTGCCATTTCTATGGCAGCGTAATGCTGTGACATCATCACGCAACAGACCCCAAATATCACAATATCCCTCTTTACACTGGTATCAAAATTTATACCGGTATTATTGTGAATGATACGATATGGGACGCCCATACTCTAGCATCTACATTTCTGATCAGATTCACTTCAAATTTGCACAGAAGTTTTAACTCATTGGATTTTGAAAATCATGGTTCCATGTGTTTTGGAGAGGGGTCCTTTTGTGTTGTTTCCACTATAGTATCTACATTTCTGATCAGATTGACTTCTTCTTTATACAGAAACTTTGAAATAAGGGATTCCATTTTTGGGGAGAGGGACGTATCTTTTTCTGGTCCATCCTATATTGATCACAGTTCTCTTTAGGGGCCACGGATGTGCGGATGTGTGGGGTACGGGAGCTTGCTCACTATCCATCCATCCATCTTCTTCCGCTTAATCCTTTTCGGGTCGCGGGAGGGCTGGAGCCTATCGCAGCATCTTTGGGCGAGAGGCAGGGTACACCCTGGACAGATCGCCAGTCCATCACAGGGCCAACATAGAGAACATTCACAACAACATTCACTCTCACAGTCATACCTAAGGACAATTTAGAATCTCCAGTTGATGCCAATTAACCTAACTTGCATGTTTTTTGGCATGTGGGAGGAAACCGGAGAAATCGCTGAGTAAACCCACGCAGACATGGGGAGAACATGCAAACTCCACACAGATCACTGTTGGTCGGGGGCTGGGATCGAACCCAGGATCCCCCGGCCAAGGGTGAGTTGCTGTGCTGCCGCAGTGCTAACCACTCCGCCACCGCACTGCCCCGCTTGCTCAATTTCATCACAGTTATAATACTTCATGATATGAAAGAATAAATTTTGGGCAGTTTGTGTAGGTTTGTTGACAAAAAAAACCAACTTTGTATCAATGTTTCTCTTCAGGCTGATGAAGCTGCTGATGGACAGAGGGAGGCACCCACTGCTGAAAGTGAAGGACCAGAGCGACCCATGATGGCTGTTTTAGTGCCTCCTCACCGGGTGTCAGTCATGTGGACGGTCTGGGTTTTCTTCAAAACCTTCTTCTCCTCACTCATACCTGAGGGTCCTCAAGCTATGGCCAACTGATCACATGGGACGAACCACTGGTAACAGACTGTAGACTTTTTTCCCAGTAATCTGGAGCTGTTGTTTTACAGGTCAAAAGTCTTGAGTGAAGCTCCTTCTTTTAAACGCCACACACCAGCAACATACTGTAAATCAGCCACTGAATTGCCAAAAAATCTGGACAGAAAAGATGCAAAGGATTGTAAACGGTAATGATGCATCCCAGCTTATCGATTCAGACATATGTGGTCATTTTTTCCACAGTGCATTTCTGCTGCATTTTACAGCCTCGTTATGGGTTGTTTTCTGGTCAGTGTGTGGGACATAGAGTAAAACGAACCCTGTTTGGACTGTTGAAGCTGAACTGCTTATCCTACTCATGATCTGTGTACATCAAGTCCCTGATCCTACGGGGGTGTACACCCACTTTTGTTTAGCACTCTCCAAGGGTTACATGGCTTATTCAGTCACTTCCAGGCAGACGCCGGTTTCTGACTGGGGAGGCAAAACAGAAGAAGCACATTTTTAAAGATATCATAAAACACCATTTTACAAACCCATTAATTGGAAGAAGAAAATGTAGAAGAAATAATTAAGTCTTCCTTTTTTGTTTGTCTGTTGCTGTCTTTAGCTTTAGGAAGCTTAAGCTTGCCAAGGAGACCAAAATCCAAATGCACTATTATTAAAAATGACTCGTGTATATGGTGACATATGACATCTGGTGACAGTTTGTTTATAGTGACAATAGTGTGGTAAAATGATCGCTTTTGTAGATATCTTGTATATGTATACAAAGCACTTTACAACATGTACCTTATGCAAGCTTGTTATAATAAAGGCGTTGTGATTTATTAATAATATAAATGTCTCTAAAAGAATTAATTTTGAGATGGGGTTCAAGTCAGTCCCTGCTCGCTGTAATCCTGTTAGATTTCCGCAGCTGTACATATAGCACTTTGATTCCCTTTGAGGGAAGGGCATGAACTCGTGACACTGGTTACTTAAAGCGTACCTGTGGTGGTCGTGAAAAAAAAGATATTATATTGAGCCCCTGTCTCACGTTCTAGTTCAAGTTTAAGTTGAAATTCATGTTCAAAGCAATTTGATATAAATCCATTGCTGATGTGCTTGTTCAGCTATGTCAGCAAAACATGAGTGCAGCCATACTAGCGGCTACATGGCCTTCCAGGACACTTCCTGTGACGTAATTTCGTTGACATCGCGATCTGGATCAGTATTGGCTGAGCCTGCAGTGCCCGGATGTGCAGTGGCTTTCGGGATATTCAAATTCAAACGTTTATTTCAAACTCAGGGTTCATATTAAATGCAGAACTAAAACGATTAGAAAATAAATAAATAAATGCTTAAATTCAGCGGGTCGTCTCGTGTGATCTGAGCTCGTAAAGGCCGATGATTCTAAAACTATGTGATCTGGATCAATATTGGCTGAGCCTGGAGTACCCGGATGTGCAGCAGCTTACAGGATATTCAAATTCAAATTCAAACGTTTATTTCAAACTCAGAGTTCATATTAAATGCAGAACTAAAACGAGTAGAAAATAAATAAATAAATGCTTAAATTCAGCGGCTTGTCTCCTCTGATCTGAGCTCGTAACAGCTGCGAGACGGTCTGGGCTCCTCCCTCGCCGCGGGAGCAGCAGAGCAGAGCAGTAGACACTCGGCGCTCTTGTAACAACAAAAACATACAATGCGATATGGATATCGCAACATGGCGGAATGTAAAGCCTTTGGATGTCTCAATAATAAGCGAAAAAACAAAGATAAACACTTCTTTTGTGTAGCCAAACCCAGCTCACCTTGTCAGAAGATCGGAGCGGAAAAGTGATCTCGGAACAGGACACAGACGAATCCTTTCAGACGAAATTGCGTTGTGTGTGAGGACCACTTCGTCACTTTAACCCTCAGAAGACATTTCTGGCTCAAACCTGTAGCCATGTTGGACGAATTCTTCCCCAGAGTCCGACAATTCAGCCATAATAGAATAAAAACACTCACAAAAGCACCCTATTCTCTCATACAGGCGGAGCATGGACTGTTGAGTATCAACGAAGTGACGTCACATCCGCATGTGTCATGGCTGCGCTCAGAGTTTTCATTGTCTGGCCATGCCTGCGGTCGTATTTGCATATTTCTCTGGTGGTATTTGGCTGGCAATAATTATTTAACCAAATAACGAATAATTTGCCTAATGTTTTCAAGTTGAATGTGTTTAGACGACCACCACAGGTACCCTTTAAAGATACACATTTATGATGTTCTTTATCAGTGGATGCTGTAAAATAACCTGTTCAGTGAGACAGATTTTGAAATAATGGATGCAATAAATGTTCTTGACATTCAGAGTTGCCTTTCTGTGTGAATGTGTTCAGGTTTTTTGGTTCAGTGCTGACAGCCCAGTGTTGAGTCAGTCAAGCACACGTTTCTATAAACCCCGTGACTGACTGACAAAAACGTGCTACTGTCAGTCATGTGTGTATGCTGACCAGAGGTCAGCAGCCTCTGATATGGGGAAGAGCTTTGTGGAACAATTTTTGGTCCAAAACAAAACTGCATTGAGCTGCAAAGGATATCTGAGCCTTAAACTGAAGGTATAAGAGTGGAGTTGCACTGACTGTCCAAGCAACATTAACAATAGGGGAGTGGGTTTTTTTTGAAGCTTATATCATATTTTTTTTCAGTAAACTTGAAACTTGAAACTTTTTTCCTCTTACTATTCCAAGGGCTGTTCATTAGAGTTCCACTGACTCATTTCCCGTGGGCTTAGAGGAATCTGTGTTGTTTGCTTTCTACACGTCTGTTCTTTTCTTCATCTCCATCCCCTCACCCCCCAGCCAGTCACAGCAGATGACTGGCTGGGGGTCATCTGCTGTGACCCCCAGCCAGAAGAAACCTCTTTCTTCTACTAAAAGAGTTTTTCCTCTCCACAGTTTGAAAGTGCTATGAGATGACTGTTGTTGTGAAATGGTGCTATTTAAATAAAGTTGAACTGAATGAAACAAAGGAAGCATCACCTCTGGGCCTCACCATCAGCTGAGCAAAGACAAAGATCCGGTCGCTGTCAGACTTCTTGCCACCACTACCACAAGTCATTACCATCAGTAATGAGCTGATTGAGATTGTCACCGACTTTGTCTACCTCGGATCTAAGATCACCAGCTCCTGCTCATCAGACCCAGAGATTACTCGCCGCCTACAGCTGTCTTGCAGTGCTTTCAGCCACCTCCAGAGAGTCTGGCGGAGTGGGAAGATCCGCACATCCAAAAAGTTGTGAATCTTTAACACCTGTGTAGTCCCCATCCTCCTTTACAGGTCTGAGACCTGGACCCTCTCCCCCACAACCACCCACCATCTGGATACATTCCACTGGACCTGCCTCTGTAACATCCTCGGCATCTGATGGCTCCACCCAGCGCTGTATAATATGATAGTTGCAACACTCTTTGATCTCGTCGCTTCCCGGTCACGGGGTTCATGGAGCTTCAAGTAGTTCCAAACAACGGCCTTTCTAGTGTGCGAATGGCAGCTGTGACAATCTGCAGTATCAGCAGCATTTTTTAGCCCTATTAGGTAAATATTCACAATACCTATCGACATGTACATTGTTTAGACTTATAATGACCAGATTTAAATGGATTATGATATAAAGAGCAGCTTTAAAAAGTCAATATTTTGGAGGGAAGGAGAACTGCTGAGTCCCACTGATGAAAGCTGCAGTGTAAATATTACTGCCTAGCTGTGCAACTTATATTATGGCTTCAGTGGACTAATTACTGAATTATCATCTTTTAAATACAATGGGTTATTTTGTAAGATTAGGTAGAATTATGTGAATTGAAAATATGTAGTATAAAAGCCTGCTGTCAGTCAGTTTAATGTGATTTAGCCAAGTTACTAGGGGTTATGCACTTTACTCCTAAACCTTTAAAGTTTAGAAAGATTTTCTGTGTGTGAATGTAAATATAACACATTAGTGTCTCTCAGTAAATTTGAATATTGTGAAAAAAAAATTATCATTCAAAAAAATAAACTTTCATATGTTCAATATTCATTACAGGCACGAGGAAATATTTTCAGGCCTTTTTTAAATTCAATTTTGATTGAAGTTTTTGAAATTAAAATGTAAATCATGATATTCTACTGTATTTACTGTCATATACTAGTACATAAACATTACACTGTACTCTGAAAAGTAGTGACTAAGCAGGGTGGAAAATACTAAATAAAAGAAGAGGCCTTTGTAACACAATGTAGTCAAGGTGCAACAGTCTGTTTTATGAAAATATTCAGTGTAGTACAAATGCCATGAAATTGTATTTTTTTAAAATAAAAATTAATAAAAATGCAGACATGCTCTCATTTTGTCATTTTTCACTCTGAACTTCTGCCTGACAAATTACTGTCAGCTAATACCAGTGAGCAGCGTCCATTTGGATGCACAAATTAAGCTGAGAAAGTGATCCAGATGTTTGGGTTCCAGCAGACATAGAAAGGAGAAAAAATGTCTGAGACAAGTTAGCAGAAACAGCATTACTTTAAGGAAAGAGTACAACAACAGAAAAATTTATGTAGTACCTTTATTTCCACAAAACATTTCCATCTCCAAGCTCAAACATTTATGACTCCACATAAATTGTGATTTATTTTTTTTTATGTTGAAGTAAAACAATGATATTAATGAGGAAATTAAACTGAATCAATGTGCAGGCCCATTCTAAGAGGGAGTAATTCACAAGAACCAAAACTGACAAACCCGGACTTCCGGTTATGGCTGCCACGTAGGACGGACGTGTCTCGCTCTGCTCTGCTCCTGGAAAAAAAAAATCGGCAAATAACTCTCTCATTTGGGACAGAACGTATCCCAGCATTTGGGCGAGGATATGTCGGCGAAGCCTAAGGCTGGAAAACCAGGAAAAGGAAAAAGCGAGCCGCCGAAACAGTCCAAATTAACGGACTTTCAGGTCTGTGACGCAGCAAACAAAACTCCATATATGGCGGAGGAGGCTGGCAACGCTGCGATATCTGCGGGGAATGGCGCAGATGCGCTGATGGCTGCCATGAGTTCAATGAGAGCGGACTTTTCCTCTAGATTTGATGGGATTATGACAGCGTTGGAAGGAATAAGAAAGGAATTGGGTGACTGTGTAGAACGAACGGCGCAGATGGAGCTCCGTCTCGCTAGTGCTGAAGATGACGTCACCCGTCTTCAATTAAAGGTGCGCACTTTGGAAAAAAAAAAAAAATCTCTGGAAGATAATATTTTGGATTTGGAATCTCGGTCGAGACAGAATAATTTGAGGCTGGTGGGTCTTCCAGAGGAATCAGAAGGTCGGGACGTATGTTCCTTTCTGGAAAAGTGGATTCCGGAGGTGCTGGGCAGCGAGGAGTTGCAATCAGCAGTGGTTCTGGAAAAAGCACATCGTATTGGCCCACGGAGAGATAAGGGACCGCCGAGGACCTTAATTATGAAGTTTCTTAGCAACAGAGACAGGATGAAGATCTTCAACGCTGCACGTGCTAAAGGAGAGATTAAACACCAGGACCAGCAGGTGCGGTTCTACCCAGATTTGGCCACAGGAATCCAGCAATTGAGGAAGCAGTTTGATCCCGTACGTAAGGAGCTGCGCAACCTTGGGATTCGTCATGGTGTAATCTATCCTGCGAGACTGCTGACCACGTATGAGGGCAGAACCCACATCTTCAAGACCCCAGAGGAGGCGCAGGAGTTCATCAAGAAGATCAAAGAAGAAGAAGAGACTGGTGGGAGCTAAGCATGAACAAAATATAAGGTAGAATAATTAAGCATTTGCACAGGCATCTGACTGACTTGAAGTAAATAGTAAGTTTACAAAATATAGATTGTATTATATATTAAAAAACAAAACAAAAACAAAACAAACAAACAAACAAAAAAAACTATGATGTACAAAGTTGTTAAAAATTTTGGAGTTAAGTTGGAAAACTACAGAGGAGAGTTAATGTTACGTCATTAAAAGCAGTAGAGTTAGGGTGATTGGGAGGATGAAGAAGGAGTGGCTTAGGCTGTTCCCCGTGGGTGTGGAACGGTCGGTGGCTATATCGGGAGACAGAATTTTTCTTTGGATTTTGGGGGGTTTGCCACAAGTGTGGGAAGGGGAAATTTGTTTGTGTGTAGTTTGTAGGATGAATGTTCAACCACTCATGTTTTTGCTTCTCTGTATGAGCATGTTTACACTGCAAGGTAATCCCAAACTCTCTATTGATCATGGACCAAAGTGTTAATCTTAATTTAACTTCATGGAATTGCAGAGGTCTACAAAATTTAAAAAAACTTAAACAAGTTATGAATAAAATAAAGGACATGGGTTCAAGAATTGTGTTTTTACAAGAAACTCATCTGATAGAGGAGGATGTTAAAAGAATTAGGAGTAGATGGCAGGGAAGTGTATTCACCTCTTCATTTTCATCCCGAGCCAGGGGAGTTATGACTCTCATACATAAATCAGTTCCTTTTCAAGTGAAAAATGTAATTGGAGACAAATTTGGAAGATATGTAATCATTCAAGGTTCTTTGCTATTAGAAAATATAAATCTTGTGAACTTATATGGTCCCAATATAGATGATCAGAAGTTCTTTGCTAATTTATTTCTCATCTTATCATCACTTACAGGGCAACATATAATAGCAGGGGATTTTAATTGTACATTGAATCCAGGTGTGGATAGATCAACAGGACTGGATTGTACGCACATTGGATGCAGGATGACTATTAATCATTTTATGAAAGAATTGAGATTGTTAGATATATGGAGAGAAATGAAACCACAAGTTAAAGCCTATTCTTGTTATTCCAGTACCTACAAGACATTCTCACGTATTGATTATTTTTTGATTTCCACAGAATTAAGGTCCAAGATTCAAAACTGCTTTTATGATAACATCGTGATCTCTGATCATGCACCCTGTTGTCTAATATATGTAGATAAAAAATTGACAAAGGAATCAGGTAGATGGCAATTTCAGCATAAATGGCTTCAGGATGAGGAATTTGTCAAGTATATAGAAAAACAGATAGACGAGTTCTTTGACATCAATACTACACAAACATCAGCATGTGTAAAGTGGGAGGCTTTCAAAGCTTTTATTAGGGGACATATTATTAGTTATACAGGATCAAAATCTAAGAAGACTCGAGAGGAGAGAGCTAAATTGGAACATAAAATAAAAAATCTTCAGGAAAAAGTGTATGCAGGAAGTGACCCAAGGTTGGAGAATGAATTACTGATTTTGAGAGCTGAATACGACAAAAAATCAGCGAATAGAGCTGCCTCGAGTCTTCTAAGATTGAAACAATCTTTTTATGAACAAGGTGAAAAATCAGGAAAATTATTAGCATGGCAGATTAAACAATTGGAAATTAAAACACCAATTACCAGTATTATAAGTAATGGACAGGTAGTTATAGATCCTTTAGAAATTAATAGAGCCTTTAGAGATTACTATGAAAAATTATATGATACCAAAAATGAACCTGATTTAACAAAACTAAATGGGTTTTTGAACGAACTATCTATACCGTGTATTCCAAATGAAAACAGGGAGATATTGGAGTCTAAAATTAGTCAAGAAGAAGTTGGGCTAGCCATTGATAATATGAAATCAGGAAAAAGTGCAGGACCAGATGGTCTTCCAGTTGACCTTTATAAAAAATTTAAGAATAAATTAATAAAACCTTTTTTGGAAATGGTTTTAGAAGCATTTCAAAATAATAATTTACCATCATACATAAATAATGCCTTAATTATACTGCTGCCAAAACCAGGTAAGCCCTCTAATAAATGTGAAAATATGAGACCAATAAGCCTATTAAACGCCGACCTTAAGAAAATCTGTAAAATTTTAGCAAGACGAATACAAGAAATTTTACCAAATATTATTAATCGAGATCAGAATGGCTTTATAAAGGGTAGACAAGGCTTCCATAATGTAAGAAGACTATTTAATATTATTTATTTTAATAAAGAAGCACCGGATACAGCTCTCCTATCATTGGACGCCGAAAAGGCCTTTGATAGAGTTGAATGGCCCTTTCTTTTTGAAGTCCTACAAAGGTTTGGACTTGGAAATAATTTCATAAAATGGGTTCAAATAATATACAATAATGCTACAGCAGAAATCCTAACAAATAACAATATTTCAAAACCAATAAAAATCAATAGAGGATGTCGACAAGGCTGTCCACTTTCACCTTTACTGTTTACTATGGCAATTGAACCTTTAGCGATAGCGATACGTTTACATTCACAAATATATGGAATTAAAGTTGGACCAACAGAACATAAAATCTCCCTGTACGCCGATGATATAATTTTGTTTATGTCGAATCTAAAAAAATCAATTCCAACCTTGTTGAATTTAATAAAGAATTTTGGGGAAATATCAAGATATAAAATAAATAAAACTAAATCTTCAATATTAATGCTAAATGAGACCCAGAGAAATTACCCAGCCCCTGAGGTAAATCAATTCAATGTTGTAAATCAGTTTAAATATTTAGGAATCCAAATTATGCCTAAGCTAGAATCAGTCGCCAGTGTCAACTATGAAGCCTTAATGTCAGATATCAGTGAGTTAACTCAGAGATGGATGTCACTACCAATGTCGATGATCGGGAGAATCAATATACTTAAAAGTAATATTTTACCTAAAATACTTTATTTATTTCAATACATTCCCTTATCACCACCTTTAGATCTATTCTCAAGAATAAAAAAAAAGTTAGTGGAATTTATATGGAACAACAGGAGGGCTAGATTACGTTTGTCTTTATTATATTTACCATTTGATCGTGGAGGTCTGAAATGTCCAAATTTTATGTTGTATTATTGGTCGGCACAACTGAGGTCTATGACATATTATTTTTCATCAAATGATCTCCCTCACTGGACTGAAATGGAATCATACAATTTACCTTTACCTCTTCCCATATTCATATACTCAGATTCGGCAAAAAAATTACAAAAACAAGTTAAAAATCCATTTGTAAAGCATATGATCAAAATATGGTGTGAAGCTAAAAACTATTTAAAAGAACCACAGTTATTGTCACAATTTAGTCCAATATGGGGTAATCAATATTTTAAACCAGGGAGAGCGGACGCTGTATTTAAAGTATGGAATTTAAAAGGGATACAAAAGATTCAGGATTTATATTTGCCATGTGCAGACAACATAATGTCTTTTGAAGAGCTGAGGATCAAATTTAATCTCAATAGAACACATTTTTTTAAATATCTTCAACTTAGAAACTTTATTCGATCAAATCAAAATAAAGCTCTCACTCGACCTATTTATTCATCCTTGGAAAAAATGATGATGAAAGATAGTAAAAGAAAGGGTATTATTTCAGAGTTTTATAACTCATTGACACTATCTTCAAGTGAAAATTCACTGAAAAGATTAAACTACTGGAAAGAAGATCTGCAAATTGAAATTTCAGAGGAACAATGGGAATTGGCTTGTACAGAAGCTCAAACCAAATCAATAAATGCACGCCTTAAATTGATACATTTCAAATGGTTAATGCGGATGTATGTTACACCGGAGGAGTTAAATAGATATAACAAAAATATACCAGATACATGCACAAAATGCATGGAAAGTAAAGGAACCCTATTTCATTGTTTATGGGAATGTAGATTAATAAGAATGTTTTGGGAAGAGGTGAGGGTAACAATTGAAAAAATAATCTCAAAACAAATCATATTGAATCCTAAACTGTTTTTGTTGGGTCTGTACCCAGAAAAGCATAATTTTAATAAAAGTGAAAGAACATTCATAGACCTCAGTTTGCTTAATGCCAAAAAATGTATTGCACTATTATGGAAAAAGACTCATAGACCAGATGTGACTCAGTGGTTAAGACAGATGTTAACAAACCTTCCATTAGAAAGAATAACATATATACTAAAATCAAAGGAAATTGTGTTTGAGAATATATGGAGACCTTTTATTGATTATGTAAAAAATTTAAACATAACTCTTGAAGAAGAAGGTGAATGATGTGTGTGGACCTTGTAAATTCCAAACTGGTGAACATAATATGTATACTTATGTATTGGATTGTCTAGACTAAACAGAGGAGCATTGTTGAAGACTTGATTTTGTTGGTGGTTGTTGGTGTTTTTAGTGCATTTTTTTTTTTTGTAGTACTTTAGTGTTAGTGTTTGATTGTTTGTATCATGTTTGTTAAAAAAAAAAAAAAGGTTCAATAAAGATATTGTGGAAAAAAAAAAAAACTGACAAACCCAGACCCAGGACTGATGCTGTTCCCCCAAATGCAAGACGAGGAAGAGTCCAACAGTTACCATGGTTACATGGACACAAATAAACCGGTTATGATTGGATTTCTGGAGTTATCTGATTATTCAAGTGGCCATGTAAGGATTATTCAAGTGGTCATTCACTCAAGTGGTTAATCCTCCAATAATCCATTTTAATCAGTGCATGTAAACACAGCAAAACTGATTTTTGCCATTATCAGTTCGATTTATTGTGACCATGTTACCAGGGTAAGTGACATGTGTACCAGAACCACTACTGAGTGATGAAAGACCACATGTACTGTTCTCAAAATAACTTTTGTATGAATATGAGTCACAAAAATAACCAAAATATCTGAATTCTATAAATATGTCATACCTGCCTGTCCTGTAACACTGACAGGTCCATGTTGACATTTCAAGGTGCAAAACTGATTTTTGCCATTATCAGTTCGATTTATTGTGACCATGTTACCAGGGTAAGTGACATGTGTACCAGAACCACTACTGAGTGATGAAAGACCACATGTACTGTTCTCAAAATAACTTTTGTATGAATATGAGTCACAAAAATAACCAAAATATCTGAATTCTATAAATATGTCATACCTGCCTGTCCTGTAACACTGACAGGTCCATGTTGACATTTCAAGGTCAAAAACTTCATTAGAAATAATTTAGTTTTGTGTCAGTTATTTAACTATTTGTACACAATACTGTGTTCCATTTTACTCTGACAGTTTAATCATCATCAACCACAGCTCCTTCATCATTCCACTGTTCCAGCTGCCCCACAAACCCTTACTGTGATATTGCTGCTCACAGTAGTGAAGACTTGACCAGCCCCGATGGGCACGGCTCCAGTCTCCAACAACCCTCAGCTGCAGAGAAATAACAGAAAAAAAAAAAAAAAAACACGTCACTGTGCCTTAATACTTGATCATTCCTGCTCAAATACGAGGGTTTTTCTCATGAATTTGTGCCTTCTCTTTTAATTCTACTACTTTTATTTATTCTTTCTAAATTTGAATCAATTTTGCATAAATTTGCTACTTTTGAGATGGTTTTTATATTGAAATAAAAAAATTAAATGTTTTAAAATAACATTACTTTTTTCTTATAAATTTTTTTATTTAGTGTGCCACTTTTTCATGCACATTTTTAGTTTATATGCATACATTAGAGCAGTGATTCTTAACCATAGGGTCGCAGCCTGTGTGGGCCACGAGCACCCCCTAGAGGGCCGCAAAAAACTTTGCTTAATATGTGAGGGCCGCAGGACGGCAATTGAATACACCAGAGATATTGCTGATTATACTGACGTCCTTGAGACACTCAGTTGCAATACAGCTTCCCATCAATTGGTGGCAGTAATGCATAAGTCAGTTGTTTACACGTGACAGTGTAAAAAGAAGAAGACACTCAGCCAGCCGCTTAACCCCAAGAGAAAGTTATGGAAAAGTTTTTAAGGTGGATTCACACTACAACATTTGGACCGACTTTTACTGACATTTTGGCAAACGTCTGGCTCTGCTGGCAAAAGTTAATGATGGTGTTTGTTGGCAAATGCTAGCGAAAGTTGTGTTCTTTGAAAATTTTCAGCCTGCTGAAAATTTACCGACATTTGAAAATAAACGTTGGTGAAAGCTGTGCTCAGTTTGTAAAAGTTCCTGAGCGCTGGAGTAAGTAAATGCAGAGTTTGCCTGTCAGCCTAAGTTAAAGCTGGGTTCACTCTATAGCATTTGGACGACTTGTACAGACGTTTTGAAAAATCAGAGAAATACTCAGCGCAGATCAGCTGACATCAGCGTCAGGTGATGCTCATACTGTATAAAGATAAGTGTTTGTGGAGGCTTCCTGCCGTTCTGCTTCTGGAGTGAACACATCTCCCTTGGGCATACGTTTCAGTATTTATTTTTGTTTTATACTGCTATGTAGTTACTTCTGCATACCCTTGTCCCCTGTTCATTCATTCAGTCATCTAAAAAAATAATAAAATAATGCTATAGACTCCAACACTAAGTCCGCAATTAAAATGTGAATGTGGATGGAATAAAAAGACTGTTTAGTGAATCATATAAATAAAATGACGGGTGATTATATTGACTGTTACACCATTAAACTCCATTAAAATAATATAAAATCCCATTAAATGTTTACTTTTTGACACCACATCAACCTGTTTGAGTCCCCACAATGGAAGCCGAACCAATAAATCCTGGAGAATGATTACGCACGGAGCAGAAAATTAAGAACAGTAAATTTCTGAATGAGGAGATTTTATTTCTTCTTTTGGCTGTCAGATTTTTGGGAGATTTTGTGTGTGTGTGTGTGTGTGTGTGTGTGTGTGTGTGTGTGTGTGTGTGTGTGTGTGTGTGTGTGTGTGTGTGTGTGTGTGTGTGTGTGTGTGACTGGCAGAGAGTAGACAGACTGACTGAAAATTTCACAAAAACAAAACAAAACACCTTATTCCATGTACCAAGAAAATGTTTTTTTCAGACAGCAAAAAAACAAAACATTTAAAAAAAAATATGGTCTCTGTTTCCAAGGCAACCAGTAATCCTTACTGGCAAAAGACATGCAACAGCACAGTCTAGTGGCTGAAAAATAACACTGCAAAGACATGAAACCCCAAACCACTCACCAGACCACACCCATCACACCATCACCAAACAAATACTGTACATTGTCCTCTTACATATATTTTCTTTTTTTAATTCCCCCTTCTCTCTATTTCTCTTTCCTTCGTGAATATCATCTGCTTCCACCAGCATTTCAGTCAGCGTTTGTCAAAGGAGCTTAACTTAGACTGACTTAGGTGAACTCTGCATAATTTAGCCCAGCGCTCAGGAACTTTGACAAACTGAGCACAACTTTCACCAACGTTTATTTCCAAATGTCGTCAAATTTTCAACATGCTGAAAATTCTCAACGAATACAACTTTTGCCAGAGTTTGCCAACAAACACCATCTTTTATCAACTTTTGCCAGCAGAGCCAGACGTTTGCCAAAACGTCAGTAAAACTTGGTCCAAACGTTGTAGAGTGAATCCATCCAAAAAAGCAGATCCAGGATGGCAGGAAACCACAAACACTGATCTTTACAGTGGTGTGTAAAAGTGTTTGCCCCCTTCCAGATTTCTAATTTTTTTGTATGTTTATCACACTTAAATGTTTCAGATCATCAAATAAATTTAAATATTAGACAAAGATCCAGAGATACCGGAGTGGTGGCTCAGTTGGTAGAACATTCACTCCACACCCGGGAGGCCGGGGTTCAAATCCCCGCCGGGTCATGCCAAAGACTATATAAAAGCGGAACTTCCTGCCATCCAGCTTGGTGCTCAGCAATAATGGAACAGATGAGGGAAATTTGTGGCAGCACCTTGCATGGCAGCGACCCCTCTGATTCTGTATACTGTATATGTGTGTAATTAACATTGTAGATAAGAAAAACATAATTTTTTTCTACTGTACGTGATTGGCTGGAAGTATTACCCTTTTGCATTAAACACTATCATTTTCTTTACATTAGCAACTTTATTTAACTTTATTTTTCTGCTGTTTTGCAATCTGTCCAACTTTGCAGCTAGTGCTTTAGCAGACAGTTGAACCACCCACTTGCTGATTTCAGTTTCACTACAACTGTCATTAACTCCCCCGTGCGCCCTTCATTGCACACGGTGGAGCTAAGGAAGGCAGTCGGCTAGCGTTGTTGATCCACCAGGGCCGACGGGGTGAGGCAGGAAGCGATCTGCCTATCGGGAAGCTCGCTGGTGGGTGACCAGACCAAAGGAAGGGGACCCCCATGGCATAGGACTGGAAGGAGAAGGGGACCACGGCGTCCTCACAGCGAACCGCAGCACCCACGGTGGCTGGCCGGCTCCGCTGCACCCACGATGGACTCCAGCGGGAGCCTAACAACACCTGTAGTGACCTCTGGCTGAGGCTCAGCTGCAACCACGATGACCCTCAACTGGGCTGGCTCCGCTGCACCCACGATGGACCCTGAATGGGTCAACGCTGCCCCCACGGTGAGAGGGCCGACCCGCAGAAACACCAGGCTGAGGAGGCAATCGATGGGAGGAGCCCTGATGACCTTGGCAGGAGGGGCTGAAGCAGCGATGTCCTCCCTCGGCAGGGCCATCCCTTGGCACCCTCTGGCGGTGGCTCCGCAGCACCCGCGGTGGACCTTGACCAGGCCAAGGCTGCACCCTTGGTGGAACCCGTGCTGGAGCGTGGCCTCCAAGACAGGTCCGGACAGGAATACAGCACCCGCATCAGGCTGATCCTGGAGCGCAGCCCCCACGATGGCCCTAGGCCAGCCTTCCACGCCCAGGGAGGTGCGGTCTGCAGAGGAACCCACACGACGGCCTCGGGCAGCGGGCATGCTGGATCTACGGGGTTGCTGAGCGGCGGACCGGGTCCCAAGATGACCTCTGCAGGAGGAGCAGAAGCAATGGCCTCCTCCACTGGACGAACCAGACATACGACGACCTCCGGCGAAGACACACCCTCTCCGGCGACCCTAGGTGAAGGCTCAGGGGAAGCAGGAGGAGAAAGATGGTTAGGGTCATTGGCGGCGGCGGAGCCCGGTGTGGTGAGTTCACATGCAGCTGATGGCAGCACCTGACTCTCCCCCCCAAGAGCCAGACAAGATCTCTCTAAAAATGACGTGAGAAAAACAAGAGAGAAAACTTGCCTGAGCTCAAGCTCCCCCACGGTCCAGGACTCCGTCGATCCTGGCGATGAATACCCGGACCCAGCCTCCAATAGGTCCAGCCCTGGCTCTAAATCCACTGCAGAAGCCTCCATAGCGGGCGAGGTGGTTATAGTAGTCTTAGTGTCCTCCTGCAGTGGCTCCAACGCTGGGGATTCCTCCAGCGTGGCTGCAGGCGAACTTCTCCATGGTGGCTCCGGGAACGATTCCTCCAAAGCCACTAGCTCCTCCACCGTCGGATGGCCCTGACCTTGGGCCAGCAGGTCCTCGGGGAGAATTGGAGGAGACACGGAGAGGGGGAAAAATGAGTTAATTAAGGCTAATTAAGGGAAAAATGAGTTAATTAAGGCTGGAGGACCCAGCGTACTGCTTATGCTGGGCCCCTCCCTCAGGAGACAGACAAGATTCAGTGTCATTAGATAAGATAAGATAAGATAAGATAAGCCTTTATTAGTCCCACAACGGGGAAATTCCAGGATTGCAACAGCACAGGGATAGCAACACTCAGAGCAACAATCAGAAGTCAAGGAAAAAAAACAAGCAAGCAAGAGCAGCTAATATACATATGTACATATTACTATAAAATATATATATACACACAGACACACAGTGCAGAGCATTGTAGCTGGATGGAATAAATATATGAATATATGATGGAGTGTAATGAATGGAGTGTAATGAAGAAAGGAGACAGAAAGGAGACAGAAGGAGACAGAAAGGAGACAGAAAGGAGACAGTCATCCCTCTCCGTGTCAGTGGTGACATGGGCCCCTTCAGAAGTTTGTGGAGGAGCTGTCTTCATGATGAGGGAGGAGGGCGTTACCGGGGTGAGCCCAGCGCACCCCACGGTAGCTGGAGGGGAGAGGGCTGCAAGGTGATGATGAGTTCTCCCGGTGTCCCCTAGCTGGCGGGATGGTATTGGCAGTCCTGGTCCCTTGACGCTCCTCCTCGACCCGGTGGTTGACAAAGGTGAGTAGGTTCGCCCACTCCTCGTCAGATGGTGACTCCACGGGTTGAGCAGGCGTAGGAGGTGGAACCCTCACAACCGGGGAAGTGCGTCCTTGGACCTCCCTCACACAGCACTCCTCCTCGACCCGGGGGTTGACAAAGGCGAGCAGGTTCGCCCACTCCTTGAGGAGCCGGTGGTTTAGGACGATCCCTTCCCAGAGCCAGCACGGAGAGGTCCCTCTGCAGCCACACCAAAGAGCACAGCAAAGAGCTGGACAGACGCTGGTGTGGCAGATAAGGAACACCTGGGCGAGACGCGGGGAAGATGATTACCGGGGTAGGACACAGCTGATGGAGTCAAGGGAGAGCGAGGGGGCATGGCCGGACCGACAGACTGTCAGCAGTGTGAGAGAGAATAGGTCACAGACGCAGACTGACAGCTGCCGGTCAGGCAGTGGCAAGGATAAGGGAGTCAGTACAGTAAATACACAGAAATGCACATAACCAGTAAAACCACAAACCCCCAAAGCGATCGAGACTGAGCCGGGGAAAGCCAAGCCGGCTCGGCTCATGACAACTGGCCACCGCATCCTGTTTGACAGCTGTAGGCACGCTGGTATCCCATTGTTTATCCATGTCTGCTACACACGCTTCCATTTTAATAATTTTAATGTCAATAAAATAAAAAGATTGCAATGAAGGAATAGACACAAAGTTTATCAATTAATGTCGGCAACCAATGCACTGGATTTACACTTTAGGCTTTAGGTGTGTACACAAATTTAGATGTCCATCTATATGGTGGTAACGCTACTCTCACCTTCTTCAAGGTGAAAACTGCTCAGTGTTGCAATCAGCGAAGCTCAGTGTCCTCACTGGTGTCCGGCGCTGATGCCCGATGCAGGCAATCAGCCCCAGTGTTCCACAACCAACGCTCCTCTCGGCAACTTGCACGGGTGAAGCTCCTCCAGTGCTCAACCACTGCCCAGATGTCACCACCACGCCTCTCCAGCCGCTCGTCCAGGTGAACAGATGCCACAGCCACATCCCTCTCCAGCTGCTGAAGCGCCGCTGACTCTCCCATGCCCCGTACAGACGAGCAAAGGCCATTAGCTGGTTGTGTCCTCCTTCCTCCTCCACAGCTCTCACCAGCCGAACAGATGCCGTTAGCAAGCCGCGATCCAGTCCGCGACTTTGGCCATATTCCTGCGCCCTCCCGGTCTCCTCTCCAGGTGAGCTGATGCTGATGAGATGGGCTGTGGCTAAGAGGCCAGGAGCTGGCCATTCAGCCGTTTATGTCTGCACTAAGTGGCCGTCTATGCTTACAATAAGTACTTCCTCTGTACTTGAATTGATATTAGCCATTGTATTATTTAATGCAGCCGTTGTATTTACTTGTATTATTTGCATATTTGTACTTTGTGTGTTATTGTATATACTTTTTTCTATTATTGAATAAAAAAGCGTAAAAGGTATCTTGTTGCATTATTTGTAACTGTAAACTGTGACAAACACATACAGTTGTGCAATTTTTAAAATATTTTTTTAACCAAATAACTAAATTAGGGGGTATTTACGTGTATTATTAGCATATTTGTAATTTGTGTGTATTTTTTTCTACTATTGAAGAATAATAATAATAAAAAAAAAAAAAGAATTGCGGGCCTTTTTGTGAATTTTTTTAAAAACCAAATTAAGGGTAAAAGAGAATAACCACTGAAATGAACATATTTGATGTAGCTTTTGTACAGTATATAAATATTATCTGCATATTTGTAACTTATAAACTGTGCCAGTGTCATAAGGGATAAGGACCTGTACTTATATAGCACTTAATAGTAGGAGTCTCTATGCAAACTTTGATAGTATCAAGGAGTTTTTAAATCAATTTAACACACCATTTAGGATTATTGCAATAAGTGAAACATGGATTAATGAAGAAAAAGAAAATTTTGAACTATATGGATATGAGATTTACACACAAAATGTAAAAGTGGTGGTGGGGTAGCACTGTATGTTGATAGAAAATTAAAAAGTAAAAAAGTGGACAGCATGACATCAACAGTGAATGAAAGTATGGAATGTTTAACAATTGAGATTATGATGGAAAATAGAAAAAAACATAATAGTAAGTTGTATATATAGAGAGAGAGCACCGGGATCTGATATGGAAAAATTTAGAAATGGGATGGAAAAGATGTATACAAAAATAAGACAAAAAGATATCTTTATTTGTAGTGACTTTAATATAGATTTAATGAAAACAAAACATCATAAACCAACTGAAGATTTCTTAGTTTCTTAGATTTCTTAGTATAGCTTAACCTTATTTCCAAAGATTACAAAACCTATGAGAATAACGGCACACTGTGCTACCCTGATAGACAACATTTTTACCAATGTTATTGAATATAATATGGTGAGTGGTATACTAATAAATGACATTAGTGACCACCTGCCTGTATTTGGTTCTTTAGAAGTTAATTATGGGGTTAATTTAATTGGAGTTAATGTTAATTTATGAGGATAATTTAAATCATTATATGATAAAATCTGTCCAATTAAAGAAATTGATAAAAAACATAAATACAAAAATTGCCCATGGCTAACTAGGGGGCTACAAAATGCTTGTAAAAAGAAAAATTATCTCTATAAAAATTTTACTAAATTAAGAACCAAAGAATCTGAAAAAAGATATAAAACATATAAAAATAAATTAACTGAAATAATACAAACTAGTAAAAAATTATACTATAGGAAAATGTTAAATGAAAATTAAAATAATATAAAAGGAGTCTGGGATATATTAAATAAATTAAGAAAAAATGGAACTAAGAAAATGATATATCCAGAGTATTTTACTGATAATTGTGGTGATAATTATGATAAGAATAAATAAAATGAATAATTTTTTTGTAAATTTTGGACCAGAGTTGGCAGCAAAAATTCCAAACCAAGGAAGAGACATCGTGAGTGAAACACTGATTGGAAATAACCCTTGGTCAATCTTTCTTACAGTGGTGGATGAACTAGAGGTAAAATCTGTTGTTGAAAAGAGTAAAAATAAATTATCTACTGATTGTGATGGTATTGATATAGCACTAGTAAAAAGAACTGTTGATGGCATATTAAAACCATTCACATATATTTGTAATCTATCATTTCAAACTGGCTCATTCCCACAGAAAATGAAAATAGCAAAAGTAATACCATTATTCAAGCAAGGAAATAAACACCATTACACAAACTATAGACCAGTATCGCTTCTCCCACAATTTTCAAAGATTCTGGAAAAACTTTTCAACAACAGATTAGAAAACTTTTTAAATAAACACAATGTGCTTAACCAGAATCAATATGGATTTAGAGCAAAGAGTACAACATCGTTGGTGATAATGGAAGCAACAGATGAAATAATAAATGCATTAGATCAAGGAAAATATGCAGTTGGTGTATTTATAGATTTTAGAAAAGCATTTGATACAATAAATCATTCAATATTTAATAAACTGCAAATGTAGTTAGTAGTTAATTAGTTAATTAATTAATTAATTAAATGTAGTTAGTAGTTAATTAGTTAATTAATTAATTAATTAAATGTAGTTAATTAGCAGAATGGCTCTGAATTGGGTTACAAGTTATCTACCTGAGAGACAACAGTTTGTGAAGATTGGAGAATATCTGTCTGGGTGTATGGGAATTGCCTGTGGGGTCCCCCAGGGGTCAGTGTTGGGCCCCAACTTATTTAACATATACAGTGGGGGAAAATAGTATTTAGTCAGCCACCAATTGTGCAAGTTCTCCCACTTAAAAGATGAGAGAGGTCTCCAATTTTCATCATAGGTATACCTCAACTATGAGAGACAAAATGAGAAAAAAAAATTCAGAAAATCACATTAAAGGATTTTTAATGAATTAATTGGTAAGTTCCTTGGTAAAATAAGTATTTGGTCACCTACAAACAAGCAAGATTTCTGGCTCTCACAGACCTGTAACTTCTTCTTTAAGAGGCTCCTCTGTCCTCCACTCGTTACCTGTATTAATGGCACCTGTTTGAACTCGTTATCAGTATAAAAGACACCTGTCCACAACCTCAAACAGTCAGACTCCAAACTTCACTATGGCCAAGACCAAAGAGCTGTCAAAGGACACCAGAAACAAAATTGTAGACCTGCACCAGGTTGGGAAGACTGGATCTGCAATAGGTAAGCAGCTTGGTGTGAAGAAATCAACTGTGGGAGCAATTATTAGAAAATGGAAGACATACAAGACCACTGATAATCTCCCTCAATCTGGGGCTCCACGCAAGATCTCACCCCGTGAGGTCAAAATGATCACGAGAACGGTGAGCAAAAATCCCAGAACCACACGGGGGGACCTAGTGACCTCTAGAGAGCTGGGACCAAAGTAACAAAGGCTACATCAGTAACACACTACGCCGCCAGGGACTCAAATCCTGCAGTGCCAGACGTGTCCCACTGTTTAAGCCAGTACATGCCCAGGGCTGTCTGAAGTTTGCTAGAGAGCATTTGGATGATCCAGAAGAGGATTGGGAGAATGTCATATGGTCAGATGAAACCAAAATAGAACTTTTTGGTAAAAACTCAACTTGTCGTGTTTGGAGGAGAAAGAACACCATACCTACTGTGAAGCATAGGGGTGAAAACATCATACTTTGGGGCTGTTTTTCTGCAAAGGGACCAGGACGACTGATCCACGTAAAGGAAAGAATGAATGGGGCCATGTATCGTGAGATTTTGAGTGAAAACCTCCTTCCATCAGCAAGGGCATTGAAGATGAAACGTGGCTGGGTCTTTCAGCATGACAATGATCCCAAACACACCGCCCGGGCAACGAAGGAGTGGCTTCGTAAGAAGCATTTGAAGATCCTGGAGTGGCCTAGCCAGTCTCCAGATCTCAACCCCATAGAAAATCTTTGGAGGGAGTTGAAAGTCCGTGTTGCCCAGTGACAGACCCAAAACATCACTGCTCTAGAGGAGATCTGTATGGAGGAATGGGCCAAAATACCAGCAACAGTGTGTGAAAACCTTGTGAAGACTTACAGAAAACGTTTGACCTCTGTCATTGCCAACAAAGGGTATATAACAAAGTATTGAGATGAACTTTTGTTATTGACCAAATACTTATTTTACCGAGGAATTTACTTCAAGGAATTTTAATTCATTAAAAATCCTTCAATGTGATTTTCTGGATTTTTTTTTTTCTCATTTTGTCTCTCATAGTTGAGGTATACCTATGATGAAAATTGGAGACCTCTCTCATCTTTTAAGCGGGAGAACTTGCACAATTGGTGGCTGACTAAATACTTTTTTTCCCCACTGTATATAAATGATATATTCCAAGTTTCTAAATGATTAAAAACAATATTATTTGCTGATGATACTAATATATTTTATTCTGGAAATAATTATAATCAACTAATCCATACTCTAAATAATTAATTAAATAAACTTAAAAAATGGATGGATTGTAATAAATTATCACTAAATATAGATAAAACTAAGGTAATTATATTTGGTAATTGTAAAAATAAAGAAGATATACAGTACATATTCATATAGATAATGTAACTAGAAAAGCACTCGGAGAGTGCAGACCTCCGCCAAGCGCCACAGTTCCCCCCATACAGTGTTTGTGTGTACGTTGTCAGATTCCTTGACCATGAAAACATCTGAGTAGCAATTGGATTCACAATGATAGGATTAGTGGTTCAGTAGTAAAAGCATTACCTCCTTGGCAGAGGTAATAAACTGAAGTGTTGGTGTTGTGTCCATGTCCTGCATCTGCAAACTCCCAGGCTGGGGGCGTTGCATTTGAATGAATGAATGAATTAATCTTTATTTCGAATAGATTAAGAGTACAGGTTAAAAGAAAGTGAATAATATAACAAAGGGGGTAATAAAATCCAACAAGGTGAAATTAGACAATAGCTCCTCTGATTATACAATTAAACATAAGTTATCCGAAATATGTGATGGCTGAATCCGCAGCTTATATTGCCCACCCATGTTCCATCCAAGAATTCAAAAGAAAAAACAAATGAAGTCATGACACAACTGCGTACAACCCACAGGCCAATGGGTTATGTGAGCGTTTTAGATCACTGAAAGCAGCACTGAGGGCTTCACTGACGGATGCCAATTAGGTAGACGGGTTGGCGTGGGTTTTATTCAAAATTCAAACGTTTATTTCAAACTCAGGGTTCATATTAAATGCAGAACTAAAAGGAGTAGAAAATAAATAAATAAATAAATAAAAGTATATACAGATCAGCAGACAGTCGGCGGTCTTGTAACAACAATAACATACAATATTGGACTCAGTATAAAATGGAACGCCATCACTTCCAAATGCTGGAGTGAAGTGTGAGTGACGAGTTGACAATTGCTGATATAAGATGATTGTTACATGGCAGCAACCTTCTCATCAAACTGTAAACATTGTTACGTATCAACTCGGCAAAAGACGGAATGTTCACAGACACAAACATCTTGCTTGCACTCGACCTTCATGGTACATCTAATCTTTATCTTTATTGGGGTTGCGCTCCGCGGCCAAAGATGATTTGGAAACTTCCCCGGCAGAGAGCTTCTTTTTGCGGAGCTACTATGGCTGACCGGGGAATTTCTGCCAAATAATCCAGTGGCGGACAGCTGGCCGTCTGAGCTTTTGCAGCGTTGCGCAAACACAGGCACACAGCACGCTGCCGAGCAGCTCGTTTTTGCGCAGCGCCTATGGCTGACCGGGGAATTTCTGCCAAATAATCCGGCGGTGGACAGCTGCCCGTGTCAGCTTTTGTAGCGTCGCGCAAACACAGGCACGGTGGCGGGCCCAGCCCACCAGTGTTTTCCGTGTGCTTTTGTGCCTAAAACGTTGAAGAACGCGGAGTTTATGTTGGTCAGACACGATGACCAGCGCCCTATTGCGCCTGCGCACATGTTGAAAATAGCCGTATGTCACAGTGTTAAAGAATGCTTTAAAAAATTCCTGTATCCAGACGGTGATCCGGATCATCCCCAAAATTTAATCAGTTCTTCCTTGTACCATTTCCAACAACGCCTGAAAATTTCATGGAAATCCATCCAAGACTTTTTGAGTTATCTTGCTAACCAACAGACAAACAGACAGACAGACAGACAAACAGACAAACACACAGACAAACCCCGGCAAAAACATTACCTCCTCCTGGCCTTTTCGGCCTGGCGGAGGTAATTATTGAAAACGTTAAGGAGATCAAGTTTTTGGGTATAATACTAGATGATAAAATTGGTTGGAAACCACACGTCAGATACATACAAAACAAAGTTGCAAAAAATATTGCAATTATAAATAAAATTAAGCAGGTCCTAGATTACAAATCACTTCATATCTTGTATTGCTCATTAGTACTTCCATACTTGACCTATTGTATAGAGGTCTTGGGTAACATAAAAGTAAACTTAATTCATTGCTAATATTACTAAAAAGGGCAGTTCGTGTTATACACAAACTGAACATCCTAATTTATTGTTTTTACATTCAAAGTTATTGAAATTACGGGATCTGGTTCATTATTATACAGCACAATTAATGTTTAAAGTCAGTAAAAACCTTTTGCCACACAATATACATAATCTTTTCAGTGAGAGAGAAGGGAAATATAATTTACGGGGAACACAAAATTTAAAATGCACTTAGTTAGATCTACTAGGAAGGGTTTGTGTGTGGGGTAAAATTGTGGAATGGGTTGGGGGAGAAACAGGCAATGTCCAAACATCCATATATTTAAATCAACATATAAAGAAATGATTTTTGAGCAATATAAAAATAAAGGGCAGTAATATTACAATGTGTCTTCAATGAAAAAAGGTTGTTATTGTGTGTGTTATTGTGTTATGGTGATTGTGATGGTGTTGTCTGTATTTGTGTTGAACATACCAGAAGAATTTATTTATTATTGTTACAATTATTGTTGGATGTTGGTATTGTTGTCAATATGGACTGTCGTTGTTGTGTCATTTCTGTTGCATAATTTGACTATGGGGTGTGTGAATGTATGGTGAATGTGGTTGTGAGATGAATGATGGCTAAGAGTGATGTTGAATTTGTTGGGTATGGAAAAGGGGTGGTACTATATAAGCATTGGCTTCTTTGCACTCCTTTAGGACATTTAGAACTCCTTTAGAACATGCAAACTCCACACAGAAAGGTTCCTACCCCTGCCAGCCTGAGGATTCGAACCTGGAACCTTCTAGCTGTAAGGCAACAGTGCTAACTACTGTACCACCGTGCTGCCCTGTCATAGCCAGGATTTTCAATAGGGGTTGCAAATGAGGTTCAGAACCTGGTGGTCACTATTTTTTTAAAATAAATTTTATTGTGCATTTTCTTTTCTACTATTGATTGAAAGTGCGGGAGGTATAAAAGGGAAAAACATTGTTGCCATGTCGTTCAGCTAATTATTTAGTGATTAAAAATGTAGACTTTGAATTTTATTATCATAAAAATCCACACAAAATTAAGAGCAGTCTAATAACATATAGATTATACAATGCCATTGTTATAAAATAACTGACAAAAAAAAAAAATTTTTTTTGCTATACAATGCTGTGTGTATTCCGGCATTCCTTTTACGCCAAGCAGGCGACAAATGTCTGGTTATTTCACTTGCTCTATTGATCTTTCCCCATCTGTCTAATGTTCTGGGTGCAGATAAGTGTGGAACTGCTGGAAGTGAGGTCACATCAGAATTGTCAACAAGACAGTTGAGTAGAATGGAAGACACATAATGAGCTTTTGAATATCTTTCTGGAAACAACTCCATTACCACTAGATCTAAGGACAGATGCTGTCGAAGAGCAAGCATATGTTGACATGGAGGTGCATAGGCAGTGTGATAAGTGCATGTGCACCCAGTAGAAGTAGGGTGGTAAACAGTGGAGGATCCTGTTTTGCTTTCAACTTGGTATGTGTCATTGACCTCAAATACTGAATATGAACCCCTCGTCTTGAACTGCTACACAACTTCTTTGCATGCATATGGTGTGAAGTGTTCGTTGAGTAGGGCACTGTCCCTGTCATCTGTTGGTATAGACAGTTTTGTCATCATTGCAAACTCTTTGTGGCTTATCTTGTACTGTGCAGCCTCAAGGAGGGAAAACAGCTTACTCCACATTACATCAAGAAGAGAATTCTTTGGAACAACACTTTTCACTTTTTGTTTGAATGATTCTACTCTGTTGTTTGTGTGGTCCCCATAATTGACATGAGCATCACGATGGAAAGACATCCACTGTTCATGGATGTCATCCCAACCCTTAATTAGATAGTCATGGAATTCTGTGGACAGGTCTTCTACAGCCGCTCTCAGTGTGGTATACTGTTCCTCAGACTTTGCATAGCACAGGCTCTGGCACAACTGTCTCAAGGCCTTTTTAGTTTCTAGATCTGTCGGGAGAGTGTGAATCTTCCTCCCAAAAGCCTGCAAGGCATGAAATAGGCAGGCTTGTGAAGATGCCTGTGGAAACACCTCTCCAATCACTTTCATTTCAACGTAGTCTTTATCTGTCATAAAAGTTTTGGTAATATGGGAGTTTGGGTGGCTGTCTCTGAACCATTCAAATACCTTTTGATTGGTGGCTTCTTTCTTATCTCGAACCAAGGCAAGACTTGCAACTCGACTGTCACTGTTGCCATCCATAACCATGAACACCACCAATGGCATTCTCCTGTCATTGAGACAATAGGTAGTGTCTACCAATACGTGTGAAGGCCAGCGATTGAAGGATCTTTCATTTTGCTGCTGGCAACAAAGACTTGGCTGAGAACACCTTCCTCATCATGAGCAATGACAGTTGCTTGAGGATCATCCTTTAACCTCTGTAGATGTCCAATGAGAAGCTGTGCATCATTCTGACCATCCTTCGTCTCCAGTCGGAGTTCAGATATGATGCTGTGCATGTCTTTGATGGTTACCTGTTTTCCAAAGATTTTGATGCAGTGTTCCTGACGCTTCTTAGCTGAGACAACCAGACTAGTCAGGTTTCACAGTTCTTCCATCTGGTGTTGTGAGGGTCTTCATTTCATTGGATACATCACATACATATCATGAGACAATGGGTGATTATGTGCTGTAGGCCCTGCATTCATCCGCTTCACCACCAGTTCTGATGTTTCCCTGTCGGCACTAAGAAACACCTCCGCATTGCAACCCTTCTTTAGTGTCCTATAAAAGAAACAGAATTTAATTTTTTTTCTACAAAAGCAAATACATTGTGAATTATAGGGACATGTTATTGTTTTAATGAATGTTAAGTATAGATATACAATGTTAAGTACGTGAATACAGCCAAACTCAGTTGTAGGTTATTGTTACAGCCCGAGTGCTGGTTCCGTCCGCACTCGGATCTTGTTTCGGATCTTTCCTGGCTTTGACAGCAGAGGTTTCCTTCTAACTCCCCGGGCTCTTATTATGACAGCGCCGGTGGAGCTCCCTGCTGTCAGAGCCAACAGCTGTGCTGCATTCGGGGTCATTAGTGACCGGGGTTATAAGCAGGCGCTGAATGCTCCCCGATGCAGCAGTCTTTGTCTATGTTCCTGTTTACGTTCCTGTTAACCTTCGCTGTTAACGTTCCTGTTAATCTTCCCGTTGAGCTACCTATTAGGATACGCTCTGTTCCGGTTATACTTTCCCGTTAAGGTACGTCCTGTGTTTGTCTTACCCGCACTATTGTGTGTATCATTCCCTGTTAATAAACATCACTGCAACTCACTGGTGACTGCTGGCGTCTTATGATGGCTCGTGAGGGCTCGTAGACTGCTCGTAGACTGCTGCCAGTACGTCCGGAGAGGGGCGTTGCACCGAGACGCCATTCACCGTGAGTATAGCAGTATTGGACTGTTGTTCCTACCTGTCTGGGTACCGTTGCTGAAGGATGCCGTCGCCGAAGTCCCGCACTCAGAGTCAGTGTGCACCCGTCCATAGTCTTGAAGCTTGTGGCGGCGGCAGTCAGACTGGTGGAAGGGAATCCAGAGCTGCGTGATTTCTTCAAGTTCGACGCCCTCCTCGCCTCTGTCTCCGCACAGGAGCGGCGGTTCCCGGGCCTCACCTTCGCTTCGCCTTCCACCAGAGATCGTCGTGACCTCCATAACCCTCCTCAGCATGAACCCCGTCCGGATCCAGCTCCGGGTCACCGCAAGGGCTCTATCCCTCGCACAGCTGCCTCTCCTGCGCCTCGTCAGAGGGGATTTCCCACAGCCTCATCTCCCCCTGGGCTATCTCCCGCTCTCTCGTCAGCGCCCCATGCCCAGCTCGTTTCGGCTGTCGCCCCCTCCTCCTCGACGCATTCCCCAGCCGCTGTGTGTACTCTGGGTCCAGCCCAGGTGAGTCCCGTCCCGGAACCATCTCCAGTGGGTCCACCTCGTCCATCCAGGGGGCCCTCTGCCGCCATCCAGCGGGGAGAAGGAGGAACAACGTCCCCTACAGCAGGAACCATCTCTGCCCTGGGAGAAAGGCAAATGTATGATAATTTGTTACATCTTAATTATGATCTGCCTTGTCTGACTCCTGGGGGCGGAGTTCGGGGTTCGCAGCCCCCCGAGCTTCCTCCACCTGCTGTAGAAAAGATTACTAAACCTGCTGCCTCTGTGTTCCCCCCTGTCGAGCGGTCCGTGACGCCAGGCCGATGTCGTCGGATGAAGAGGGGGCCTGCTGTGCTGGAAAGCCTGGATCCGGCCCTGCAGCCACGTCGTGGACGGAGGAGAAGATCGGACTGTGGCCCGGAGCCTGAGTCGACGAAGAAGCATCCCCGGGTCTCTTCGCCAGAGCGGTCCGAGCCAGTGGGTCGAGTGTCCCCTGCCCCCACGCCATACGGGTCATCAGCGTGGACAGCAGCGTGGGAGGAACCTCAGGCTGCAAGTGACATCCTGCCAGCTGCGGAGCCCGACGCAGCTGAGTTTGAGCCTGCTGACGAGAGTCGCCACCCTGAACCTGGATCGTCGGAGTCCTGGGTGGCAACAGAACCCGAGTGCAGGCAAGTGCTTCCTCTTTTGTCTCTGTCCCCTGTGTTAGAGCATTTTTGCCTGCCTCTCGGGGAGGCGAGTGAGGAGCAGCCGTCTTCTGCGCCTGAGCGCGTCTCGCTGGGTTCTGTTGCTACTGGTGATTTTGATCCCGGTTTTCTTGTTTCTGAGCCTTGTTGCAGTGTCGCCGGCGTGGAACGAGTCGGGGTCACTGGGTTGGAGGTCCCAGGTTCGGGGGTGGAGATCGTCAGTGGAGCTGCACCGACCCAATTGGGGTCCATCGTGGAGGCTGCTGTGGCCCAATCGGGGTCTGACGTGGATGCATCAGAGGCCCAATCGGGGTCTGCCGCAGGTGCAGTTCTGGCCCAATCGGGGTCCGACGTGGGTTCATCAGAGGCCCAATCGGGGTCCGCCACAGGTGCGGTTCTGGCCCAATCGGGGTCCAACGTGGGTGCGTCGGAGGCCCAATCGGGGTCCACCGCGGGTGCAGATCTGGCCCAATCGGGGTCCAACGTGGGTGCACTAGAGGCTTGATCGGGGTCCACCGCGGGTGCAGTTCTGGCCCCATCGGGGCCCGACGTGGGTGCAGCTGGGACCCAATCGGGGTCCAGCGGAGGTGCAGCGCTAGCATGGTCCGTGGACGGGGGAAGGAGCTGCAGACCTTTCACCGTCGAATCACAGGCTCATCCTGGTCATCTGTCCCCTCTGAGTCACCGCCCCTGTGCATCATCGCTGGGGGTCGTGGGGGCTCCTGCTCGCTCGCCCCGGTTCTCCCAAGTTTTGTCCTCATCAGGGAGGCCGCCGCGGGCTGTTTTTCCCCAGGACCGGTGGCTGAGGGACACGGGTCGGCCGCTGGAGGAACTGTTTCGCCGGTTCGGCGCCTCGTGTCGGCCACCCGACGTGTTGTGTGTGTCTTCGGGCAACCTGGTTCGACCACCGGAGGAGCGGATGTGCTGGGCGTTGGACTCTGGTGAGCCGCCTGGTCATGTTCCGGCTCCTAAGGCCACCTGCCACCTGTTGGACGCGGGAGACCACCTGAATTGTTCCTGTGGCGCTTGGTCTCCGCCGGTCAGCATAAGCTGTCAGGGGGGTAGTGGTTTTCTGAGTTAACCCGTCACAATGATTGTTCTGTTTTTTTTTTTTTTTCTTGTCCTTGCTGTTCTGTGTATTTTGTGTTTTGGGTTATGTCTTGCAGATGCCCTAGCATGTGCTAGGTGGCCTTGTTTTTCCTCTGTATTTTGTCTTTTTTTTGAACATTTGGTATTGTGTCATAGTCTTGTGCTTTCTTGTTCTGACCCGGTAGTTCTGGTTTTTTGTTTTCTCCATGTGTATTTTTTTTTTCTGAGTAGTTATTCTTGCCATTGTCCGGTATGTCGTTTTGTTCTTTCTGACTCTCTCCCTCCTACCGGCGCCCCATCCGCCCACCCTGGGGGGGGGGGGGTGTTGGGTGTTACTTGGGCCGCTCAGGTGCTCGGCCTTGAGGGGGAGGTACTGTTACAGCCCGAGTGCTGGTTCCATCCGCACTCGGATCTTGTATCTTTTCCTGGCTTTGACAGCAGAGGTTTCCTTCTAGCTCCCCGGGCTCTTATTGTGATAGCGCCGGTGGAGCTCCCTGCTGTCAGAGCCAACAGCTGTGCTGCATTCGGGGTCATTAGTGACTGGGGTTATAAGCAGGTGCTGAATGCTCCCCGATGCAGCAGTCTTTGTCTACGTTCCTGTTTACGTTCCCGTTAACCTTCGCTGTTAACGTTCCTGTTAATCTTCCCGCTGAGCTACCTGTTAGGATACTAACTAACTAACTAACCTGCACTTATATAGCGCTTTTCTAGTCACAAAGACCACTCAAAGCGCTTTCACTAATACTAACCCTCTATTCTAAGGGCCTATAGGAAACAGATATCTAGGTACAATTTAGAACAGCCAATTAACCTAACATGCATGTTTTTGGCATGTGGGAGGAAACCGGAGAAATCCCGGAGTAAACCCACGCAACACGGGGAGAACATGCAAACTCCACACAGATCACTGTTGGTCGGGGGCTGGGATCGAACCCACGATCCCACGATCCCCACAATCCCCCGGCCAAGGGTAAACTGTGCTGCCGCAGTGCTAACCACTGCGCCACCGTGCAGCCATACGCTCTGTTCCGGTTATACTTTCCTGTTAAGGTACGTCCTGTGTTTGTCTTACCCGCACTATTGTGTGTATCATTCCCTGTTATCGCACCTCTTAATAAACATCACTGCAACTCACTGGTGACTGCTGGCGTCTTATGGTGGCTTGTGAGGGCCACCGTGACAGCTATGTTTATGCACAAATCAAAAGGCCAATTTTCTTTCTGAACTTCAGTTGTCAAAACGGTTGCAAATTTACTGTTTTTTGATCAAATCTACTTACACATATAAACTGGTTATTTCTAGAAATTTATATTTATCTTACAATAGATCTAGATGCTATATATATACAGTAGATATACAGTATGTGGCGGAAGAATAATAAGCGGCGAACTGAGAGTTTTTAAGAGAGTTTATTAATCATACCGCCATCACAGACTCACTCCGGCGCCGTGCATGTGCGCCAGAGCGAGCCCAGAGGCTCTCCTAGCAGACAGTGAATGCGTCTAGTCAGATGAGCAGTGAGAGAGATAGTTACAGAGCAATGCAGTTTTTATACCCAGTGACAGACAATACATGAAAGGCATGGGACATTTGCATCACAGTCAGAGCAGGAAGTATGAACGTTTGCATTTGAGTGTCACACATAACAATAGGAAGATTACTGGCCGGAATTCGCCTCTGCTCCGGAACTGTAGGACAAAAGAGGTTACAAGGCACATCTACATATTGTTATCAGTCCATAGATTACACTGCTGTGTTAATTGTGCCCGCTGAGCGCTCTGCTTGTCCGTGGCTGTTGTGGGGGTTACCCCACACACTCTCCCCCAAAGGGCTCAGCAGGAAGCTGAGGCCTCGATAGTCTGGCTTTGGTAGCGAGCGGGGAAAACTCTGTGCAGGCGGAGGTGGAGGGAGGGGGGTGGGGGTAGCAAGTGCCGGCCCGGGACGGCGAAATTGTCTGGGCCGCGCAAAAATTGCCTGTGGATCCGCGATGTTGAGGGGCTGTCCCGTTGAACGTGCGGAGGTCCATAGCAGCTGTAAGAAGAAAAATTTGTCTCTGACTCCTCTCGCGGCCATGAAGAAAAAAAGGAGCTGCAGCTGTGAGGGACTTGGCGTGTTGACTTTAGGTGCGCGCGCAGCCCTACAGTCCTCGGGGACAGCGGACAGCTGAATTCCCTTGTGCGCCGTGGCTGAGACCATTAGAAAATCCTGTGAGCGAGCTGCGTGTGTGCTTCAGGTGTGTGAGCAGCCCTGAAGGTTCTGTGTGCAGCGGCGAAGGACGATGGTGGTCTGTGTGGAGCCGGTATTGTCCCATGTGTGGTGCGCTGTCCTCATAACCCCCCGGTGTGCGTGCTGGGTTCGGTGCATGGTAGGACCGCTGTAGAGGCGAGTCAGGGTCAGGGAGCTTGCTGGAGATCAGCATCGTCAGCGCCGATGGTCATCCCTGTAAGCTGTTGCTGTAGATTGGTCATGGTGCGTTCAGGTCCACGCGCTGCGTTCTCCCGTCGGCCCTGGAGGTCGCCGTCGTGGAGAGAGGACGAGGTGCATGCGCTCTCGTGTGGAGGAGCTGTGAGAGCGGCCGGTCCCAGCGTGGATGTGCTCAGGCGTGCCGATCTCACCATGAAGCTTTCTGCATCTTTCCCGGTCGTGGGTGATCTCTGGAGAGTTCGCCTGGTGGTGGCTCTGCGTCGAGGTCTCCCTGTAGCAGAAGGGAGGGCAGATCATTTGCATCAGGCTGCTGCGTTCGCTTGTCGTCGGAGAATCACCGCCGGGTGCTGCGTTCGTTGTCAGCGTGTTCTTTTCTGCATCGGGTCACCAATGTGGCGGCATGGAATAATAGGCAGCGAACTGAGAGTTTTTAAGAGAGTTTATTAATCATACCGCCATCACAGACTCACTCCGGCGCCGTGCATGTGCGCCGGAGCGAGCCCAGAGGCTCTCCTAGCAGACAGTGAATGCGTCTAGTCAGATGAGCAGTGAGAGAGTGAGTTACAGAGCAATGCAGTTTTTATACCCAGTTACAGACAATACATAAAAGGCATGGGACATTTGCATCACAGTCAGAGCAGGAAGCATGAACGTTTGCATTTGAGTGTCACACATAACAATAGGAAGATTACTGGCCGGAATTCGCTTCTGTTCCGGAGCTGTAGGACAAAACAGGTTACAAGGCACATCTACATATTGTTATCAGTCCATAGATCACACTGCTGTGTTAATTGCTCCCGCTGAGCGCTCTGCTTGTCCGTGGCTGTTGTGGGGGTTACCCCACATATATATATCTAGTTAAAACTATTTTCAAAATAATAACCTATATTATTTTTGTAAATTATTATACCTCTGAGCCATCTTTAAAAATTTATCCAAGGCCTAATATTTCTTATATATTTGTATATAAACTTATAAAGACTATTTATAATTACTTATTATTATACCTCTGAGCCATCTTTAATTATTTTATCTTTAAATAATTTATCTAAGAACAAGGCCTAATATTTTTTGCATGTTTGTACAGTTTTGCAAAACTTCAGAGCTAACGTGTAGCGAGGGTGGAACCAGACATGAACGAATAAACACTTATGCCTGATGAAGCGAGGATAAATCAAAGATAGCAGGAAGACTGGAGCTGGAGTTAGGGACTCCAGTCCTGGTAACACCAATGTAGGTCGCAGCGAGGAGTGAGCCTCAGCTGCTTCCTTAAATACGGAGGTAAAAGAACCAAACAGGAAGGGGGAACATAATTAACGAAATCAAGATCAGCTGTCACAGCACTGGCTCGGCTTTGACAGCCGGAAGTTTGGCTGCAACGCTGTCACAATAAAAGCCCCAGAAGCAATAATAACAAAACCGAAATAATATGGGAGTAAAAGGGAAAATACTGAGTAACCCGAGTGCGGATGGGTTCACCACATTGGATCACCACACTTTTTACTCAAAAATTTGGGCCCTGAGGTCAAAAAGGTTAAGAACCCCTGCATTAGAGAACTAATTAGAAAACTTTAGATTTTTCTCTTAAATGTGTTCACATGAGGGAAAAAAATATCTACATGTATTGCTTGTTTGCTTGTCTAAAATATCTACATGTATTGCTTACCTCATTGCCCTAGCCCAAGATTGCCCTGCCTTTAGACAACTGGCTGCAATGGTCACTTAAGTGGCCAGGCGAGGATTAAGTTAAGTAAGTTAAGAATGAAACTTATTCTTCCTTTACATACAGTGGATATAAAAAAGTCTACACATCCCTGTTCAAATGCCAGGTTTTTGTGTGGTAAAAAAATGACACCAAAATTAAACAGATGTCAGGTGGTGTGAGGTGGAGGTGGTTAGGAAGGATTTCATAGCTTCCATCTGGGCAACATACTTTGTGAACCGTGGCGTTGTCTTCAGGAGGCGGACATCTTTGGTCAGCATGGTTTTGATGGCCTTTCACAATTTCTGCAGCAGTGAAGCATAGTAAATCACAGTAATTGTGGTACCCTGTGGCAGGAAAGCCATCATCAATACTCCATGCTGGTCCCAAAAGACCATAAGCATGACCTTGCTTGCTGAGGCTTGGGCATGTGCTTTCTTTGGAGGTAATGTGTCATTATGCTTCTATTGCTATGACTGGGCTTTAGTCTCTGGATCATAGTGATGGACCCATGTTTCATCCTGCGTGATTATTCTGTCAAAGAAGTCATCCTGTTTTTTGTTTTTTTTGGCATATGGCCAAATGAGCCTGGGAGCATGCGACTCTTGCTTCTGGAAAAGAGTCAGCAGCTGGGGAATCCATCATGAAGATAACATCAATATGTGCAAATGGACATGGATGATTCCCCCCCACCACCATAGACCCCACACTGATGTTAACATCTTGGACCAGTTGGTGAATGGTTATGGGGCAACATGGTGGCCTCCACTTCCCAGATGGTGTCTTCATCAATGGCGCACTTGGTCGCATGGAAATGCTGTGATATATTAAAATATTGTATTTTATATAGAGGGCATGCAATGACGTAACTTCGATTACAGTCATGCCCCCCTCCTAACAGATTTTATTTAGCGAATGCAAAGTCCTTAAGCCAAGCAGTTGCCTCCTGGTTTGCTGTATGGAGGGTGTGTAATCCTCCTTCCAGTCTTTGGAGCGGGCAAGCCTCTATGATGTGTTCCATAGTTTGCTCCTCTCCACATGCGCACAGTGGGCTAGGGCTACTGCCCCATCTGTGAAGGCTGGCCAAGCAGGGGCCATGTCCAGTCCTGAAGCGATTGAGTGTAGACCACTGTCTCCTTGGGAGGTTGGTGCCCGGGACCTGTTGGTTGGGGTTTATCACCAGCTGTTTGTTTGGGACCTCCTTGGTTTCCCATTCCTCTTGCCAAGCTGTCTGGATGGTAAAGTCAGCTGGGGGAGCTTTCGGCTTTAGGACTGTGACTAGGATTCTTCTTTGACTTGGCACAGAGGCGTCATCTCTTTGAATTTAGTCTGCTGGTAGGATCATTAGCTTCCCCAGGCAAGCCCGGGTACTGGCGGAGGGCGCGACGAGAACGCTGATCCATTGCCCCCCTCCTAACAGATTGAGTGGCAAAACAAATCAAAGATGGCTGTGTAGCAGTAAAAATGCCAACACTGAGAGGAATACAAATGATTCTATGCTCAAACTGTTGGACTCGACAGCAACCCTCATAGCCTTCAAAAAAATGAGTGGTCCACTAATATCCACATATGGCCAGAAACTGGGTTTCCTGATATTTATATGTTGTGGAGATGAAATAACCAGACCGAACGTTCCGAGCAGATGAACTTTATTTCACTCTCACCTCTTCCCGAATTAGAACATTAAACATGTGTAGCAAGGACTCTCTCTTTTATATCCCAAAACTCACACCTACCTGCTACCTGAGGTCCTGCATTCACCATTCACTCTCCAAGACAATTCCCCTTACCCCCCCAGCCCTTTGATCTCCATGCTCTCTCAGTCTAAGAGGAAAACTACTGAACTCTACAGCATGGGTCCCCCGCACTGCCCCCCGACAGAGTCTCAGACTGGGTGTTAATTCTCCCGTCCTCGCGGCTTCAGTCTCCGCTCATAGCTGCTGTAACGGGTGGGTCTTCGGCTCCGCAACGCTGCTGTTCCGGTGGTGGTGGGGGGGTTCCTGGGGGTGTGTCCGTCTGTGTGGGGACAATGGAGGGGGGGAGAAACATTCAGCATGCTCCTGTGACTGCTGTGATGAATCATTTACCTGGGGAGCTCTCAGTGGGGGTCTTCCTCGCCGAGAAGCTCAAGCCAATGCCAGCGGCTCGTCTGCCTCAACAAAGGCAACAAATCTGTCTATACAGATTCTCTCCCAGTGACACCCCAGGTCTAACACAAATTGTTTGTCCCCGGTTTCCAGCACTCTGAACGGGCCATCGTAGGGTGGGCGCAATGGGGTCCGGTGGGCATCGTGCCTGACAAACATGAACGCCGCGTCCTTCAAGGTTTTTGGCACAAACGCGCGGGGAAAACAGTGGTGGGCCGGGCCAGGGAGCATCCGTGCGTCTGTGCTATGCTGCGAACGCAGGGACGCGAGATCGGCGCGGGGTTATCTGGTAAGAACTCCCCGGGGAGCCGCAGGGGCTGCGTAAAAAACAGCTCTGCTGTGGAAGTCGCTAAATCCTCCTTCGGTGTGGAACGCAACCCTATTAGAACCCACGGCAACTGGTCCACCCAATTTGGATCCGTAAGCGAAGTCCTGAGCGAAGTCCGTGACCTATGGAAACGCTCGCTGTCATCCTCATCTCCTCCTGAGCAAGGCGGCTCAGGAGTGTATTGCTCTGTAATGCCGTTTTTCCACTAGCCCAGTTCGACTCACCTCATTTAATTTCGTTATTACTCGGTTCGGCCGCGGTTGTGTCTCTATAGCTTTGGTTTGTCCGAACCAAAGCTGTGGTTCGGACAATGTACAAATAACTCTGTACATGTTATTGTTTAAAGTGGGGTTAAGCTGTGGTGGGCGGGATTTTTTTTACAGCAAGCCAGCACCACACTCCCGTGACGTAAAACACGTGACCCAAGCAAAACACAACATGGTGGCTTTACAAGGCAACTCCTCGGTCTGTGGCTTTTTTCACTGTAAATGCCAAAAAGGACTGCCAGACAAGTCACAAATCAGACAAATCACGTTGAACCCTAAACTGTTTTTGTTGGGTCTGTATCCAGAAAAACATAACTTTAATAAGAGTGAAAGAACATTCATAGACCTCAGTTTGCTTAATGCCAAAAAATGTATTGCATTACTGTGGAAAAACTCATAGACCAGATGTGACTCAGTGGTTAAGACAGATGTTACCAACCTTCCACTAGAAAGAATAACATATATACTGAAATCAAAGGAAAATGTGTTTGAGAATATATGGAGACCTTTCATTGATTATGTAGAGAAATTAAACATAACTTCTGAAGAAGAAGGTGAATGATATGTGTGGACCTTGCAAATTCCAAGCTGGTGAATGTATATTATGTATTCTTATGTAATAGATTACCTAGACTAAACAGAGGAGCATTGTTGTCGACTTGTTTTTGTTAATGGTTGTTGTTTTTATTATCCTTTTTTTGTCATTTTGTTATTGTTCTTTTTAGTTTTTAAATTAATTTTGTGTTAGTGTCTGACTGTGTGTGCTGTTTGTAAAAAAAAAAAAAAAGGGTTCAATAAAAATATTGTTTTTAAAAATTGCTCTGATCTGCATGAAAATCATGGAGAGACTGTTGAGACATCATGGACGTACCTGCTCCAGCTGCACTGAGTCTGAGATGGTGTCATAGCAAGAAATGATCAGCTGACACAACTTGATCGCCAGGTTAATAACTATATTAGCCACAAAATATATATTCAAAAAGTAAACAGTACTGAGTTAGGTATAATAAGATATATTTGACAGTTATGATGCATTTTAGGCCAAAACAAACTTGATCTAGGATTAAAAGCAATTAAAATAATGCAGTCACAAGGTTACATTGAAAATGCTTGATTTACTAGATACATATACTGTAGAAATATATATTGTCTGCATCAACAATGTACTATACATGCATTCATGTAGTATTGCACTGACAATAAGCCTCTGAAGTTTTTGCAGATGTCTCTTTTTTATATGTGAAGGTTACCACCATGTGACATAAATTTCTTAAAAATGAGCCATTATTTTCAAGGTCACCCATTAATGGTTTGTACTATTGACTCTTTTCCCACCGGTGTATTAACAGACAAAAATGGAAGTCATGATGCAAACACATGTCAAATGCAAACGCAAAGGCAAACACATAAGTCATGATGCAAACACATAATTGTTTATTACAATCAGCAGCAAATTCCAGATTATTCAGAATGTGCAAAACTCAAACTGTAAGACTGGGTCACTCAGCAGCTGGGATGTGCAGCTCACACTGGTCTCAGATCAGCAGATCTTAGGCCTGCATCTCTGTAAATAGTGACGCAAGGTCCAGTTTGGGGTGGATCGAGCCCATATCAACCAACACCTCAGTGGCCAACATTTCTATTTAAAAACTATTTTTTAAAGTTTATGTAATATTCTAATTTTTTGCCAAATTGAATTTGGGGTTTTCAGGGGCTGTAAGCCATAATCATCCAAATTAAAATAAATAAATGCTTGAAATATATCACTGCCTGTGTAATGAATCGATTTCTCTTTCTGAAATGAGTGTCAAAAAATATTGAATTTTTTCATGACATTCTAATTTTTGGAGATGTACCTGTGTTAGGGAAATACACCTGTGAAAGTCAGTGGTGGGATGTGACAAAAATGCTTCGTTTCCCTGACAAGCACCTCAGGAGCCACTCTGTACAAGAACAAGAACATTTTCAATCCAGGGATTTATGGTGGAACAGCACAATACTGTTCCAGCACCTTTTATGGAAAATCCACAGAATAGGTGTGTGGGTCTATTCTGACGCTTATCTAAAAAATTATATGAATGACTTTATAAATCACTGGTTTGAAAAAGCACTTTTATATTGTTGAGATTTCGGCTCCTGTGGTCTCACCAGTATCCACTATAAACAGGGAGGCTAACCCCTGGCATGTGGAAACATATTCTAGCATTAAATTGCACACAATTTAATGTGCAGCACCAAAGTGCAGCACGTACAAAAACCAGAACTTTAACCAGGATTAACATATTTCATCGTTTTGCTCTCACAAGGGAATACTAAGGAGAAAACAAGCGCGAATCAGCAGTTGGTACTAGCTAGCTACTAGCTAACACTCGTTAGCCAGCACAGGACAGCGCTGTATTGCTCAAAAAAAGTGAGCTTACCACCAACAGGATAAATAAGCGAACAGATGCACATTATTACAAATCACTCACCATCGATGGTTCTCTCACGTTCGTCTTCAGCTTGTCAGTAGTACGGTTCTATGCAGGGCTGCCATCTGTATCGGTCTGGGTCGCTCCTCTCACTGTGTATCTGCCACCAAGCAGAGAAAACCCCGCACCTCTTCGATGGACCACGGTGTAGATTTACGCAAAACCTACAACGCTGTCTGTATTAATATCGTATTTACTCCGTGACCGAGTTAGTCCGTGAAAGATTGCAAATGGTGGTCGTAAAGATTCCACTGAATTATTATTAATATTAATCCATTAGCCCAGCACACTTCGGCACGTCTCGATTCACTTCAACATGGTTCGGCTCGCTTTTGTCTCCATTACAACCGTGTTAAGCTGGGGTGGGTGGGATTTCTATAACAGCGAGGCGGCGCCACACTCCCATGACGTAAAACATGTGACCCAAGCAAAACATAAACACATACAAGGTCACTGTACAAGGCCACTCCTCGGTCTGTGGCTTTTTTCACCGTAAATACCAAAAAAGGACCGCCAGACAAGGGTACAGGCAGCGAGATGAAACACTCTGGAATAGTTCTGCAGCTTCTGGGAGAACCAAAGACATGAGGATACAAACTAGGTCATATATGACGGTAAGCTAATGTTGCTAGTGCTAGTTTGCTATAAGTACGTCGTACTACACTTTAATGTCTGCAAGTTATCGCTGTTAGGTACTAAAATATGTACGCTGTGTGTGTTTCAGATGGCTCTGTTGTGGGGAAATTACTGCTTCAGTTGGTCTGGGCATTCAACACAGCCTGTCACGGATGTCATCAGCCTGTCACTGATGTCAGCACAGCTTCACAAACGATCAGTGGTTATAGAGCTTAAGAATGTCTGTAGAAACCTTTATTTCCTGTACAACAAATTGCTCTGATCTGCTAGAAAATCATGGAGAGACTGTTGAGACATCATGGACGTACCTGCTTCTGCAGCAGAGTCTGAAGTGGTGTCATAGAAAAAAATGATCAGCTGACACAACTTGATCGCCAGGTTAATAACTATATTAGCCACAAAATATATATTCAAAAAGTAAACAGTACTGAGTTAAGATATATTTGACAGTTATCATGCATTTTAGGCCAAAACAAACTTGATCTAGGATTAAAAGCAATTAAAATAATGCAGTCACAAGGTTACATGGAAAATACTTGATTTACTAGATACATGTACTGTAGAAATATATATTCTCTGCATCAACAATGTACTAGACATGCATTCATGTAGTATTGCACTGGGAATTGCACTGACAATAAACCTCTGAAGTTTTTGCAGATGTCTCTTTTTTTATATGTGAAGGTTACCACCATGTGGCATAAATTAAATACTGAAAGATTGGAAAAGCTAAGAATAATCCAGCAGTTTGAGAAATCACTTTTGGTTTGGTGTAAGTCTGTCAACAGAATTATGAACCATAAAGCAGTTTGTGTTAAAATGTTAAATCCCATTAAACCTAATCTGGGGGCTTCCAATCATGTGTCATGGGGGGCCAAGACCCTGCAGGTTCTTGGCCCTGCTGAAGAGACCCAGTCTCTTCAGCAGGTGTTCTCACTGATCAGTCAGTGGAAGAAGTTCAGTGGAATCTGCTGTTGAACACACTGGTTGGAGGTAAAGCCTGCAGGGTCTTGGCCCTCCATGGCACATGATTGGACACCCCTGCCCAAACCCATTATGATGAAGAGCAGATGCTAATATGACCCAGAATTCCTCCATATACTGGTACTGTCACTAAAGTATGCAGGGTCTTCTGCGGTGGCAATCCAACAATACAGTCTTCAGTTAATAAAATAATTGTTTTGGTTACTTTTTTCTTAAAAATGAGCCATTATTTCCAAGGTCACCAATAAATCCTTTGTACAGTTGACTCTTTTCCCACCGGTGTCTTAACAGACAAAATAGAAAATCATGATGCAAACACATAAGTCACTAAATTGTTTATTACAATCAGCAGCAAATTCCAGATTATTCAGAATGTGCAAAATTCAAACTGTAAAAAAAAAACTGGAATGGTCACACACGGCAGCCACGCTGCCTCACTGAGAAGCAACTGGATCGGCCCCTCGTACTGGTCCTGGTTCAGCAGATCTTCAGCCTGCATCTCTGTAAATAGTGAGGCAAGGTCCAGTTGGGGTGACAGTTTCCCTCTTGCCTAGACAAAAGACAAATGGGTGGTGGTTAATTAAAGCAAGTTTAAAACATATTTGGGAAATACACTTGTTGCTAAAAGCCAGTGGTGGAATGTGAATTAATGAATGAATCTTTATTTCGGATTGATTAAAAGTAAAGATTAAAAGAAAATAGAATAATATAACAAAGGGGAAAAAATCTAACAAGGTCAAATTAAACAATAACTCCTATGATTATACAGTCCTAGGTTATCTGAAATGGGTGATGGCTGAAGCTGCAGGTTATATTGCCCACCATATTTCATCCAAGAATTCAAAAGAAAAACAAAACAGGAGGGATTACAATTTGAATGTGACAATAAAGTACAATAAAGTACTTTGTTGTTGTATTTAACCACAATTTATATACAATTTATAACCACAATAAGTGCCAGTGCTTGGATCTTGGGTGCATCCATGTCTTCTTGTGTGTGTCCTTGTGCTTTAATAGAGTGTTGGTTATCACAAGGTTGATCAATCACTGTAGAACTCTTCCTTCACCTCCTCTGTGTTGGTCATTGTTGGGGCATATACACTGATGAGTGTGGCATACATCTTCCGCTGTAGTGGGAGTCTCATAGTCATTATCCTGTCATTGATTGGCACCGGTTACTCATCAAGCATTGCTGCTATCTCCTTTCTAACTGCAAAGCCCACTCCTGCTTCTCTCCTTTCTTGAGTTGATCTCCCACTCCAAAAGAAGATGCTGTCATATCCAGGCAACATAGAAAAAAATATGAAACAGACTTAAATTATATTGCAACCTTCAAAACCCTCAGGTTAGTATTACCCCCTTTCACCTCATCATCATATTAAGGACTCACACAAGAAAAATCTGAAGTTATAAAAATCATTACCAAGTTTATGATGAGACTTAAGTAAAACAATAATCTCCTATAATAGGGCCACCCTACAACCCTGGTAGTTAGCCAACCAAGAACCATTCTATCCTTTGTTATAATTTTGTAAATGATTGCAGTCTATAATTAAGTGTTTTAATCCCTAAGGTATTTTGTTTCCACTCTCCCTCAAAGAAACAGTGAACAAAAACCTCACTCCTGTATTTCCCATCTGAAATTACATTCATGCTTCATAAATGGCATCATGTGGTAGAAAAGCATCTCTCTTCACCCTGCCCACCTGCCCTGCCGACATGATGAGGGTACGGTCAGTTGCCAAAACGGGGTACACAAACCTTCCCAGTGTCCTGGCCAGGTGCGAATACGCCCAACGACTCAGTGACCTTTGACAATGTAGATCCATGGTATAACACTTGCTTGCTTTGTTGGTCAAGCAGGGTAGCAGTACAGGGGAGAGATGCACTGTAAGCTAGAAAGGAACATCACCACTTCAAAAAGAGGAGTTCCCTGATGAAATTGGTTTCTCACTTTCGCCTCCCAAAGAGAGCAGACGCTTTTTTCTTCTCTCCAGCTCTGACTTTTCATCTCCTCCCTCCTCTAACTAACTGGATCCCAGCTTGCTATCGTCTGTCTGCGTGTCTCTACTGCTGATTATCGAACGAAATTATGGATTTAATAAGCTGGGCTTTGAACGCAATTGACACTATTTTTTCAACGAGAAAAAGTGCCCCGAGGGAGGTTGTTTGCCCCGCAGGAACGGCTGCTGCGGGCTATTTGAGGACACAAGTAATTGGAAACTCTTGTGCCTGTCTGATCTTTCCATCGAAGATGTCGAAGATTTGTACGTCTTCGTAGTAATGGTCATCGGGATCGTTCTGATTGGATCTGGGATTGTCCTGGTGTACCGTAAATTGATGAAGATGGACATAGCCTATCAAAATGCTGGCCAGGCGAGGCTTAACCATCAAATTGAAAAAATGGAGAGGACTCTGACAGTGGCAAATGGAGAACTGTCTAGGAAAATGGATTACATCATGATCACGCTGAGAGCCGTCCATGAAGGATTCAACGTCCAGCACTGAAGGATTAAAGTACTGAATCTTTAAGAGAATATAAAGTTTCTTTCTCTGGGATCAGTACTATTCGACTAATCTGACCCCCTCACACAAGTCCTCCAGATTATCTGCAGTTTTTTGTTTCCAAAACATTTGAGCTGCATTGACTCTACAGACAGTCAGCTGCATGGCTCAAGGACAAATGCCAGCAGCTAAGACAAAACATCTCCTGCCAAAGAGACTTTGTTGTTCTTAACTGATACAACACCTACACTCAACACTACACCCACACTGACTCAAAAACTGATGAAAAAGATCACTCACTCACTGCTCTCTTTGTGTCCTTGTGTACATTCTTGTCTGCTAACTGTGCATTGAGGCTTTTTTTCTTGTAATCATAATATTGATCATATATGACCGGTATTCTGACAATCAATGGTTTTTTGCTCTTTCCTATTGTGTTATCCTTTTCCTCCCTATGCATCCTGTACCCATCTGATGACAGGCGCGTTTTTCAGATGCTGCCGCGTCGCCGGAAATGCAGGTCGTTTTCTGTGTCAAGTCAAATCCCTCGTATGTTATCAGTTGTTTACTGTTAATGTACTTGGCAATAAATCTTTTCTGAGTTTCTGAGTTTCTGAAATTGACCTTGCATTCACAGAGTAAGGAGTGTCATCATGTTTATGATCAGTGGAGTGATGTGTTGTGCCTGGTGTGATTCAAAATAAGATAACATAAGATTAGATAAGCCTTTATTAGTCCCACAATGGTGAAATTCCAGGATTGCAACAGCACAGGGATAGCAACACTCAGAAGGCAAGAAAAAATCAGAAGGCAAGAAAGGCAAGAAATCAGAAGGCAAGAAAAAAAACCAAAAAAAAAAAAACCAAGAGCAGCGAGTATACATATGTACATATAAACATAAATATATAGACACACAGTGCGGAGCATTGTAACTAGATGGAATAAATATATAAATATATAAACACACAGTGTGGAGCATTGTAGCTAGATGGAATAAATATATGAATATATAAACACACACAGTACGGAGCATTGTAGCTTGATGGAATAAATATGTAAATATATAAACACGGTTGTCAAGGTTGTCATAGCCAGGAGCGGCACTGGGGTTAAGCTCCCAGTGCTCATAAAATGCTCCTTACGGCGTGCGTCTTGAAAAGCTTCTGACAACTAAGTCCAACTCCTAGCCTGCCCGTGTGGTTTAGTCTCTAAGCCCGGCGGAACTGCTTTTCCGCCCTTGCCCCTTCTCCTATTAGTATAGGAGAAGGGCAAGGGCGGATCTCTGGCGCCTTAAAACCAGATGCTTCGGGTAGATGGTGGCTCGTCAACCCCTAGCCCATCTAGGAGAAGGTAAACCCTGATTTCAAATTTCCTGATTTGATGCGTCAAAAAATTGAATAAAAATAGCTCAATATTTTTTATTTTCCAAAGAAAAACTGGAGGAAATGAAAATACTGGCTTTAAAAATATGTAAATAGTTTATCACATACTAGAGTCACATATTAGAGTCAAAACCCGCAAAGTTTGAGAAGAAAAAAGAATAAACTGTAAAACCCCAAAGCTTTGTAAAAATACCCATATATAGATTATTTGTCTTTCACTCCCATCACGCAGGTCAGCACCCACACAGCCTGTGTTTTTTCATTCCTTTTTTTTTTCACACACACACAGGGCCAACACAGAAATGCTCCTTTCTCCGTTATCGCCACAAGGTCGGAGCTAGACATACGCACACAATGAAGACTTCAGATTTATGCCAGTAACCAAAGCAGCATGAAAATAACTTCAATTAATCTCTGAAACTGGCAACTTTAGTGGAAAACATGCACATCTGGCAACCACACACTTTCACTGCAGCATAAAGGTCCTTCTATTTTTTTTTTACACTGCCGTGAAAACACAACACTAGTCAACTCCTTTTGCTCAAAATTATTTACTATTTTCAAACTCTCTCATAATTTTAAACAGTCCTCATGAGGATAACAGTTAATCAACTAACCCTTTTATGCTTCATAAATACCAGAAGAAATCACAAACAACAATTTTACAACCTGCTCTTTCCGCCTCCGCGGAGAACTCTGTCACTTTTCCACACCAGAGCAGATTACACAGAGACAAAACAAACTAGACTGAAGTAACTTTTATCCAGCGCTTCAACAAACTTCCAAAATAAAAATCTACCAGTATTTTCAACAGTCACGTAACCTCTCACAGTGCCTAGAGTCCCAAAATTGGACAATAAGCGCATGCGGTAAAAGGCACGGCTATTGCCGTGAAAAAAAAAAAAAATTCTTTTCTCCAGGTTCACATAACCTTCCCACGATATGCTGAGAGCCCAGACACCTGGACAATAAGTGAAGACAATAATGGACAATAAGACAATAATGTGTTATGACCTGAGCACCAATGTTATTTGCACTCGGGCTATTCCTGTCAGGTCTTGACAGCGGCGTTATTATTCCGGCTCTCCGAGCTCTTATTGTGACAGCGCTCGGGGAGGCTTCCGCTCAGCTGTCAAGACCTGAACAGTTGTTCTGCATTTGCGGTCGTTAGCGACCGGCTTCTTAAGCTGACGCTAGCGGCTGCATCCTTGCAGCAGTGTCCGTCGCTGATCGTCGGAGCGATTGTACTATATGGATTATACTACATTACCCGTCTGTGGTGTGACCGTCTTATCCTGTGGACCCGTGAGTGAGCTTGTTAGCCTTACGCCTCCCTGTGTGTGTAGACTTGCTTGTGTCATAGCCTCAGCGGCTTGTATTACTGTGATTTCACTGTGAATAAAGACACTAACACAACTCTCTGGTGACGGCGTGGCATCTTATGGTGGCTCGCGAAGGCCACCGCATGACAGTACACTGCTGCCAGAAACAGCGTTTTTACGGTGACGCCAACCCGAGATGCCTTTCGCCAGTGAGGTTGTGTTAATTGGCCATTGCTCTTTTCTTGTCTGGGTACGGTGTGCTGGAGGAATGCCGTCGCGGAGGGGCCGCGCTCGGAGTCCGAGCAGACGTCCTGGAATATGTGGATGAGACGCTCATCTCTGCTTCCCTCCTCGACTATGACTGCAGCATACTCTGGTACCTGGACTGTGCTGAGGACTCGCTCAATCATCTTTCTCCCCACTACGCCAACCACCCAGAAGTCACCGCGAGGAGGGATGACATCGCCGCGCTAACGCGGGATACTCCGTATGATGGAGGAGGAATACGGCAAGAAGCAGAGGAGGAGGTGTTCACGCTCCTTGCTTTGGGATCCCATTCCTGTCCTCGATCCACTCCAGGAGTTCGCACCATCCAGGGGTCATCGTAGACGTCGGCGCCGCGGCCAAGGGCAGCCCCAGCAAGCTCCTGTTCTGGATCCAATTCTGGGCCGCCGGAGTGACCCAATCAACCAGCCAGCTGCTGTGTGTGACAAGAGTCCTGCTTCGGCGAGCCCCGTCCATGGGTCCTTGAGAGCGGCTCCCCTTGGTCCTCCCGGGAGGGCCTCTGTTACCATCCAGCAGGCGAAGGAAGGAGCAATGCCCCCTACAGCTGACACCACCCTTCCTCTGGGAGACAGACAAGTTCAAGTTCACTCCCCTTAGTAGTGATCTGTCTTGTCTGAGTCCTGGTTTGCAGCCCCCCGAGCTCCCACCACCACTGTAGTCATCTTTACTGAACCTGCTGCCTCTGTGTTTTCCTCCGCTGAGCAGTCCTCGTTGTTAGGTCTACGTCGCTGAACAAGGAGGAGGCCTGCGGCTCAGGGAATAATCCCGGCCCCACAGCCACGTTTTGGACAGCGGAGAAGAGTGGACTGCGGTGTGGAGCCTGAGCCGACGAGGAAGCGTCCCCGGGTCTCCACGGAGGAGCAGCCCGAGCCAGCGGGTCGAGGGTCCCCTGCCGCCACGCCGTGCGGGTTATCGGTGTGGACATCAGCGCGAGAGGATCCGGCTGCAGAGACCATCGTGCCGGCTGCGGAGCCCGATGCCCAATGACGAGCTTCTACCTGAACCTGGATTGACGGAGTCCTGGACGGCTCCAGAGCCCGAGTGCAGGCAAGTGCTCTTCTTTGTTTTCCTTTGTGGTGTGTTAGAGCATTTTTGCCTGCCTCGCAGGGAGGCGAGCGAGGGGCAGCCCTCTGCTGTGCCCGAACTCGTCTTGCTGGGCTTTGACGCTGCCGGGGATACTGATCCCGGTCCTCTCTGTTCCTCTGAGCCTCTTCACAGTGTCGCCGGCTTGGAATCTGTCGAGGTCACAGTGCAGGAGGTCCCAAGTTCGGGGGTGGAGGTTGTCGCCGATGCAGTGCCGACCTAGTTGGGGTCCGACGAGGTCCAGTGGGGGTCCAACGTGGGGGCAGCTGTGACCCAGCAGGGGTCCGACACAGGTGCAGCTGTGACCCAATCGTGGTCCGACGAGGTCCAATCGGGGTCTGACGCAGGTGCCGCTGTGACCCAATCGGGGTCTGACGTGGGTGCAGCTGTGACCCAATAGGGGTCTGACAAGGTCCAGTGGGGGTCCGACGCGGGTGCTGCTGTGACCCAATCGGGGTCCGACGCGGGTGCTGCAGTGACCCAATCGGGGTGTGATGAGACCCAGAGGGGTTCCACCGCAGGTGCGGCTGTGACCCAATCGGGGTCCGACGAGGTCCAGTGGGGGTCCGATGCAGGTGCTGCTGTGACCCAATTGGGGTCCGACGCGGGTGCAGCTGTGACCCAATCGGGATCCGATGCAGGTGGAGCTTCAACGGTCACATCGGTGTGGATCAAGGCCGGTGGGGGAGCCGCAGACCCTTCGCCGCCTGATGTGATGTGGGCTCATCATCACTATTATTCCCCTCTCAGGAGCCACCAGCTGGGGTCGTCAGTGCTGGGAGCCATTGGAGGTTTTCTTCCTGCAGGCTGGCACTCCCATGTAGTTTCTTCATTGGGGAGGCCGCCGCATGCTGTTTCTCCATGGTTTTGGTGGCTGAGGGGTGCGGGTCAGCCACCCGAGGAGCTGTTTTGGCTGTTCGGCGCCTTGGGCCTGCCACCCGATGAACTGTGTTTGTTACTGGGTGGCCTGATACGGCCACCGGAGGACTTGACTCTCTGGGCCTGGGACTGGGTCAGGCCGCCCAACCATGTACTGTTTCCCGTGACCACCCGTCGGCCATCGGACGCAGGGAGACCACCGGAACTTTGCCTGCCATCGTCTGTTTGGACTGTATGGTGTGAGGGTCATTTGGAACAATAAGACTGCTGCATGTGTATGTTGATGTAGTATGTTTTTATGGTTTTTTTTCCCTATCGGAGGGGTTATTGCATGTTACTTTGTGGTTTTTCATAGGCACTCTGGTGTTCGAGAATGATGTTTTTTTGGAGGGGGTTAAACGGTACTTTTGTGAAGAATGCGGCAGAGGTTTCATGCACTTGGGTACTTAGAAGCATAAACTGATCCATTGTGGCATTTAGGGGTTTGTGTGTGAACTGCGTGGAAGGACCTTCACTCAGATGAGTTCCTTAAGACCACATGAAGTCATGTATACTGGAGTTAAACAGTTTGACTGTGGTCACTGTGGGAAAACCTTCTGTGTCTGGTAAATTATGCTCTGTATGGTTTGTGCCCGTGTATTGTAACTCTTGCCCTATTTGTTTCGTTGTTTTCTGTGGGAATGTGATGGGTATGTCAGGGGATGTTTTTTTTTTCTTTTTTTTTCTGGGGCCTTGTTGGCATTTGTTTCGCTCCCTCCTTGCCTGTTCCTCCATTCCCTCGCCCTGTGGGTGGGTGGGTGGGTGGGGGAGGGGGGGCTAGGTGTTACAGGGTGTTCGGAGCCCGCCTTTGAGGGAGGGGTACTGTTATGACCTGAGCATCAATGTTATTTGCGTTCGGGCTATTCCTGTCAGGTCTTGACAGCGGTGTTATTATTCCGGCTCTCCGAGCTCTTATTGTGACAGCGCTCGGGGAGGCTTCCGCTCAGCTGTCAAGACCTGAACAGCTGTTCTGCATTTGCGGTCGTTAGCGGCCGGCTTCTTAAGCCGATGCCTAGCAGCTGCATCCTTGCAGCAGTGTCCGTCGCTGATCGTCGGAGCGATCGTACTATATGGATTATACTACATTGCCCATCTGTGGTGTGACCGTCTTATCCTGTGGACCTGTGAGTGAGCTTGTTAGCCTTACGCCTCCCTGTGTGTGTAGACTTGCTTGTGTCATAGCCTCAGCGGCTTGTATTACTGTGATTTCACCGTGAATAAAGATACTAACACAACTCTCATGATGGTGTGGTGTCTTATGGTGGCTCGCGAGGGCCACCGCATGACATCATGGCCACAAAGGCATGAATCTGTCCCTGAGATACTACTTTTTAAGGTCATGTAACCCTTCCATGAGATGCTGAGACCCTAGTTATTTAGGCAATAAAACCTTTGTGGTTAAAAGAGCACGATTCTTTCCCTTTTTTGCGAGCAACTTCCGAAACCTCCACCTTAGTGATATAAAATTCCGAGAGCAACAAATCTTTTCTCCCCTGGTATTTTGCAATAATGCTCACCGTAGTAGGGGAACTCTAAGATTTCCTCCTCCCGGTATCTTGCAATAGAGCTCACCGTAGCAGAGAAATTAGTGATTAGGTTGCAATGAGGAATTTAAACAGGCTTAGCGGTGTCAACTGGTCCGGGCAATCTCACTCCAATGTCCATAAACAACAATAACAAATGTATTTACATCCAAGCCGCCTGTAGGATTCTCAGATCCGTCACCCAGTCAGTTCCAGTGCCCCGGTTCGAAATGCCTTCACTGCAGTAACACTGAGCCTTGTACTCAGCCTGGGAATGTCTTTTATCAGCTGTGCTCTTGCTGAACTCAGGCAGAGGCACCGGAAAGACGGAGATATGTGGATCCATTGTTCGGAGTGCCAAAATGTTAGAATAATTTTGAGCTTAAATTATTCAGTCAAAAAATCAAGTGGAAAGTTGGATTTATGGACATTTATTATAAAAATAGATATCCAGTTTAACCTCAATGGCCATTTGAGGGAGGGATTACAAAGCATGGCATTCAGGCACACCTAGAATCTCTAAAGAATACTTTCTTTAGGTCTGATATATATAGGTAATAAAAGGAGGAAGAGGAGAGGGATAAGAGGAGGAACAGAACAGGATAGTGCTGATAAACAAAGCTTGTCCGGGGAAATGTCGCAGACACTCTGGAGACAGGAGGTCCATAAAACTAACAGAATGTCCATATAACTAATCTATACAAGTGATCTGTACAAGCTGAGGAGTTCCTGTGCTTTCCTGTGACCCAAAAGAAATCAGGACATGTCAAGGAGATTATCAATGTAGTTGAGATCATCCTTTACGCAGACCTGGCTCTCAGTCTGAATTCTCTTAAGGCCAATAATTGCTCACAGGAACATGTCAAGAATATATGAACTTATCCTATATGGAATGCATATATAAACATTAAACATGACATTTGAAAGGCATGATACTTCTCAAAAATAATAATACATTATGCCCTCAAACAATCCCATACTACTTTGTGTGTGTCAAAGATGGCAGTATTTGCAAAAAGGTCCATGGTGTGGCCACGCACATAACTCCCCTGTAATGGCGTGGACATGTCTTAAAGGGGCAGTACATGAAAAGCGCAATGTAAATATTTAAAATAATATTAAAAAAATTCCTTTTTTCCAGATCATGAACCGGATCAGCAACAAAATCTAATCATCTGTTCCCCGTGCCATTACACACATTTCCTGAAAATTTCAGCAAAATCCATTCATAACATTTGGAGTAATGTTGCTAAAAGTCAAACCAACCAACCAACCAACATACCAAGAAACCGATGCTGGCAGAAACATTACCTCCTCCCTTGGCGGAAGTCATACAGGTTGTAAAATAGCCTACTGCCTTGCAAAGCCCTCAATTTATGACACTATTCTGAATACTTTTTTTAATAGAAAATAAATTTGACCTAAGAGACATCAAAGCAGGTACTCAAACTCGTAGCCTCTCACATCAGAGTCTGGCACTCTATGTCACTAAGAGGCTTGATCACTTGACAAATCAAGTAGAAATGCTTATATAAACTTCTATACATTGTCCACTGGTGAAGAATCCAAAAAATTCACTTCATGCAGTCAGCAGTTCTTTGCAGGTCAGCGCACTGTATCTTTGGCTGATTTCGCTGTTTTTTCTTCTTGATTGTTTTTTCTGCACTCCTCATATACCCCCAAGACTGTTAACTCTTCCACAGAGAAATAATTCTCTCTCTTTTCCTCTACTGCTTGGGGTTTCTGTGTTCAACACATGCTTTCTTAGTAGGTCGAGGTCAGTCAACTCTGAGTTGATCAAACACAGTCATAGCTGGAGTTTCTGGAACCAGAAGCTTGGAGTAAGTTATGGCAGGTTCACGTAACCCTGAGTTTGCGGTTTAATTCAGGCTCTGTTAACCCTGTTTTCTGGAATACCCCCCTGCTCTCGCTCATGTCCAGTTTCAAAACAGTAACATTACAACAGCCAAAATGGTCAGATTTTGGGTTCAAGATAAGAGTGATGTCACAATGGCGATGTTCGTCTTTTCAATGAAAACACAACACAGATTTCTCAGCCTTCTGCTTGCAGCCTCAGCAGAAATAGATAATTTCAGCTAGCTTTGGAGAACTGTGAACATTGTGGACTTATATATCTGATTGTTTTTCATTAGAAAGAATAGCAATCAATATCAGTCAGCTGACTGGATACTCGCAAACATGACAAAGAACAAACACATTGATTTGTTTTGTTAAAGCATAACTAGATCAGTGTAGCCCCTCAGTTATCTTCATTCCTCAGCTCTGCAATTCTGCTTCACTCACTTCGGGGTTTTAGAGGAGAATAGACCTATTCATCAGTCTCTGCAGAGGATGGTCACAGTCAGCACCTGCATCAATGTTCTCAGTGAGCCTCACCTTGTTAGAAAAGGTCTTGATCGGGAGAAGTTAGACATGAGTGTTACCTGCTGAAAGACAGATAGGTTCCTAACAAATTTGTCTGTGAACTTCTTGAACTCTTAAAGTCATCTCAGGTATGTATACTTTTGCTGTTTTGCTCTTCTTAATGTGTATTCCTATATCAATCAGTTAAAAAAAAGTTAAAAAATCTGTTAAAAAATCAATTGTAAGTTTGACACATCTACAATAAGAGTAAGATGTAAGAGTTAGATTCACCCATAGCAGTGTGTACTGCTTGATCAATCTGTTAAAAAAGTTACAAACTTGTCTCAGACAATTTGGCTGCTCTGACATCATGTGGGAGGTTACACTTTGGCCAGTGTTTGCCCTTTGATGAATGAGTCAGAAAAGTTGTATGATTTATGAATGATGGGGTTTCTCACCAGATCAGCATTTCTTGCAACACTACCCCATAGTGCAACCATTTGAACACTTCACTTACAAAACTGCAAACAGTCCACAGGGTTCAAAACCTCAACTGCCTGTCAGAGGTGAAATATCTACATGCAAAATGCCTGGTGATGTTGCCCCACTGCTGTCTTCTCTGCTGCTGTTGCTCTCTGTCTTCGGAGTGTCCCATAGCTGCCTGCAGTGGCCCAGTTCAGCCTACAGGTTCACTGGAGTTGTGTGCAGGCTCACCTACCCTGCTGCTGTTGTGTGTGAGTTGGAGTTTGACCATTTCATAACAATCACATAACTGGGTATATCAACCAGTATTAAAAGTGTCACCTGCTAGTATGTCATTGTTTTTTGCAGTATGTAAATAGAAGGCCAGGGGAAGTGCTCCTGGTTACTTTTCAGAATCCCTTACATAACATTTCAGCTTCCAGTTTACCTGTTAGATTACTGGCTTACCTAATAAGAAACATGTTTCATTAGGGGTCTTTTAGATTACTGAACATTAACAAACCTTTGTGATTAGTAGATACTAACCAGATTAAGTGTTATTCAAGTTATTCTAAATATGTTAAGAATTATTCACAAAGGATAGTGTGCCTTTGACTTAATCACCATAGGGCTATACTGAATGATATCACATATCCTTGAGTGTAATATTGCTTTTACACAAAAGTTCCACAGATATAATTTACAATATATTAATAATATTGATGAATTCCAGGTTTTAACAGTTTTACAGCTACACATGTTCAGTGTTTCCTCTGGCTTAAAGACTTTGGCATGGTGGCAACGTCTTTATAATTTGTGTGTGTGTGTGTGTGTGTGTGTGTGTGTGTGTGTGTATGTGTGTGTGTGTGTGTGTGTGTGTGTGTGTGATGTACAGTATGTGAAACATGTGTAAACATGAGAAAACACATGACACCCAAAGGGGGAAAAACATTCATAATAGTGTAGTAATTGACTCACGCATACTTAAATTCTATGATCAGAGGTGGGTATTGTTGTATTGTTATTTATAATATTACAGTTCCATGCTTTTATTTGTGAGGCATGGGGTGGTGGCTCTGGCTTCCAGTTCTGCCACCACCCGTGCCTATAAAAGGGCAGTAGGCAGGAGGGGCGGTCTCTTTGCCATCTCTTCTGCCTGCAAGTCATCGGTGTGTTGTGTGGCTTCTTAATAAACGCGTGTTCAGCTCGACACCTGGCCTCGTCCTTGGCTCCTTGTCCCAACATAACATTTGGCAAAGAGATAAAAGGAGGTTTGGAAGCATGTGTTACTCCTGTTCGGCCATTTTTGGAGCTCCCAGGTGAGCCACCCATTCACTGGCCGAGGTGATACGTTGCTTTTCAAACATAAATGGTGGCGCTGAACCTTGAGAAGTTGGACAAATTGAGGGCACGCGTGTTATTGGTGCACAACCTGGGAATGGAGGGACAGCGGATTCTGCGAACGCTTGGTGACTGTGACAGGTTTGACGATGTGGTTGAGCTAATGGTGCGCCATTTTCGTGCCCCGAACAATGTGATAGTTTGGAGGATTAAGTTTCGGCAGCACTGCCAACAGGCGGGTGAGTCCATTCAGTGGTTCGTGGCAGACCTGAGGCTACTAGCTAGTGAGTGTCGGTTTGGACCGTTGGAGGAGGAGATGGTTTGCGACCAGCTGGTGGAGCATACCAACTGCGCTACAATTAGATCGAAGCTGGTCACTTTTTCGGGTGAATTAACGCTATCAACGGTCATTGAGTTAGCTCTCCAGCTGGAAGCTGCGGATAAGCTGACACAGGAATTGAGTGAGCGTTTGTCACACTGACAGCTGGGATCCCCTTCAACCACACAAGTAGTGGACCCGGACAGCGATGGGAGCGTTGAAGATGATGCGGACAATGAGGAAGCCCAAGTGTATGGGTTGTGGGTCCATGAAACACCGTTTTAAAGCCAGGCACTGTTCAGCAAGAGGAAAGTGTTGCGGCAAGTGTGGTCGCTTGCATCATTTTGCCAGGGTATGCCACCTGTTCGAGCGAGGAAGTCTGCAGTATAACTCGGACCCTCCAGCCCCGATGATGGTTCACAACTGTGTCCCCGAGCACCAATGGATACACGTTCTGCACGGTAGAGTTGGATGGTGTGGAGGTGCCATTGCTAATTGACACAGGGGCGGAGGGTTCCCTACTGAATTGGGCTACTGTGAGATGTGTGATCTGGAGATCACCTGGAGATGTGTGACCTGGAGATCACCATGATGGCCAGTGGTGACAATGTAATGGTCTGCAACCTTTTTTATGGTCAGGGCTTTGCCATTAAAAGCGGTGCTGGGGAGGAGTGGTCAGGCTGTGGACTGTGGGACCGACTGATTCCGAGAGTGGAAGACGATGCAGGATGAAGAATGCATCCTGTTGTGATGTTGTGTAGGATGAAGGATGCATCCCGCCGGATGAAGAACTGCCCGGTACCCCGGAAAGTGAGCAGGACCAGTATCGCTCAGGGTCATCGCAGGAGGGTCCCTGTGTCCCAAGTCACCCTGGACGAGAGTACTGGGTGGCACGGTAGGATGACTGCAACGACAAGTGATGCTGAGGGGCTGGTTCCAATTGTTCCCGGAGCTCGGCTGCAGTGAGCTCTTGAACAGGGAGCCACAATGGCGATGTCCGCAGACGTTCGAAAGAGGTCAGGGCCAGACTGTTAGGTACGGTGAGACCACGTGCCATGCAGAGACCCTGCAAGCCAAGCAGGGCCCCTCTGGGAGTCTCGGCAGTCCACCCGTTCCCCCTAGCTTTAGTTGTTTTGGTGTGAATGTGTTAGGCCACTTATGTTATATTGCTTTGTCATCTTAGTGCAGGATTCGGGTCTTAAATTGGGGTGGGTCTGTGTATGTGTGTTTTGGACTATTGTGAAGTTATTTATAGTTATTTAGGACTATAGTTATTCATAGCATTATTGTTCCATGCTTTTATTTGTGAGGCATGGGGTGGAGGCTCTGGCTTCTGGTTCCGCCACCACCCGTGCCTATAAAAGGACAGTAGGCAGGAGGGGCATGTTATGTCCATAGCCCGTACTCCAATAATGAGGCCGGAGGTGCAGTAGAATGTAACTTTATTGATGCACTCACAGTGTATCACAGGTGTTCCAGTGTAGGCAGAGGTCTGGTCTTAAAAAGAAACCGTGTCTCTTCCACATCCGCCTTTCACAACCAGGGTGGCAGCGGAACTGGAAAGGTGGAGCAGCCACCCACAACACACAACAATATGAAATATACAGTGGTGTGAAAAAGTGTTTGCCCCTTTCCTGATTTCTCATTTTTTTTGTATGTTTGTCACACTTGTTGTGACAATGTTTCAGATCATCAAACAAATTTATATAAAAGATTACACAAGCAAACACAAAATGCAGTTTTTAAATGAAGATGTTTGTTATTAAGGGGAAAAAATTCAAATCTACATGGCCCTGTTTGAAAAAGTGATTGTTCCGTAAACCTAATAACTGGTTGGGCCACCCTTAGCAGCAACAACTGGGATCAAGTGTTTGCGATAACTGGCAATGAGTCCTTTACAGCACTGTGGAGGAATTTTGGCCCTCTTGTCTTTGCAGAATTGTGGTAATTCAGTAACATTGGAGGGTTTTCAAGCATGAACCACTTTTTTCGGATTCAGGTCAGGACTTTGACCAGGACACGCTAAAGTCTTCATTTTGTTTTTCTTAAGCCATTCAGAGGTGGACTTGCTGATGAGTTTTGGATCATTGTCCCGTTGCAGAACCCAAGTACGCTTCAGCTTGACGTCACGAACAGATGGCCGGACATTCTCCTTCAGGAATTTTTGGTAAACATCAGAATTCATGGTTCCATTTACCACAGCAAGTCTTCCAAGTCCTGAAGCAGCAAAACAGCCCCAGACCATCACACTACCACCACCATATTTTACTGTTGGTATATATTCCTTTTCTGAAATGCTGTGTTACTTTTACACCGCATGCAATGGGACATACACCTTCCAGAAAGTTCAACTTTTGTCTTCTCAGTCCACAGAGTATTTTCCCAAAAGTCTTGGTGATCATCAAGATGTTTTTTGGAAAAACTGAGACGAGACTTTGTGTTCTTTTTGCTCAGCAGTGTTTTTTTTTTCTTGGAACTCTGCCATGCAGGCTATTTTTGCCCAGTCTCTTTCTTATGGTAGAGTCATGAACACTGACCTTAACTGAGGAAAGTGAGGCCTGCAGTTCACTGGATGTTGTTGTGGGGTCTTTTGTGACCTCTTGGATGAGTCGTTGCTGCGTTCTTGGGGTAATTGTGGTCGGTCAGTCACTCCTGGGAAGGTTCACCACTGTTCCATGTTCTCACCATTTGTGGATAATGGTTCTCACTGGGATTTGCTGGAGTCCCAAAGCTTTAGAAATGGCTTTATAACCTTTTCCAGAATGATAGATCTCAATTACTTTGTTTCCCATTTGTTCCTGAACATCTTTGGATGTTCATGAACAGATGTATGATGTCTAGCTTTTGAGGATCTTTTGGTCTACTTCACTTTGTCAGGCAGGTCCTATTTAACTGATTTCTTGATTGAGAACAGGTGTGGCAGTAATCAGGCCTGAGTGTGGCTAAAGAAATTGAAGTCAGCTTTCCAAAGATGTGATAAACCACAGTTAATTTATGTTGGGTTTTTTTGTTTTTTTTGGGGGGGGGCAGTCACTTTTTCACACAGGACCATGTAGGTTTGGATTTTTTTTAACCTTAATAATAAAGACCTTCATTTAAAAACTGCATTTTGTGTTTGCTTGTGTTATCTTTGTCTAATATTTCAATTTGTTTGACGATCTGAAACATTTAAGTGTGACAAACATACAAAAAAATTAGAAATCAGGAAGCAGGCAAAGAGTTTTTCACACCACTGTATCATATTTAATACATCACATCCCCCACCCCCCATAGAAAAGTCCAAAACACACCAATTAGGCTCTCCCAAATTTGCAACCCAAATCACACACTAACAATGAACAGAATATTTAAGCCTATCCATGCACACAAAACAACTAAAACTACCGGAGGACAGGTGGACTACTGTCCCACCCCCACACGGCTAGACGGATTATTCTGCCGTCTTTATTGATATATACTGTATATATATATATATATATACAGTATATACAGTATATATATATATATATATATAAAGTCCATGAAAATAAAAACTGCTGTGTTCCTAATATAACCGAAAATAATCCCATGAACTTTTATACATACAGGCAAACTCTCATTCACAACAATTAAACAGTCAATAACTACGTTCGCACAGCGAACCACCCCCCATAACCCGGACAAACCACAGCACTTGTTTTTTTATTTTATGTTTTGTACATGGGCAACTCACATAGCACTCAATGTAAGGAACATATTGACCACGTAGCCTAGGCAATTCACAACACAACCTGCAGTTTAACCCATCGCCCCCTTGCTACCATACAGTCTCAAAGGAGAAACCACCCCCTGAAGACCCGTCTGGCAGCTCCTGCCCAGAGCGTCTTCGTCTTGTCGCCCCTGGAGATGAGCCACGTCGGTGTCTCAGCATCTCTTTCTCATCGCTGGTGTGCTGTAGCTCCTTGGGGTGTCTCCACGAGTCATCGGACAGCTGGAGGAAACCATCCTCCCGAATGGCCACAATCTGCAGCCGCCCCTGATCATCTTGTCGTTTTCTCTCGTCAAAGACCCCCCTTAGCCGTGCCTCCTCCCTGGGTCGAACCACGTCAGCGACTCATAGGGGAGCTCGACTTGGCTTCAAACATCCACAACATCTAGACTGGGCTTCCTCTTTGGGTCAAACCACTCCACCAACCCCATGTGAAGCCCGACTCAGCCTCCAGTGTTGCTGTCCACCGTGCCAGCTGGTCCTGCCATGGTCTCTTTCATTTCGAACGCTGGCGAGGCCGTTTTAGCCCATTGCTTCTTGGTACCTCCAGGTCGAACTCCGGAAGCAGAGGGAGCTATCTTCTCGGCTCCATCTGCCATCACAGGTGTTCCACCATGCCGCCCAGTCCCCACATTCAGGGCAACTTGGGCCCTTGCCCCGGAACCCTCCCGCGATGGCATTGGATGGAATTGGTCCTGTTCACCTCCCAGAATACTAGGCCAGTCTTAGTCCCATACCGCATCGTCCACCACGCTCGGAACTGGTCGGTCCCACAAACCACAGCCTGACCACTCCTCTCCAATGCCACTGGCGATCGTGAAGCCCAGGCCGTAGAACATGTCACAGCACATTCAACCCGCTGACGGTCACCACAAACTGGACGTTGGACATCACTGCTGACTTGTAGCTTGCCGTCAACTCCAGCGAACCCACAACCTATTACCTTCGTAGCCACAATATGGTGTCGACAGTCCTCTCACTCGGTAATACGGGAACAAACTCCTCACAGTAGACCAGTTCAACACGGAAACCGGTGCTCCCGTGTCCACCAACAATGGCACTTCCACGCCGTCCAGCATCATGTCACAGTAAATCCGCCCATCTGTGTTCGGAGAGACGGTGTGAACAACCGTAGGAGTCATGGCGGGGAAATCCACTTTGCGTCACTGTTCCCCTTGTTCAAATTTTTTACAGGCCCTGGCGAAATGATGTAGTAGTCCACACTTGTCACAGCGTTTGCCCCTCGCCGGACACTCTCTTGCCTTGTATTGGTGCTTGGTGGACCCGCAGCCCATACATCTGGGTGACCCAGGGGTGGACCTTATTTTAAGAGCTGTAGTGTATTCTTATGTGTCTTCTGTGCTATCATCGTTATCCGGGTCCACAGCCTCTGCCGCTGACTGTGATTCAGCTTGCCTCAGAGTAGTTGTCTCATGTCCTTAGATAGTTTATCTGCTGCTTCAAACTGTTGAGCTATCTCGACCACCATGGCAAACGTCAGTTCACCGGAGTGTGTGAGGAGCCTTGACCATGCCGCAGAACATAATGTGTGCTCCGTCAACTGATCGCGGACCATTTCTTCTTCCAAAGCCCCAAACTGGCATTCCCCAGCCAACTGACACAGGTCTGCGGCATATCGCTCCAGTCCGCTGGCGGCGCTGCCGAATCCTTCGGACTATGACGCTTTCCGGAGCGTGATAGTAGCACGCCATTAGCCCAACCACGTCTTCAAAACTGTCACTCTGACCCAATGTGATCCCTCCATGCCGAGATGATGGACCAAAATTGCTTGTGCACGTTGTCATGGCTCTCTCTGGGCCATTATCTACTACAGCTGCAGGCACACCTGCTCCCAATCTCCCACGGGCTTTAGAGCCTGCTCTGCCTGAGATCCGATTCTGTCATTCTGCCTGCAGAATACGTCTCTTGTCAGCAGCCAATTTCCTGGCCTCGTCATCCTTGACCAGAATCGTCTCCTCACCTCAAGCAAGCCTGTCATTTACTCACCTTGTTAGTCGTCTTGCCCTGTGCACAAGTGGATTTATCCGGCGGCGGAATCTCCCTCTCTTGGCGGCAGTACTAGCGTCCTACACTTCAACAGGGCCACCAGCCCAATTCCAGCGTGGGTCGAGAACGCTGTCTAGGGAGACAGCGTTCATCACAAAAAAAAAAAAAGGAGCACGTTTCAAGCCAACAGGTACTTTAACGGCAGATTTACATCTGACTTTGCAGTTCTTAATTCACTTTGTTTTCGTACTACTCTGGGTTTTCAAAGCACTGCATCATCAGATGATTTCCATGAGGAAAACTTTGGCAGAAAGTTACAGAATGACATGACAAACATTTTCCAACCTGCTGATGATTGTGTGAGTGTTTCTTTGCAATTAGTGAAACAGGACAGACGCTGTGAATTGTGACAAATATGAAACAGGGTAAACTGGTGTTTAAAGCAAGAGAAAACTAATCTGCATTAGACATTTTTTCCCCATTGAGTACCGACGGTTAATTGAGCCGTCGGTACTCCAGCCTTAGATACCATGATTGATTGTCTCAACTTTAAGATGACCCTTTAGGATGCCCCGCAGCCCCTGGGCCAACCTGAGCATCCAAAATCCATCTGCAAAGTAAGCCCCAGTCATTACCACACTCTGTTATCGGTGGACTGTGCTAACTCTTGTGCTCCGTGTCATTATAGGGTTGCCAGGCTGAACGGCGTTCTGCTCTCCCCCGGTCACAACACCAGCATTATTCTTCACCTCCTCTTACACTACACACACAATGCATACACACACTCACACACTCACTGGAAATAAATAAAGGATTATTGTATTCACTTGAGCCTGAGTGTGTGTTCCCTGGGTCTGATAATTATGTCACACATAGTTTCTGCAATTCGCCAAGGTTTAAAGCCACCAAATAATTCTGGAATGCTGCATACCACCTTGCCCAGGGAACCGGCGGCTCGCCCAGGAGCTCCAAAAATGGCCGAATACTAGAAACACCCTTATCCATACTTTTATCCTCGTCACCAGATGTTATGTCCATAACCTGTACTTCAATAATGAGGCCGGAGGTGCAGTAGAACGTAAAGTTGATGCACTCACAGTGTGTCACAGGCGCTCCCATATAGGCAGAGTATCTTTATATCTTGTAAAAAGATACTGTTGTGGAGGTAATAGAACAGGCGAGAGGCAACGAGCTGGAAGGGTACAAGGTTTTATTCCTCCAACATACTGAAACACGCTTCATAGCTTCATAGCTCGTGTGAGCTACTGCACTGCTGAAGCATGTGTAACCATCTCTTTTATACAGGTTATACTGACAGAGAGAATGCATGGCACATTAGCATAGTGATTGTTCTCTAATAACATCAGTCACTACTGTCATTAGCATGATATCAGCTGCCGCCCGGATGTCCTCTTCATCCTCGGGGGGCGCATACATAACAGTTCAGTCTGATTGCCCCCCGGGGCTCTCTGTCCGTATGTCAATTGTCCTCCTTTTTCTCCAGCCCTGATGGGTGTGAGATAATGTCTGTCTGCAGTGTACTGGGTCACCACCCCCCCCCCCGAACACGCAGAAGGGGCTGTGACCCCCCCTGGTCGTTTGGGCTCCAGTCGGTGCCCATGGTTGCCGCTCCGGTAGGACTGTCCTGCTGTAGAGGAGTGTCGGATAGCATGTCAGTCCGTGGGGGGAATGGGGGACTGGTGAAAAACACAGTTTGCTCCGCTCCGAGTTGCAACACGTTGAATGGCTGTGGATCGTGGGCATACGGGGCCGGTGCGCGTTGCGGCCAGTCTCTGGGGCAGGGATGCGGGCATAGCGATGAATGTACTAGATATGTTCTCAATTGATGGAACATAATCTATAGTGAGAGTTCTCTTTGCCATGTCTTCTGCCTGACCGCTGCAAGTGTGGTGTGTTGTGTGCCTTGTTAATGAACGTGTGTTCAGCTCGACACCTGGCCTCGTCCTTGGATCCTTGTCCCGACATTACAAGTATAGTTGCCAGAAACTGCACTCGTAAAAGCAGTGTTGTCTTATTAAATTGATAATTAAGAGTAGACACCCACAAAAATACTAGTTGAGTTGAGCAAAAGTACTAAAGCACCCACTTTAAAGAAGTACTTGAGTAATGACTTGGTCTTGAAAATCTGAGGTTCCATCCATCCATCCATCCATCCATCTTCTACTGCTTTTCCGGAGGCCCATGTCGCGGAGGCAGCAGTTCAAGCAGAGAAGCCCAGACTTCCATCTCCCCAGCCACCTGCTCCAGCTCTTCAGAGAGGATACCAAGGCGTTCCCAGACCAGCTGGGAGACATAGTCTCTCCAGCGAGTGCTGGGTCTGCCCCGGGGTCTCCTCCCAGTGGGACGTGACCAAAACATCTCAAGTGGAAGGCGTCCAGGAGGCATCCTGATCAGATGCCCATACCACCTCAACTGGCTCCTTTCAATGTGAAGGAGCAGCGGTTCTACTCTGAGTCTCTCCCGGATGACTGAGCTCCTCACCCTTTCTCTGAGGGTGAGTCCAGCGATCCTACGGAGAAAGCTCATTTCAGCCACTTGTATCCACGATCTCGTTCTTTTGGTCGTTACCCAAAGCTCGTGACCATAGGTGAGAGTAGGAACGTAGATTGACTGGTAAATCGACAGCTTTGCCTTAGAACTCAGCTCCCTCTTCACCACAACAGACCGGTACAACGTCCACATCACTGCAGATGCTGCTCCAATCTGTCTGTCAATCTCTGTCTTGAAAATCTGAGGTTTTTCTCCAAGATTTATAACCATTTTCTTGTAGTTTTTCTTTTACTTTTTTCTCTGTAAATTTGTTTTTACCTAAATTTGCAACAATTTTTCTCATAAATTTGAAATTTCCTCTTGTAAAATTATGACTCATCCTGTACATTTAAGACTTCATTATCATTAATTTGTGGATATTTTATGGTTATTTTTTGTCTATTTTTATGATGAAATTACTGTTTTTTAAGTTTATGGTAAAAAAAAAAAAAATCTTATAATTGAAACTTTTGATCATAATTTGGCAGAACCAGAACAGAACAATAATTTCAACTCAGATTTCAAAGAAATATAAAAGTATTAATAAAATTATATTTAATGAAATAAATTAAAATGACCTGTTATAGTTCTATATTTTCACATTTTTTAGAACATTTCTCGCCAACCAGACAAGAAAAGCCACCCATATTTTGAAATCTCAGTGTTGCCAGGTTTAGTTTGTTTGAAGGCTGTTAATGGATTTTCCTCTGCTACTTTTTGTCCGTGACAGCTCCCACTGAAAAAAATGTAACATACACACCACACTCTTCTTTTAAATATAAAACTATTCAGTGCTGACATGAAAAAATACGGTAGACTAATTATGTCGGGTACCATTTTTACATGGTCTTTGGTATGACCCAGCCAGGATTTGAACCCACAACCGGGATGCTCTACCAACTAAACCACCACATGGTACTTTCCGCCTTCTAGCTTCGTGCTCAGTGTAATAAAATGAAGAAAGGAAAGTTAACGCACAGAGCTAGCAGAGGACTGAACTGTAGCTTCCACTACTTAGCTTCCACTACTTACAGTAGCTGTGTGGCCCTAGAGTCAGAGAAACGGAGATAGGCACAGCCCTACGCCATTGGCATGGGACTAACTTCACTTAATTATGTCGGGTGCACTTTGCAATCCAGTTCGTGAAAATGGAGGACAAGACCAGCAACCACTGAACTATAGAATGGTGTATTCCTATCAGCCACTGTTCTGGGCTGAGTTTGACACGGGCAACAAAATTAAATACTTGTAAAAATGCTAGTGAAGGGGCTGTCACACCTTGAGGATTTAGCCAGTGTATGCCAACGTATGAAAAATTTTGCAAATATGTCAAATAAGTTAAGGGTAAGTTATACTGTACATCGTAGTATGGCCAGATCTAACGTATGGCTCATATGTCCCGCATATGCGGGCCATAAGTTGTAGGTAAGTTATGCGATCATTGACACACATTACTTGTAAGTTACTCATAAGTGAAAATACATCAAAATAATGTCTAGCATACCCAAAATTTATTTCTAACCTATGAGTAATGTGTAACTTATATCAAACTTATCTCCAATGCATATTGACGCTGAAAAAAATACGTCTACATATGTAGACGTATTTGATGCGTTCCGGATGACCACATAACTTGCTAAATGTGCTTCTAACTTACAGCTACCATATAATGGCGTATTGGCAGCGTTTAGGGGAATTGGTATAAAAATGGGGTTCACAGGAGGAACCCATCAGTACTCCTCAAGGCTCTATGATGAGCAGATGTCCATGTCAAACTGGTCTTGCTCTTCTGTTCAGACAAAGCAAAGAGATGTTTCATACCTTGACATGTTTTGACTGTCATCTGATGTTCATGCCATGTCACATCAGCGGTTTTATCCTTTCCGTAGGTGTGACCGACCTGACAGATTTGACAGATCTGCCAGGTCAGTCATGTCCCCTGCTGTGCAATGGTCTTTGGAAGAGAAAATCATCTCGGTTTAACCAAGATGATGGAGCCTTCATGCTCTTGCACACCTGGGATTCATGGATTGGGAGGCAACGTCAGTTTGGCATGAATGCGCTATGCAGAATTTAGACTATCGTTGGGCATTCGTTGTGAACGCCAGCAACACAATAAGCATTTGTTGGTATAAGTTATCTATAAGTTTTCAAAATGTTCTATATGTTACTAATATGTTATGTACTGTATGTATATGTCCAACTTGTTATGGATATGCGTTGAATACGCCCAAAATTGAAAATCTGGGGCACATGCCAGCGTTTTAGAGAAATTTTGATACGTTGGCATACGTTGCCTAAATTGTCAGTGTGTGGCAGGGGCTAAACTCTTGTTTAATCAGTAGCAGCCAACATCAGAGGTGTTCATGTATTTACTTACTCGGACCTGGAGTAGGAGAGCTGCTATTGCCATCTTCACCACCCAGGGAGCATTTAAAAAACGCTGACATGTTTGCTGCTTTTTAGGTGGCATGCTCCCAAACTCCCGATGTCGCAAGTGGCTGTTTTCACCTGCGTTGTTCGCTTGGGGAGCGAAATCTCTTCATTTATTTTCTATATAAAAAATATACAGTATATATGTGTATCAGGGGTGGCAAACCTGTTCTCAAGTCACGTGCTTCTCTTTGTGTCTTGAACTGAGCCCATGTTTTCTGTAGGCTCGGTTCTGACCATTCTTGGTGGCTCAGGCATTGGGGTTATTATGTGTTATCTTTCGATTTCTTGTTGTTTGCATGTCTGTGTACTGTTTCTTTTCCTTGCCTGTAGCCATCGCTCTGGCCTGTCCAGCCACGCACCTTCTCTCTCTGACAGTCAGCTGTTCACCCCGGTAATTATCTGTCCCGCGCCTCGCCGAGGGGTTTCCAATCTGTCACGCCAGCAGTGTTTGTACTTAGGCAGCAATTTGCCAGTTAAACACTGCTGGACCATTGTATGTGTTCACACGGCTGTTTTCCACCGTGTAACTGTCACGTCTCCGAGGGATTGTTTGTGGATGTGCTCGCTGGGAGACTTGGATCACTCGGACTGCTCCAGTGCCATGAGTAAACTGTCTGCGTTTCTGTGTGCAGTTGCGCTGCTACGCTTTATTGGTAGCGTTTCCTCATGCGGCACAACTGCTACGCTTTGGCACTGCTGCTCCGTTGATTCTCCCCGTTCTGTTGAGCGTCCAAGAAGACTCTAAGTTTACCTTGCTGTCTTGTCATTTTGTATTGTCTATTTTTATATCAATAAATGTGTGTTTGGTGTAACCCTGCACTAAAATCCATCCTTCCTTCTCCTCCTCCGTGTGCTGTGGAAAAGTGCGCGGGAAGTTCATGACACTTTGATGTCTCTTTCATGGCTCTTTTCTCTCTCTCTCTTTTATTAAAAAACTGGTTTCTGTGTGTTTAAAAAAAAAAAATACAGGCCTAAATTTTTGGTTGCTCAGTTTTTGGTGTGGCAGTCTGCCATGGAGAAATGTTACCTGTGGAAACCCTGCTTGTTTTTAACTCCTAATGTAAGCCCCAAACTACCCACAAGAACAAGCAAGATGCTTAAAGAATCATAAATGTATTTCAGTTCCCTGCTTGTCTGCATTCAGAAGTACTGAAATGCTTGTTTAGCAAAAGCTAGTCAACCTTGTTTGATTGCTGATTCTTAACATGTTACAGGCTTATACTAATTATAGGCTTACAGTTTTCCTAAAGTAATTAGCATTTTCCATTATTTGTAATTTGATGATTGATCAATCCTCCTGTCCTCACAATATTCAGGTACTTTTATCTCCATGTTTTTGTTGACAGTGAATGAGAAAACCACTAAAGTGATTGAGGCAGCATTTCAACATGCTCGATACCCAAGTATGAAGGGAGAGAAATCACTTCTCTTCATTGGAAGAGTCTTATATGGCCTGGACAAGTGAGTGTGTGCACACATACACAAAACACATACATGGTACACATACGTACAGGAAGAATGTCAAAATTTAACACATTTTTTTGGGCCACTAATGCTGTTAGGTTGGAGATTCACAACCTGTCCATTGGTCGGAGTGCCTTTGAGCTGCGTCCAGGTGAAGGTATCGCCATGGAGATCAGCAATGTGTCTGCAGTGTTCAAGGGGACAATTCAGTATGGATATGGCAGCTGGCTGTGAGTCTCAGAGTCTGTGACAATGGCACATTAAAATTACATTTAAAGTTAAATTCCCAGGTTAACCAGACCAGTTAATTATATTGAGAAATAACTCAATAAAGAGATATTACAAAAAATATGTTTTTTTTTTAAGATTTAGAACAACTTTTAAAACAATTTTTGCAGCAATCAGCCCTTCATCAAAAACATCAGCCTGGTCTTGATATTATATTAATAATGGATTATATTTATGGTGCTTTACATGTCAAGTGATATCTCAAAGCACTTACAGCAAGTCTATTATTCATTCACTCCAGACAGACATTGATAGTGGTAAGACACTACTGCAGCCACAGCCGCCCTGGGGCAGACTGATGGAAACTTAGCTGTCAATTCATACCAACGGCCTTTCCGACCACTACCGAACATTTATACACATTCATACCCAGTGTCATGGACACTGGAGGCAAGGTGGGTAAAATGTCTTTCCCAGGGACACAATGGCGGGATGACTGGGGAAAGCGGGATTCAAACAGCTAACTCTCCAGTTATTGGACAACCCGCTCTACCTTCTGAGCCACTACCACCCCTGTATTTATATAATAGTAAATACAAAGCAGGAATCATTGTTGTTGACCAAGATTTGTTTTTAAATTCACATATTAAACTTGTTTCTAAGACTGCCTTCTATCATTTGCATAATCTTGCCAAGATTAGGAGCATCTTGTCTCAGAGTGATGCTGAGAAACTAATCCACGCTTTTGTTAGCTCTAGATTAGATTATTGTAACTCTTTATTATCAGGTTGTCCTAAAATGTCTTTAAAAAGTTTTCAGCTGATCCAAAACGCTGCAGCAAGAGTTTTAACAGGTACAAGAAAGAGCGATCACATTTCTCTGGTTCTGGCCACCCTTGATTGGCTTCCCATACAATTTAGAATTAAGTTTAAAATCCTTCTTCTGACTTAAAAAGCTCTAAATAATCAGGCCCCTTTTTATTTACAGTGGAGTGAAAAAGTATTTAGTCAGCCACCAATTGTGCAGGTTCTCCTACTTAAAAGATGAGAGAGGTCTCCAATTTTCATCATAGGTATACCTCAACTATGAGAGACAAAATAAGAAAAAAAAATCCAGAAAATCACATTGAAGGATTTTTAATGAATTAATTGGTAAATTCCTCGGTAAAATAAGTATTTGGTCAATAACAAAAGTTCATCTCAGTACTTTGTTATATACCCTTTGTTGGCAATGACAGAGGTCAAACGTTTTCTGTAAGTTTTCACAAGGTTTTCACACACTGTTGCTGGTATTTTGGCCCATTCCTCCATGCAGATCTCCTCTACAGCAGTGATGTTTTTGGGCTGTCGCTGGGCAACACGGACTTTCAACTCCCTCCAGAGATTTTCTATGGGGTTGAGATCTGGAGACTGGCTAGGCCACTCCAGGACCTTGAAATGCTTCTTACGAAGCCACTCCTTTGTTGCCCGGGCGGTGTGTTTGGGATCATTGTCATGCTGAAAGACCCAGCCATGTTTCATCTTCAATGCCCTTGCTGGTGGAAGGAGGTTTTCACTCAAAATCCCACGATACATGGCCCCATTCATTCTTTCCTTTACACGGATCAGTTGTCCTGGTCCCTTTGCAGAAAAACAGCCCCAAAGTATGATGTTTCCACCCCCATGCTTCACAGTAGGTATGGTGTTCTTTCTCCTCCAAACACGACAAGTTGAGTTTTTACCAAAAAGTTCTATTTTGGTTTCATCTGACCATATGACATTCTCCCAATCCTCTTCTGGATCATCCAAATGCTCTCTAGCAAACTTCAGACGGGCCTGGACATGGACTGGGGTTAAGCAGGGGGACACGTCTGGCACTGCAGGATTTGAGTCCCTGGCGGCATAGTGTGTTTCTGATGTAGCCTTTGTTACTTTGGTCCCAGCTCTCTGCAGGTCATTCACTCTCCCATGTGGTTCTGGGATTTTTGCTCACCGTTCTCGTGATCATTTTGACCCCACGGGGTGAGATCTTGCGTGGAGCCCCAGATCGAGGGAGATTATCAGTGGTCTTGTATGTCTTCCATTTTCTAATAATTGCTCCCACAGTTGATTTCTTCACACCAAGCTGCTTACCTATTGCAGATTTAGTCTTTCCAGCCTGGTGCAGGGCTACAATTTTGTTTCTGGTGTCCTTTGACAGCTCTTTGGTCTTGGCCATAGTGGAGTTTGGAGTCTGACTGTTTGAGGTTGTGGACAGGTGTCTTTTATACTGATAACGAGTTCAAACAGGTGCCATTAATACAGGTAACGAGTGGAGGACAGAGGAGCCTCTTAAAGAAGAAGTTACAGGTCTGTGAGAGCCAGAAATCTTGCTTGTTTGTAGGTGACCAAATACTTATTTTACTGAGGAATTTACCAATTAATTCACTAAAAATCCTTCAATGTGATTTTCTGGATTTTTTTTTTCTCATTTTGTCTCTCATAGTTGAGGTATACCTATGATGAAAATTGGAGACCTCTCTCATCTTTTAAGTGGGAGAACTTGCACAATTGGTGGCTGACTAAATACTTTTTTGCCCCACTGTAAAAGGGAAGACTGTTGAGATGATAGTACCTTATCATCCCAACAGAGCACTCCGCTCCCAAAATGCTGGATTACTTGTAATACCTAGACTCTCCAAAAGTACAATGGGAGGCAGAGCCTTCAGTTATCAAGCTCCTCTCCTTTGGAACCAGCTGCCAATCGGGATTCGACAGTCAGAGTCTCTGTTTTTAAGAATAGGGTTAAAACCTTCCTTTTTGACAAATCCTATAGTTAGGGTGGGATAAGGTGACCCTTAACCCTCCCTTAGTTATGCTGCTAATAGGTTTAGACAGCCAGGGGACCTCCAACAATGCACTGGGCTTCACTTCTTTCTTCACTCTCAATGAAATATTTTTGCTGGTCATTAACATGTTTGTTCTCTCCCATAGATTGATTCCCCATCATGCTGTTTGCTCTCTACATGTCTGTTCTTTTCTTCTTCTTCTCCATCCCCTCACCCCCCAGCCAGTCACAGCAGATGACTGCCCCTCCCTGAGCCTGGTTCTGCTGGAGTTTTCTTCCTGCTAAAAGGGAGTTTTTCCTCTCCACCGTCGCCAAGTGCTCAGTAGTCTGCAATAGTGGGGGTTTCCCCTGCAGTTGAAAGTGCTATGAGATGACGGTTGTTGTGAAATGACACTATTTAAATAAAGTAAAATAACTCAGTTGAATTGTCAGTAATGGTAACTATGCAGTAGTTTAGCCTCTGAAGAGGTGGAAATTGTAATCTGAATTTTCAGTTACAGGGGATTAGTAGAAATAATGGCTATCTGCCAGAAATTAACCTGTGGTGTGAGGAAAACCAGTAAAAACCCACATAGCTATCGTTGGTTAGCTTACAGTTATAAAGGGGATGCACTGGAACAGAATTCTCGGCAGTTACAAGACAGTTACCATAGCAGCACAGCACTGAGTGGCAACCATATACAGTATAACGGCTTTATGCAGCAAACATAAAAATCACACAAAATATTTAGTCACAGAGTACCTTTTTTACTTTAGATGTTAATAATACAATATTGTGTTGTATTGACTGCAGTCACGTGTGAGTAAATTTCATTTCATTTATTTAGTTGCTGCTGCAACCCTGGAATTTCCCCATTGTGGGACTAATAAAAGCTTATCTTATCTTATTTATTTATTGTCCCCTTGGGGAAATTTTTGTGCTGCAGCATCACAAAAACAATACAAAACATACATACATACAAACAACATACACAAAAACACACACAATACAGTACACTGTACCTCACAGCAGACATTTGGTGTTCAAAAACTTAAAAGCCTGATATGTGAAAACTCATATCTACGTCCAAAACCAAAGACATGATCAGAGATTTTAGAAAACTGCAAAACTCCCTCCCAACCTTCATTAACGGTGAGGAAATACAACTGGTTTTGGAGTATAAGTATCTGGGCATCACACTGGACCACAAACTAAAATGGGACATCTAGACTGATCTCATGAGTGCTAAAGTTCAACAGAGACTGTACTTTTTAAAGAAACTGTTGTCTTTTAATGTCAGCAACAATTTGCTTAGGATTTTTTATTGTGCCTTTATTGAGAGTGTCTTAACCTTTGGAGTTATTTGCTGGTTTGGCAACACTACGGAGGGACAGAAAAAGACTCTTGGAACAGCAATTTCTATCGCCAGTGGGATAATTAGTAGTCCTCTTCCCAGGCTGGAGATCCTGTACAGGGAAAGAACTATGAAAATGGCCCATGGCATTGTAGGAGATTGGACGCACCCACTGGCTTCATCTTTTGAACTGTTGCGCCGCAGAAATACACGAATGCAGGGAACCACGACAAAATGTGGCAGAGACAAACAATAATCCAGCAGTGAATGACAAACAATGAACTGACTAAATACACACACTAATCACATAGTTACTGGCAGCACCTGAGCGAGGGAGCGGGGAAAGTAATCAAGGGAAAAGGAATCAGCTGAGAATCATAAGAGGGGGTGTGGTCGGGCTTGCAGACTGAGAGGCAACACCCACACAAAGTGCAGGCCCAAGTGAGCTGCCTGCCAGCTGCCAGCTGGAGAACCAGTATAAACAGACAAAGAACCAGTCCAGAAATAACTTGCAAATAATACATGACAGAAAACCCATGAGACTGAGCCTGGGAGAACCCCGGCTCAGTACATAACACACAATACATAGATAAAAATGGAAACACAGAGGAAAGTTATGGTACTGAGCCTGGAAAGAAACTCAGCTCAGTTCATGACAGAGCCCCCCTCTCAAGGGGTGGACTCCAGACACCCAGAGTAACATCACAGATAATATTGTTAATATTGCATGACCGAGACGCAGACCTGTGGATTGACGGCTTTGGAGCCCCACTGTGCTCGGATCGGCAGGAAGAGGTAACGGGGAAACGTTAGGGGGGCGGCGTATGTTTATACATTAATAAGCAGTACTGCACATCTGCCACGGTCAGAGAGCGCATCTGTACACCCGATGTGGAGCTGCTGTCTGTGTCACTGCGCCCCTTTTATTTGCCTCGCTAGTTCCCCCAGCTTTTCATCACAACTGTTTACATTCACCCGAGGGCAGACGCTGACTCCGCCTCCAGCTCCATCTCTGATGTGATCCAGTGGCTGCAAACAATTTCTCCAGAGGCGCCAAACTTCATTCTTGGGGATTTTAACCATGTTTCTTTAAAGAAGACACTTAAAAACTTTTATCAGTATGTCTCCTGCCCAACCAGGTGAAAAAAGACATTGGACCTGTTCTATGGATCCATAGAGAGGGCCTATAAATCACTCCCCCTTCCTCCTGTAGGATCCTCAGGTCACAACTGTGTACATTTGCTGCCCACATATAAAACTGCTCTCAGAAGAGGCAAGGTGGAGACGAGAGACATTGATTTGTGGACAGAAGATTCAGTGCACAGCCTCCAGGAATGCTTTGACTGTACAGACTGGGAGATGTTCACACTGGCCTGCGGGGATGATTTGGACTCTTTGGTGGACGTCACATGCACATTTGGTGGACTTCCAAGTAAACGTGTCAAAATATATCCCAACAACAAACCATGGGTTACAAAATCAGTTAAATCCTGCTTACAGAGGAAAATACTTGCCTTTAAACAGGGGTTTGTTTCTGAGCTGCAGGTTGCCACAAAAGAGCTGAAGTCCGAAATTTTAAGAGCAAAACAGAATTATAAATCAGAGTTGGAAAGCAAGATGGCAACAAAGAAACTTGGTTCAGCCTGGGCCAGTATGAAAACTATTGCAGGCCTTCAGAGCACAGAGCGCAGTAATCGTGTGGATTTAATGGTTAATTGATGGTTTTAATTCAGACACAGAGCTGGCTAATGCTCTTAATTGTTTTTATGGTCGTTTTGACTCCTTTGATTTTAGCACTGAAACCCAAGATTTGAAACAGAAACTCAAAGACAATCAGCACTTTAATATTGAGGTGCAGGATGTTTCAGTGCAGAGTTCTGCACTGTAAAAGTGAACAAAAGTCAGGGCCCTGATAATATATGTGGGTGCTTGGTAAAGTCCTGTGCACATGAACTGAGTCCTATATTTCATTACATTTTCAATAAGTCCTTACAGACACAACATGTGCCTAAGATCTGGAAAGAAGCCGTGGTTGTTCCCGTTCCAAAATCCAGCTGTCCTAAAACAGTAAACAACTTTAGTCCAGTCACTTTGGCTTAAATTTTAATGAAAATTTTTGAAAAACTGGTCAGATGTGAGGTCCTAAAGCAGACTGAGCATGCATTGGATCCTCTGCAGTTTGCCTATAGGTCTCACAGAGGAGTGGAGGATGCCACTGTCACTCTGTTTAACATGCTTTTTAAACATCTGGATTTTAATGGGACACACGCCAGACTTTTATTTGTGGACTTTTCCTCCGACTTTAATACAATCCAACCTCATATCTTAGTTAAAAGGCTCCTGCAACAATTTGATTTGAGCAATAATCTGGTGGGTTGGATTCTGATTTTGATTCTGATTTTGATTCTGATTTCTTAACCAACAGGACGCAGAGAGTAAGGGTCAATGGTACATTGTCTGACCTAAAGTGCTCTTCTACTGGCTCCCCTCAGGGGTGTGTGTTGTCACCACTACTCTTCATCCTATACACAAACATGTGTCGGAGCAGACATGACAACAGACACATTATAAAGTATGCTGATGACTCAGTTATTGTCAGTCTCCTCCAGGATGGTGAGAGTGGCCACGGCCCAGTAGTTGATGATTTTGTTCACTGGTGTGAGGATTCCTACCTGCAGCTGAATACGACAAAAACTAAAGACATGATTATTGACTTTAGGAGGAAAAATCCCAGGCACAAAGTCACCGTACTAAAAGGCCAGACCACCGAATGTGTACAATCCTACAAATATCTTGGGACGATTATTGATAGTAATTTAAACTTTGAAGAGAACTGTGAAAGGGTGTGCAAAAAGGGTCAGCAACATTTGCATTGCTTGAGAAAACTTGCACGCTTCCAAATTGACCGAACAATGTTTTATCGGGCTTTTATTGAATCTGTTTTATCCTTTTCTTTAGTGTCATGGTTTGGTCAGATAAAACTGAAACAGAGGAAATCCTTGGATCAGATGGTCCAGTCGTTTGCTTGGTGAGCCACAGCTGAGCCTGACATCCCTGTACACCAGACAAGTACAGGGGATGGCTACCTCCATTTTAAATGATGACTCCCACCCTTTGCACTGCAACTTTCAGCTTCTTCCCTCAAGACGGAGGTTTGCTGTCCCAAAAAGTAGAACCCAGCGCTACAAAAACAGCTTTGTTCCTGCTGCTGTCAAAGAGTTGAACAAGCTGTAACAATATATTGCACATAATTTAGGTACCTATTTATTAACTCCATTTTATATTTACTTATTTTTGTAGGATGTTACTTGGGTTCTAAATATTTTATTGGGTTTTAGACCTTTGAGTTTTGAGTTTCTCTTTGACTAGTTTTTAACTTTTAATATGGCCCTTCTCTCTTACCTCTGGTTTTTCTCCCATCTCTTTGTCTTTTTATACCCTGATTGATGGAGCCTTGAGTATTTTTATCATGTTTATAGTCAGCTTCATATGTGCCTGTCTTTGTGTCTATGTTGAATGAAATTTGTGGCTTGTAAATATGGATGTCACCAGACTGCAAAACAAATCTACCTATGGGTACAAATAAAGTAACCTGAACCTGAACCTGAACCTGCAGCTGAGGGCTGCACCCGATTCTCTTCACCAAGAGCCAGACAAGATCTCTCCAAAACTGACATGAGAAACACAAGAGAGATTACTTGCCTGAGCTCGAGCTCCACTGCCGTCCAGGACTCTGTCAACCCTGGCGATGACAACTCGGGCCCGGCCTCTACGAGGTCCAGCTCCAGCTCTCACTCTGCTGCAGTGGTCTCCGCAGGCAGACATGATGGCAACAGCAGTCCTGGTGCCCCCAGGCAAAGACTCCAATGCTGGTGACTGATCCGGAGAGGAAGCTGGGGGTTGGCTCCATGCAGGTTCTGAAGTTGGGTCCTCCAGTGCCACCGGTTCCTCCACCATCCGACGGTTCTGTTCAGGGACCGACGGACACTCAGGAAAAGATGGGGGAGACACAGAGAGGATTGGGGAAGAGTTAATAGCTGCAGCTGGAGGAGAGAGCCCAGCGGACTGCTGAAACTGAGCGTCTCTCCTGGGAGACAGACAAGGTTTATCATTATAAAATTGAATAGAATGAAAAAGCACTTGCCTGTCATCCAGGTCTTTGGTGTTGACAACTGCAGGGGACAGGCAGTCATCCCTCTTCGCATCCATGGCGATTCTGGCTCCCTCCCTGGATAGTGGAAGAACCGGCTCAGATAACGCGGAAGTGGGCGTTACCGGGAAAACCCTAGAGGACCTCTCAGCAGTGGGAGAGAACATGGCTGCCGATGAAGAGGGCTTCCTCTGGCATTTCGACGCAGGATGACTCCATCTGTGGGAAGCTGGAGCTGGTTTAGTCGCAGCAGGAACGGGTGTAGAACTCGCAGCGGAACAGGAAAATGGAGCCCATCCCTTCGGTGTGAGCTTGGTCTTCTTTGGGGACTTCCTCACCCTTTCGCCGTATTCAGCCACAGCTCTACCATCAGGGTTATCCTTTCAACTCCGTCGGCGTGCTCCGAGAGCTGAGGGCATCGCCGAGCTTCTGCCGCCACCAAACCCAGGTACCACAGTGCATCTTCAGGAGTGGAGTATTTGTGTGCCGAAGAGATTAACCCATCTATATCTGTGAGGGCCCGGCAGCACTCCCACCCCAGACACAGAGGATAGCCGCAACCTCTTGCCGTGTCCATGATAGCCCCAAGACAGGTGAGTGAAAAGATAGCCTGGGTATAATCTGCTGACTCTTATTTTTCTGGCTGGATTATTCTGTCATGTACGCACCTCCAACGAGGCGCGAAGAGAGAGAGATTCACAGGCAGGATGACACCCAAGGAAAGATTTATCAAACCAGAGAACTAAAGTCCCAAAAATAGTGCAACAGACAAAAATGCAGACACGAATAAACTTACATTGGCGTGGCTGGGCCGACACCACCCAGCGGACGCAGAGGGACAGAAGTACATGAATGAAACATGAGGCAGGGAACCACGATGAAACGTGGCAGAGACAAACAATAATCCAGCAATGAATGACAAACAATGAACTGACTAAATACACACACTAATCACATAGTGACTGGCAGCACCTGAGCGAGGGAGTGGGGAGAGTAATCATGGGAAAAGGAATCAGCTGAGAATCATGAGAGGGGGTGTGGTCAAGCTTGCAGACTGAGAGGCAACGCCCACACAAAGTGCAGGCCCAAGTGAGCTGCCTGCCAGCTGCCAGCTGGATAACCAATATAAACAGACAAAGACCCAGACCAGAAATAACTTGCAAATAATACATGACAGAAAACCAATGAGACTGAGCCTGGGAGAACCCCAGCTCAGTACATAACACACAATACACAGATAAAAATGGAAACACAGAGGAAAGTCATGGAACTGAGCCTGGAAGGAAACTCAGCTCAGTTCATGACACTTGTGGTAGCTTAAAAACCTGCTAACATTATATTTTAAGGATCCCACAAAAATTGCTTTTACCGTTAATCAGTAATAACACTGTTGTTTACTCCATTGTTAATGAGCCTAATGTTTATCATTGGTTAGTTTTTAGCTGTACGTGGTAGTGTTTAGCTAAAAAACCATGGTGTTACTGAGCTGGCAGGGATAACTAAATTATTACAAATAACTGGCATTACCACTGCTGCTGTACTGACAGCCAGTGATGACATAATCTGAATAATTTTGAACCCCTCATTGGATCGCAACCATGGTGAAAGGATCTGTGTGCCCAAATGATCTCAGGAGCTATGTTGTCAGGGGCAACTTGTCCATGGTAGGGTCTCCCAAGTTAGGTTAACTGGAGACTCTAAAGTGGCCCTAGGTGTGAATGTGTGTGTGAATAGTGAGGGAGCCACACCGTGGCTGCCTCATCATTCCAGGTGGATGCCCTGAATTTCCCTCTGGGATTAAAAAAAGTGTACAAAATACAATAAAAAAATAAATAGAGACTATCCACCTTATTCCTAGGCCCCATGATGCCTTGCGTGAATTATGGTACCAAATTCCGGTACTAGTTTGGAACGTATTATTGTCACTGAAACGGGACACTTTTCCTTGTTAAAGGCGGGAACACTGTCATGTGTTCCCGTCTTATGGCGGCCCTCGCGAGCCACCATAAGACGCCACAAGACATCGGTGAGTTTGCACAGTTTATTGTCGAACAAAAGAAACACAAAATAATGAGCCATGGTGGGCTAAAACGTACTACACTACATACAGATGACCATAAGGCAAATAAGGAAGCACACTTACGATCGTAGCAGTGGGATGGTTGATGCGTCAGACCATGAAGAAATCTTTGACGAGAGCCGAGGGATGCTCGCTCACGTCTGACAAAGGAGAAATCTTTGACGAGACTGCCGCGTCTTTCCGCTCCCAGTTGCCCTCTTAAATAGAGGACCGCTGATGAGCTGAAATGCAGCTCAGCTGTCAAACTTGACAGCCGGAAACCCCTCCGAGCGCTGTCACAATAAAGGCTCGGGGAGCCGGAAGGTACACACCGCTGTCAAAACCGGTAAGGATGATGCATGGCTCGAGCGCGGACGAGATCGGCGCTCAAACCATGACAAACACGGCCTCTTGCACCTCAAAACAGTAACATAATTGTTATGTCTGGATAATAATTAAATGTTATTTAATTATTATTATTGTTTATTATTATTGTCCTCATAATAATGAGAAGGCTTGAGGTCGAGTGAACTGAGGTTTATTATGATAAATAGCACGTCAACTTACAGGTAAGTCACGGCGCTCTGTACTACCAGGAGGTCGATGGCAAAGAGGATGAGGTTCTCCCTCCTCTGCCTCTTATACCTCCAGTGGCGCACCATCGGAAGGGGCGGTCCACCACCATCCCCTAAATCCTGGCCAGCCCAGCCGCCATCTTACTACTTAATAATCATGCCACTTCCCATGACTATCGAAGGATGGAAAGATGACCTTATAAAGTGGCCTCGTACACAGTAACTCCGTTAGTTAGCGCCGCTGCTAAGATGCTAACGCTGTAAACAAATGACCCGTGCTGGCAAAATGAGTCACTTTGAGGACATTTTCAAAACTGATGTAATGTTATTTCCATATTCTGTATTGAAAGACCTTCAAAATGATATTTAATTTGTAGGTAGTGTGCAAAAACTGACCCAGAAAAAAGGTAATTTGTTTATATTTTAACTAGGCTGAAAACTCGTGTTCGATCAGTCAAGAGTTATGTCTTCTGCAAAAACATAGATATTTTTAGAAAGTACAATTTCTAAGCTTTACAATGATACCAGACACTCATGGGGGATTTCCTGGGACTTTGCTGTAACCAAAGAAAGAAAGAGTCATGATTTATGACTTCTCTGCCTGTAGCTCGTAATGACACAGTGCACATTCTGACTCATTTTGCCAGCACGAGTCACATATATCAATGTCTCCACTGCAATAAAGTCAGCTGCATTTTGTTAAAATATGTTGGACATAATCAGATTTACCTCAGAGCAGACACAGAATCTAGTCAGAGCCACAAAGAAGCCTCCATTTAAACAGTCTATTCGATTTCAAATGCACAAGCAAATCTGGTGTCAAGATTGTGTTGTAATTCAACTCAAAAGACAAAAAATAATAGTCACACAATAAATTTTTTTTTTACAGGTTTACCGGTACATAAAATTGTTCTCATCAATAACTAAATATAATTTCTCAGTCCATTAAATTCAGTGTCTGATCATGCACATATGCCGACTCCAAACAAAATAATTAACAACAAAAAAAAAAACAGATAGTCCATAGCAATGTCCCCACAAATCTTCACCAGCAAAAAAAAAAAAAAAGAAAGAAAAGAAAAAGTGTCCAGATACTCCACCAAAAATAACTGGAAGTTAATATCTTTAAAATAATCAGCTCAGGAAAAACTGCAGTTCGTAAAAGAAGAGAAAAGAAAGACTCAGTCTCACCAGCATGAAGCCCCATCATCACCCCTGGGTTATTTTGACAGCTCAGCTCAACATTAATAAATGCAACAATACTGTCATAAATCGACCCGGCAGGGGTGGAATGAAGACCCAAATGCTGGAGCTGTGAGTTGCTAACATTTAATAAAAACACAAAATATAACAGACGAGCACAAAGTAGGCAAAGAGAAGAATCAAGCATGGAACACACGCAGGAATACAGGACTAGACATGGTACTCACGTCTGGCAATAAAGTGAACGATGCTGTGCCAAACTGCAGTGCAGCGGCCCTGATCGCTGCACTGCCCATTGAACAATTGAACAATTCAATTGAACAATTGTTCAATTGAACAATTGAACACAGCACATTGAAGAATTAACAAATGATAATCAGGTGTGGGTAACAGGAGCAAGGATCCATCCATCCATCCACCCTTCCATCTTCTTCCGCTTAATCCTTTACAGGTTGCGGGGGGCAGGGGGGCTGGAGAGTGTATGCAGGGTGTACCCAGCATCTCTGGGCGAGAGGCAGGGTACAACCCTGAACAGATCGCCAGGATGATTAACCCAAATAATAACAGCTGCAACAGACCGGAACTTGCACCAAAAATGAAGTAAATAAAGGCGACTGTCAAAATAAAAGCACAGGATGAAAAATGCCAAGTGTTATGAGAGCAGATGGAAGTGAGATGTGTGTGTCCCTTTAAGAGAAGAGAGAGAGAGAGAGAGAGAGAGAGAGAGAGTGAGAGAGAGAGAGAGAGAGAGAGAGAGAGAGAGAGAGAGAGAGAGAGAGAGAGAGAGAGATTTTGATTTTTCAACACACCTTTATTGTCACAAATTCAACAGAAAAACACAACAACTAAAAGAAGCAATGGAAAAGAAAAATGTCTCACTGACAAGAAATCAAAGACACAAGTAACCAAACAAGGAAAACTAAAACAAAAAACTTGCTTCTTACATCAGGATTATACCATAGATAATTTTCCCCTCCTTAACACAACACAGGATGTGCTTAAAGCACCACATAGCCTCAAAGGTTTCAACATTCTGCATCAGATGATAGTAATTGTAATCAATCACTATTCGAGCCTTAATCATGCCAACCAGCATGTCTTTTACATTACAATCCAGCAGTTGTTCAATTTTTCTTTTTCTACTAACATAAATAGCCATTTTAGCCTGACCCAGGATGAAATTTAAGAGTTCACTCTTTTTCTTAGTCCTCTGTCTATATGGAAAGCCCAAGATAAAAATCTGCTGGGAAAAGACTTCTCCAAACAGATAAAACAGCTTCCCCAAAAAAACAAACAACAATTGCAGTCTGTTACAGTCCAGAAAACAATGGAACACAGTTTCTTTCTGAGGACAAAATGGACAAACCTCAACAACATTTGGGTTTAAAAGAGAGATAAAAGCATTTACAGCCACAGCACCATGTAAAACTCGCCATTGTAGGTGTCCAACCTTCTTAGTTAATGGTGGTTTATAGAGTGCTCTCCAGGCAGGCCTCACGTCTGGACCCAAACCCAAGTGTTTCCTCCATGGTGTATCAGCTCGACCTTTTAACTTATTCACATTTAGAATTTTCACCAAAAGTCCATACATTTTTTTACCAGGAGAGTCACAAATGTTAATGTGCTCAGAGTTTAAAAACACACCAGTGCCATCTTTAAAATCAGGAGATAAAATACTAAAAGGAAAAGGTTCATCAGCAGTTTGTACAGAGTTTTCGCAGTGTAAAACAATAGCAGAGTGTTCTTCTGCAGACAGGCAGTCTCTCCAATCTTTCAACAAGTTCATTATAACTCTGACTGAAGAGACGCCAAGAGCCGAGCACAGGGCAACAGCATTGTCCAAGTTAGGACCACATAAATTCACCAAATGTCCCAGCGTTGTAACCTTTGCAAAAATAAACTTTTTTAAAACAGAAGGTCCTAAAACATTGCCCACATCAAAACGGGTCCCGAACACAAGTGGTTCCTTTAAAAGCCAGAAAGGCGACAAGGAAGCCTGGGGAGAGTTCTTTTTAAAAAGTCCCCAGATTTTAAAAGCACTTTGGTAAAACTGGGGAAGTTCTGGGAGTTTTTGGCCCCTTAAATCCATTAAAAGCAGCGACTCCTCTAGTCAAGCCCTCCACAGCGAGCCAGGACAGCCCTGGCAATAGGTCTCCACACAAGGTCAAGGGGGCCACTCAGCAGTCGCTGAATGAACTGCAGGCGAAAGACAGCCCCCCTGCTGGCCAGATGGATGAGCCCTTGACCACCTTCTTCCCTCGGTAAAAACAGGATACTCTGTGGAACCCAGTGAAGACGGTCCCAGAAAAAGTCCACGACTATAGATTGCACTCTGGCCAGCAAATTGGGTGGAGGGTCCAGACAAGACAGTCGATGCCACAGCATTGAAGCAATCAAGTTGTTGATAATTAAAACACGACCTCTGAAGGACAAGTTTGGCAGAATCCATTTCCATTTTTTTAGTCTTCCTTCAGTTTTTTCTAAAAAACACTCCCAATTTTTCCCAGTAAAAGTCTGATTTCCTAAAAACACACCAAGATATTTAAAACCACCTTGTGTCCACGAGAGGCCACCAGGTAGGGCAATTTTTTGTGGTCTCCCCCCCACCACAACAGCTTCACTCTTACCCCAATTCACTCTCGCTGAGGAGCACTCACCAAAAAGATTAACAGTTCTTAAAAGGTAGTCTACATCGTTTTGATTTCTTGTAAAAACAACAACGTCATCAGCATAGGCAGACACTTTAAAAACAGAGTCAGAGTTGGGGACTTTAAAACCAGTGAGGCCTTGCCTTAGTTTACAAAGGAGGGGCTCAATGGCAAGAGAGTACAGCATACCTGAGAGGGGGCAGCCCTGTCGGACACCCCTCTCAACTTTGAAAGGAGCACTCAAACCACCATTAATCTTAAGAATACTCTCAATGTCTCTATACAAAGCCTGGATCATGGCGATGAACCCTGAGCTGAAACCAAAGGCCTCTAATGTCTGCCAAAGGTATGGATGTTCAACTCGGTCAAACGCCTTTTCTTGGTCTATTGAAATAAGACCAAGTTCTTTGACCAATGAGCTGGAGAGGTCCAAAACATCACGAATTAAAAAAATGTTGTCTGTAACCAACCTACCAGGTACACAGTAGGTCTGGTCTACATGGATGACCTGCTCCATCGCCTTCCTCAGTCTGGTAGCCAACACTTTGGAGAGAATTTTGTAGTCAGTACAGAGGAGGGCCACCGGACGCCAGTTCTTAATGTCTTTCAAGTCGCCTTTTTTTGGAAGGAGGGTGAGGACTGCTCTCCTACAACTTAGGGGCAGGTGACCCTTCTGCAGACTGTCAGACAGTACTTCCAGCAAGTCCTCACATATCTCAGACCAGAACGCCTTGTAGAACTCCGCTGGTAGGCCATCTATCCCTGGGGCTTTTCCACACTGAAGAGACTGGACAGCCACTGCCAGTTCTTGCAGAGTGATCCCGCTCTCCAGCTCCGCATTCACGCCAGCCATCACTTTTGGCAAGTCCGTCAAAAAATGACTCAGTGCGTGTGGATTCTCAACAAATTCTTTCTTAAAGAGATCCTTGTAGAAAGCAACTGCAAAGCGACGGATCTCCGCAGACTCATGGATCGGCCGCCCGTCCTCGGAGCTGAGAGAGTGGATCATCCTCCTCTGACCATTCTTCCTCTCCAGACCAAAGAAAAAATGAGATGGAGCGTCCATTAGTGCAATGTTCTGGAACCTACTGCGTACCACAGTGCCCCTGGCAGCCACACCCAGTAGGTCAGTTAGAACAGACTTTTTGCCATTGAGGGCCTCAAAATGTCCTCTTTCTCCTGTGGAGCCTGCCAAAGACTGCAGCTCCACTACTTCTCTCTCCAGGTCCCTGACAGACCTGGCCAAGTCTCCAGAGACATTGCGAGTATACTGTAGGCACAGATTCTTTATTTCGCTCTTCCCTACATCCCACCACTGCTGCAAAGAACTAAAATTTGATTTTGTCAATTTAAAATTACTCCAAAAAAACATAAAAGCAGTTTTAAAACTGTTATCCGATAAAAGTGACGTGTTAAAATGCCAGTATGCACTACTGCACTTTATATTCTTGATAAAAACACAACACTGAACCAGGGAATGATCTGTGAAGCCAACAGGGACTATAAAAGCACTTTTAAAAATGCTAAAATGGTGCTTAAAACTGTAAACCCTATCCAGTCTAGCTAAGGACAAAATATTGTCCTTTCTATGGCTCCACGTGTACTGTCTAGCCTTGCCATGAAAATTTCTCCACACATCACACAGATCATGAGCTTCTATGAAACCTTTTAAAACTCTTTGGGATGCAGCATGTGGCTCTGGGTGATTCCTATCCATAAGAGGATTTTCTGTACAATTAAAATCACCTCCCACAAATAAAAAGTCATCATTACTGCAATTTTTGATCGTGTCATCTAAAATATTTAAAAAGGCCAATCTTTCTGTGCCTACGGTTGGAGCATACACATTTATAAAAACAACTTTCACATTCTCAAAAACAGCTCGAACTTTTAAAATGTGGCCTGCAATTATCTCATCAATGTCATAAGAAAGTGGAATAAAATCTCGAGAAAATAAAATACCCACCCCACCACATTTGCTGCTTCTATGACTAAAAATAATTTCACCCTGAAATTCCCTCCTCCAGTCAGCAGCATTGTCCTCAGAACTATGAGTCTCCTGAACAAACAGAACATTAATTTTCTTGCATTCTGCAAGAGTAAAAACACTCGCTCGCTTGGACATTTCTCTTGCTCCATTGATGTTGAGTGTGCCAAAATTAAAACTACACATGTATATAAGAGGGCAAAGCCAATATAAAAACAGAAAAGAAAGAATGAGCGATAAAAGACTAATCATCCTGGGCAATTTGGTTCTTAACTTTTAGTACAAGCTTTTTTAGTCTGTAGATCTCCTGATCAGTAAAACTTTCCTGCTCAAGCTCTCCCCTATTTTTCATGTAGGCCCGAGCAGAGTCAACAAAGCGTTTTAGATCAGGGAAGAAGCTTTCAACTTTAACCATTCTGACCCCCTTAGTGTCCTGCAAAAACTTCTGTATTTTTGTGAAGGGGTAACCGCCTCCACTGGCCACATCATCACTGCTTTCACCATCACTCTCTATCTCAGACCCAGCATAAGAATCTGGCTGAGATAGAGAAACCTCAGAACTGTCTTTAACAACCCTTTTTACTTTGATCCTCTGCTGTTTGGTTTCCAAATTCTTCCGCTTGATGGGGATTTTACATAACTCTTCATCTATTTCGATGTCATCCTCATCCTCCAACACTGACTCAGCCACCCTGGTAGCTGTCTCTTCCTGCTTCTCGCTCACCCTGTGCTGTGGTTTTATATTTATCTTTCTGGTCCCACCATCTACCTGGGCCTCATTTGGCTCCTCTGTCTGACCCTCAGCGCGACCCCTCTCGGTAATCTCACCCTTGTCTGCAATGTTGGTCTGTGCAGCAGCCCCGCGATGTGCTTTAACTGTTGTTGCTGTTTCAGTTATGATCGACAGGCCGGCTGCGGAGGGCGGCAAAGCCGCCCCGCCGCCAGATAGCCTCGCGGCCTCGGCCGAAGCGCCGCCGCCAGACGGCCCCGCGGCTTCGGCCGAAATGCCCGACGGCGCAGCAGCGCCGTCAGCCTCGGAGGGCGGCAAAGCCGCTCCGTCACCAGACGGCCCCGAGGCCGCACTAGCGGCCTCCCCCGAGTGATCACCCCCCACTCCCTGAGGGCACGATCGAATCAAATGTCCCTCCATTCCGCAGCCGAAACACTTCATATTATCGGAGGTGACGTGGATGGTATAATCAAAGCCGTCAATCCGGTATTTAAACACGAGGTTGAGGCTTTCCTCGCTATTCTTTAAAATCATGAGCACCTGTCGCCTAAAAGACATGACATGCTTTAAACGCGGGGACTTACAACCGAGAGGGATGTGCTTAATCGGGGACAAAAGCTGCCCGTGTCTCGACAGCTCCTTCTCCAACAGCTCGTTCTTTAAAAATGGTGGGACATTTGAGATGGTAATTCTCTTCGCGGGATTCACCAGAGACAGAACAGGAACCAGTGTGTCTTTAATCACAACCCCGCTCTCCACTACCCAGTTAACTTTTTCAATACTATCCAGGAAAATCACCACGGCACTATTCATTCTAGAAGCTGATCTAATGCTTTCATAACCGACCAGCTCCCCCACAGCCAGACTACACTCCTCCACCGAGCAGCTGACAGCCGGTGTCAGTTTGACAGCATGGCGGCGTGTCAGCTGCTCAAAACCGGAGCCTCGCTCCAAAACCATGCTGACCAGCAGAGCTGGCAGCAGAAACCCCCCTCCCAAAACGCCTACCCCACCCCAGCTACAGAAGACAACAAAAATTAAGATTATTTAGCAGAAAAAAAACCCTTTAACACAAAAAGACAGAGAAAAATTTGAGATAAATCACTCACGCTGTCACACGCTCTCAGCTCGCACTCACGACCACACCCACTCAGAGAGAGAGAGAGAGAGAGAGAGAGAGAGAGAGAGAGAGAGAGAGAGAGAGAGAGAGAGAGAGAGAGAGAGAGAGAGAGAGATTTATTTTGATTTTTCAACACACCTTTATTGTCACAAATTCAACAGAAAAACACAACAACTAAAACAACTAAAAGAAGCAATGGAAAAGAAAAATGTCTCACTGACAAGAAATCAAAGACACAAGTAACCAAACAAGGAAAACTAAAACAAAAAACTTGCTTCTTACATCAGGATTATACCATAGGTAATTTTCCCCTCCTTAACACAACACAGGATGTGCTTAAAGCACCACATAGCCTCAAAGGTTTCAACATTCTGCATCAGATGATAGTAATTGTAATCAATCATTATTCGAGCCTTAATCATGCCAACCAGCATGTCTTTTACATTACAATCCAGTATTTGTTCAATTTTTCTTTTCCTACTAACATAAATAGCCATTTTAGCCTGACCCAGGATGAAATTTAAAAGTTCACTCTTTTTCTTAGTTCTCTGCCTATATGGAAAACCCAAGATAAAAATCTGCAGGGAAAAGACTTCTCCAAACAGATAAAACAGTTTCCCCCAAAAAACAAACAACAAATGCAGTCTGTTACAGTCCAGAAAACAATGAAACACAGTCTCTTTCTGAGGACAAAAAGGACAAACCTCAGCAACATTTGGGTTTAAAATGGAGATAAAAGCATTTACAGCCACAGCACCATGTAAAACTCGCCATTGTAGGTCTCCAACCTTCTTAGTTAATGGTGGTTTATAGAGTGCTCTCCAGGCAGGCCTCACCTCTGGACCCAAACCCAAGTGTTTCCTCCATGGTGTATCAGCTCGACCTTTTAACTTATTTACATTTAAAACTTTCACCAAAAGTCCATACATTTTTTTACCCGGAGAGTCACAAATGTTAATGTGTTCAGAGTTTAAAAACACACCAGTGCCATCTTTAAAATCAGGAGATAAAACACTAAAAGGAAAAGGTTCATCAGCAGTTCGCACAGAGTTTTTGCAGTGTAAAACAATAGCAGAGTGTTCTTCTGCAGACAGGCAGTCTCTCCAATCTTTCAGCAAATTCACTATAGTTCTGACTGAAGAAACGCCAAGAGCAGAGCACAGGGCAACAGCATTGTCCAAGTTAGGACCACATAAATTTACCAAGTGTCCCAGCGTTGTGACCTTTGCAGAAATGAACTTTTTTAAAACAGAAGGTCCTAAAGCATTGCCCACATCAAAACGGGTCCCGAACACAAGTGGTTCCTTTAAAAGCCAGAAAGGTGACAAGGAAGCCTGGGGAGAGTTCTTTTTAAAAAGTCCCCAGATTTTAAAAGCACTTTGGTAAAACTGGGGAAGTTCTGGGAGTTTTTGGCTCCTTAAGTCCATTAAAAACAGCGACTCCTCTAGTCCAAGCCCTCCACAGCGAGCCAGGACAGCCCTGGCAATAGGTCTCCACACAAGGTCGAGGGGGCCACTCAGCAGTTGCTGAATGAACTGCATGCGCAAGACAGCCCCCCTGCTGGCCAGATGGATGAGCCCTTGACCACCTTCTTCCCTCGGTAAAAACAGGATGCTCTGTGGAACCCAGTGAAGACGGTCCCAGAAAAAGTCCACGACTATAGACTGCACTCTGGCCAGCAAATTGGGTGGAGGGTCCAGACAAGACAGTCGATGCCACAGCATCGAAGCAATCAAATTGTTGATGATTAAAACACGACCTTTGAAGGACAAGTTTGGCAGAATCCATTTCCATTTTTTCAGTCTTCCTTCAACTTTTTCTAAAAAACACTCCCAATTTTTCCCAGTAAAAGTCTGATTCCCTAAGAACACACCAAGATATTTAAAACCACCTTGTGTCCACGAGAGGCCACCAGGTAGGGCAATTTTTTGTGGTCTCCCCCCCACCACAACAGCTTCACTCTTACCCCAATTCACTCTCGCTGAGGAGCACTCACCAAAAAGATTGACAGTTCTTAAAAGGTAGTCTACATCATTTTGATTTCTTGTAAAAACAACAACATCATCAGGCAGACACTTTAAAAACAGAGTCAGAGTTGGGGACTTTAAAACCAGTGAGGCCTTGCCTTAGTTTACAAAGGAGGGGCTCAATGGCAAGAGAGTACAGCATACCTGAGAGGGGGCAGCCCTGTCGGACACCCCTCTCAACTTTGAAAGGAGCACTCAAACCACCATTAATCTTAAGAATACTCTCAATTTCTCTATACAAAGCCTGGATCATGGTAATGAACCCTGAGCTGAAACCAAAGGCCTCTAATGTCTGCCAAAGGTATGGATGTTCAACTCGGTCAAACGCCTTTTCTTGGTCTATTGAAATAAGACCAAGTTCTTTGACCAATGACCTGGAGAGGTCCAAAACATCACGAATTAAAAAAATGTTGTCTGTAACCAACCTACCAGGTACACAGTAGGTCTGGTCTACATGGATGACCTGCTCCATCGCCTTCCTCAGTCTGGTAGCCAACACTTTGGAGAGAATTTTGTAGTCAGTACAGAGGAGGGCCACCGGACGCCAGTTCTTAATGTCTTTCAAGTCGCCTTTTTTTGGAAGGAGGGTGAGGACTGCTCTCCTACAACTTAGGGGCAGGTGACCCTTCCGCAGACTGTCAGACAGTACTTCCAGCAAGTCCTCACATATCTCAGACCAGAACGCCTTGTAGAACTCCGCTGGTAGGCCATCTATCCCTGGGGCTTTTCCACACTGAAGAGACTGGACAGCCGCTGCCAGTTCTTGCAGAGTGATCCCGCTCTCCAGCTCCGCATTCACGCTAGCCATCACCTTTGGCAAGTCCGTCAAAAAATGACTCAGTGCATGTGGATTCTCAACAAATTCTTTCTTAAAGAGATCCTTGTAGAAAGCAACTGCAAAGCGACGGATCTCCGCAGACTCATGGATTGGCCGCCCGTCCTCGGAGCTAAGAGAGTGGATCATCCTCCTCTGACCATTCTTCCTCTCCAGACCAAAGAAAAAATGAGATGGAGCGTCCATTAGTGCAATGTTCTGGAACCTACTGCGTACCACAGCGCCCCTGGCAGCCACACCCAGTAGGTCAGTTAAAACAGACTTTTTGCCATTGAGGGCCTCAAAATGTCCTCTTTCTCCTGTGGAGCCTGCCAAAGACTGCAGCTCCACTACTTCTCTCTCCAGGTCCCTGACAGACCTGGCCAAGTCTCCAGAGACATTGCGAGTATACTGTAGGCACAGATTCTTTATTTGGCTCTTCCCTACATCCCACCACTGCTGCAAAGAACTAAAATTTGATTTTGTCAATTTAAAATTACTCCAAAAAAACATAAAAGCAGTTTTAAAACTGTTATCCGATAAAAGTGACATGTTAAAATGCCAGTATGCACTACTGCACTTTATATTCTTGATAAAAACACAACACTGAACCAGGGAATGATCTGTGAAGCCAACAGGGACTATAAAAGCACTTTTAAAAATGCTAAAATGGTGCTTAAAACTGTAAACCCTATCCAGTCTAGCTAAGGACAGAATATTGTCCTTTCTATGGCTCCATGTGTACTGTCTAGCCTTGCCATGAAAATTTCTCCACACATCACACAGATCATGAGCTTCTATGAGACCTTTTAAAACTCTCTTGGATGCAGCATGTGGCTCTGGGTGATTCCTATCCATAAGAGGATTTTCTGTACAATTAAAATCACCTCCCACAAATAAAAAGTCATCATTACTGCAATTTTTGATCGTGTCATCTAAAATATTTAAAAAGGCCAATCTTTCTGTGCCTACGGTTGGAGCATACACATTTATAAAGACAACTTTCACATTCTCAAAAACAGCTCGAACTTTTAAAATGTGGCCTGCAATTATCTCATCAATGTCATAAGAAAGTGGAATAAAATCTCGAGAAAATAAAATACCCACTCCACCACTGCTGCTGCTTTTATGGCTAAGAATAATTTCACCCCGAAATTCCCTCCTCCAGTCAGCAGCATTGTCCTCAGAACTATGAGTCTCCTGAACAAACAGAACATTAATTTTCTTGCATTCTGCAAGAGTAAAAACACTCGCTCGCTTGGACATTTCTCTTGCCCCATTGATGTTGAGTGTGCCAAAATTAAAATTGCACATGCATATAAAAGGGTAAAACCAATACAAAAACAGAAAAGAAAGAATGAGCGATAAAAGACTAATCATCCTGGGCAATTTGGTTCTTAACTTTTAGCACAAGCTTTTTTAGTCTGTAGATCTCCTGATCAGTAAAACTTTCCTGCTCAAGCTCTCCCCTATTTTTCATGTAGGCCCGAGCAGAGTCAACAAAACGTTTTAGATCGGGGAAGAAATTTTCAACTTTAACCAGTCTGGATCCCTTAGTGTCCTGCTAAAACTTCTGTATTTTTGTGAAGGGGTAACCGCCTCCACTGGCCACATCATCACTGCTTTCACCATCACTCTCTATCTCA